>VWZZ01007340.1:18350-28744 GCA_013399095.1 Psophia crepitans | reverse complement strand
CTGCCCTGGTGAGGCCACATTGGGAATACTGTATCCCGTTATGGGCTCTCTAGTTCAAGAAAGACAGGGAGAGGGTCCAGCAGAGGACTACCAAGATGATTACGGGACTGGAGTATCTCTCATATGAGGAAAGGCTGAGAGAGAGTGAGAGGAGATCTGATCAATGCTTATAAATATCTAAAAGATGGATGTCTAGAGGATGGGGCCAAACTCTTCTCAGTGGTGCCCAGCAACAGGACAAGGGTCAACGGGCACAAACTGGAACACAGGAAGTTCCATCTCAATATGAGGAACAACTTCTTTCCTCTGAGGGTAACAGAACACTGGAACAGGCTACCCAGAGAGGTTGCGGAGTCTCCTTCTCTGGAGAGAACCTGCCTGGATGTGATCCTGTGCAACCTGCTCCAGATGAACCTGCTTTAGCAGGGGGGTTGGACTAGATGATATCCAGAGGTCCCTTTCCCCTACCATTCTGTGACTCTGTGATCCCCGCACTTGGCAAGGTACTGCACGTCAGCTCAGCTCCTCTCACTTCTTAGGTACATACTCTTAATCTCAGGCAGATGACATAATCCATCCGAGTGTAACAGGTTTTTGGACAAGCCAAGGAAAACTGCACTGCCTAGCATCTGCCGAGTAAACTGCTGTTAGTCAGAGTCTTACGTTAAGAGCAAATGGTTTTACTGTTTTTTCATGGATCTATAGTGCCAATAACTTGGAACAAAGGAAGGAAAGGAAAGGAGAAAGGAGAAAGGAGGGGGAAGGGTGAAGGGGAAAAGGAGAATGGGGAAAGGAGAACCGGGAAGGGAAAGAGGCTCCAGTAGCAGGTAGAGGCAAAAATATCTCGAAGAAATTGGTGAATTGGCAGAAGTGCAAAGGCAACAAAGAGGAAGGGAGCTGCAACCAATTCCTGCCAGATGGCAATATGATTGACATCAAGAGAAGAGTTTTGATTGTCTTATAGGACACAGCACCACAAGCCGTATGTTGATAGGTTTGGGGGTGTATAGGGGACTTCAAATGTAACTTAGGAAATTCCCTGTAAAGTTTTTAAAGATGCTTTAAAAGTTATAAAAGTAGGAATACTTCCAGCAAAACCCTACACTGTGCTCACCATGAAACAACATTTATAATTGCTATTTTGTATTTCAGTCCTAGAATGCAGATCTCAGATTTGCTCAGAATTAAGTGCCTTTCACTGGTCTATCTTTTCCATAAAGGTCAGTACTGTAAAACTGAGTGATTCTACAAATTCTTTAGCGTAACAGTAGAAAAAAAACCACAAAAACCATAGAGTGAATTGAAAAAAAATTAGCATTCATGGATTGAGGGAAGAAATCATTGTATTTATGACACTACCACATCTGGCAGCCATACACAATCAAGGACCTACTAAGCCAAGCAATAAAAGAAAATGTTTTTCTCCCAAAGAATTTACAGCCAAGACAAATAACTGTTAGAGAAGGGAGGCAAGAGCTGAGAGCTGTTGGGTTGATACTGATGGGGTCAAAAAAAAAAAGCCCACAGTATCAGTCAAAAAGAGCTAGCTGTCTGACGTCATTAAAATTAAGAATCCCAAATCACTTTTGTAAGTACATTACAGCTTCTCCACTTCCAATTTATATAACCTGCTCCTGCAGAAAGTTCAGGCTGCTAAACAGGTAAGCAATTTCTTTTCAGTAATGAAAGACGTATCAAACACGAAATCAGACACCTAAGGTCCTGACAGGAATCTATCTGCCAGACAGGCTGGTTCTCTTGAGAAATGAAAACCTGAGACTTATCTTCCAACTCTTCAGCTATCCCGAGACTGACACTTCTCTCCCATGGCAGCTTACTTTCTTTAACAGCCTTCCACAAGGGCCCTTCCAGGGTACCTTTTCAAAGTCCAAGTGCCTCCTGAATCTCTGGAGAACTCCGACAGATGTCTGAGGCACAGCTCTCCTTTGCAAAAGCCATACCACGTCTTCCCCAAATTTGCACTTTTCTACTACAGTTTCTGCTAGTTTGTCAGGTACAAATAACTACTAATTCTTAGCATGTGTGTGCCAAGTTTTCCCCCTAAAACCTTCTTTATGTCATATTAACCCTCGCAATCTTTCTGCTACTGAGGCTATTTCAAAAGAATTTGAACTGTGATATGAAGCCTATGCGATGAGATATTTTTTCTGTCTTGAAAACCTGTTAAGGTACTTTGGCCACCTGACACAAAATGATCACTAATTTTGTATTTCATATCTCCACTGACATTTCGGCTTCTCCAATATATCCCCTGTAAAGAAGGTTCCAGTGTCAGATCTCCCCAACTTTACCAATCCAAAACATCAATTCAGATTTCTTGCTTCTTGTATTTTCTGAAAACACTTTATCAGCTTCATTTATCGGCCTTATATCCCCAAGCCCTCTGTCTGGATGTTTTTTGTGTCTGCTGAAAGTACCCAAACTCCAGGACCCAGTCACTTTTTTAGCATCCAATGTGCCAGAGTTTATACTCTCTTTCTGGTTTCCTCACGTGAGCACAACGGCAGTTTTTTGAAGGATGCTTTCTAACAACTTCCCCTCCCTGATGTTTAATTACACCAAAGTTTCTTTACTTTTCTAAAAGGTAAAGATGTCATAGCTCCAGTATGACATTTTTATATGGTCTGTATCGCATGCAGAGACATCACCTATTTATTTTCTTTTTAGTCAAGCTCCCTCATTTTTATGCTGTTCCTATTTTGAAATCAAGCAAAGCTCCGATGCCATGGTGGTGTCTGATGCTCTGGTGAGGATACAGTACCAGGCAGTCTCTACTGCAGAAGGGCACAGCACGCTTGTGCAATGCTCTCACCCGTTCTGTGTCACCACTCACCAACAAGCTCTACACTATCACTATGTTTAACCCTGGCACTTTTCCCCAGTTTCTTCTCAGATTTCCTCCAGCACGTCATGAGTCGTAAATTATTCTGGGGCAGGACTCAGCAGCACAAGCCTAACACCACATTTTTCCTGTTCAAGCTAGGAATTTCGAACTGGACACGTGGACTATTTGATCTGAGGACTTTATTTAGTTTGAAACACCACCTCTCCACCTGCAAAGTACGTAAGAGAGGTGGAGGTAGAATGTACCACTTACTGTTTTCCTTCTATCAAGTTTCTAGTAGGCCTCTTGTGCCCTGAATTAAAAGGAGGACAGAGACATTTCTCCCATCCTATCTTACATGTTTCTACACAAACAGACAGGGGAAAAAAAAAACAAACCATAAAAAAAAAAAAGTCAATTGGTCCATTTAGAAGAGTCTCACCGTAAAATCCAAATGAATCCGTCACTACATCAAGTAATACATCTTATCTCTTTAACGCCAATACTCAGATTATATTTAAATTCAGATATCTTCTTGTTTATTTGAAGTTCATTTCTGATAGTAATGAATACTAAGAGCAAATATTTTTAGAACACTATTAGCATTTCTTGCTAATGATACTGGCTAAAAATAGTATGCAAATTATTCTCCCCTTGTGTAATGACTAATTTTCTCAGCATAGCTTTGTTATTTGTAAGGAGACACCAAATAACTGCAAATATTCAAGGGAAGAAAAGTACAAACTACAGCACTCGAGAGTAACAGATCAATGTGTGGCATGTCCATCACCCGTGCCTGGATTCCCACTGCCAATAAATGGGAACCTAATAACACATACAGGTTTCCAGGAGTTGCACATGAAGGAAAAAAGAAAACCAAAACTTGATCCAGCAAATCCACTGGACTTGATTCCATTGAATGCTGTGGAAATTCTGCTCCTTTGGGATTTTAACCAGTCGTCTGAACAACACTGATGGCATAAACCTGTATACAAAAATTTTAGGCCCTAACCAAAGCCTACAAGGCATGGTAGCTGACTGATACCGGTATCTCATGTTCTGCTGCTGAGGGCAGGAAATACAAGGGCAATATAAGGGATGTATTTTTAAAAAATAAATAAATATAAGGGATATATGTTAAATATAAGGGAAATATTTTCCTTGCCTCTTTAATTGTCAATAACTCGCATCAAGGGAAGAGATGTGCTGGTCTTTAGAGAAGAAAAATGACCTTACCCATAGTTAGAGGGTGTCACACAGTGACAGCTACCGAACTGGCTGACGCAGCCGGCCATACCGTTTTGCAATAGTCTCACCTTCCCTGCATCAGATCTACCAGACATGCAGAGCCACAGCCGCCCACAGGAAGGGGGCAAGAGCTGCATGACACTCAGCAGCAGACTTTGCTTCCTGCACAGAGCACAAAGCACACCACTGTTCCACAGACCTCGCCCACAACCGGCCCATGGAATGAATTGTAGAAATTCAGCGCAGAAAAAGACAGTTTCGATTTCTATTCAACTAAAGCATTTGCCTTCCTACTGTCAAATGCTTCCATACATTTTTACTAAATTCTGATAACTCTTTGGACAAGCCCATGGAGACTTCTAATTCTGGATTTCTCATGCGGTGAAGCGCTGTATGTAGGGGGAAGCCCACCTGCGATGGGCCACAGAAAAGTAGGGGACTGAGTGGGAAGCGATCCCTGCTCCGAGCGGAGCTGATGCAGTTTATTCCCCCCTTGTACAAAAAGGAAGTTGGTCTGACTCTACCTTACGAGATGAACTGAGGCAAAGTTTACTGGTGAGAACTGGAGGGGTATTCCCCTGCGGTTTGATGAGCTAGCACAGCTTGCAGCATAGAAGGAAATGTATACAAGAATTTACAAATAGTTCTTCAATACTTCAGTCTTAAACGAACTTCCGCCCCCCCCAGCTCAGTCATCATGTTGATGTTCCAGGATCCTGGAAACATCCCATGTCTGAGTCAACAGTTGTTACCAAGCATTTTTTCAATACCTCTCAAAGCATCATGCAGTCCTTCTCTAAGGTTGGATGACTTTAAGCAGCAAAAGGAATTGCACTGACGTAAATAGGGGCAGAAGATATCCAACATCCTCCTGGCAGACCCTCATACAATGCAGGCTGCAAGTTGCACATTACTAGAATCATAGAATATCCTGAGTTGGAAGGGACCCATAAGGATCATCGAGTCCAACTCCTGGCTCCACACAGGACCAGCCGAATCAGAGCAGATGACTGAGAGCGTTGTCCAGGGGCTGCTTGAACTCAGCCAAGCTCGGTGCTGTGACCACTTCCCTGGGGAGCCTGTTCCAGGGCTCGACCACCCTCTCAGTGAAGAACCTTTTCCTGATCTCCAACCCAAACCTCTCCTGACACAGCTTCATGCTGAACAAGTTATTTGTCCTACCAAGTTTATAAATGAAACTCTGCTTACAACTTTTAGGAATTACTGCACTCCAAATATAACCTCTTACAAGACCACTGTTTATCTACAGCTACAAGCTGCTGCTCCCTTTTGGTTTTCCTCCATCATCTCACACCAGTACTCTCAAAGGCTCACCGTGCAGCAGACTGATTTGGTGACATACAGGGAAAAAACAGATGGGGCAAAGGCTCCTCTTCTTGTTCTGCAGGAAGCACAGCTTTGGTGTGGCTCGGTCCACACCACTGCTATGAGCAGAGCCCATACTCTTCCCTTCAACCCGGTCACTGCAGCTCTGGGGACAGGAACAGGAAAGTGGCCTGTCCTACACAAATGGATGACACAGATTAATCCTGAAGCTAGAGAGAGGCCATGCTGGTATTTTGTTCTTGAACTATAAAGCTATGTATTCCTTGTCAGTAGGACTACTCCTTAGCCCTAGCTAATGTTTGGCTTAACATGAATAAGGAGGACACGAGGTTCTCCAGACTTCATGCATCAAAACCATCAGCAGCATGCTGCCCAGTTTCAGTCCAAAAGCAACAGTAAAGATTTCAAGCAAAAGTGGACAATCCTGGAAGTGCTACTAACCACAATGCTTGGAATTCAGCATTTGTCATGGTACAGCTGGCACCTTCAAACGCCCCACCCGCACTCTGGCCATCACATCTATCACATGGTTCAAAACTAAGTGTCTGACTGTTGCCAAAGAGCATGTGCTATCATCCTTTATTTCTTTCACTCCTGCAGCAAGTGGCAGGAGAGGTCTGATTAACAGGACAGCCCATTTTTTTAAAAACACATTTAAAAGTTCAGAAATCGGATTGTTCTCACTGCTCTGTTAACAGTACCGAGGCAGTGCAGGAAGGATGTCTACCATCAGGACAATCAATATCATTGAATTTCAGCTTCCTGCTGACTTCTTCTAAGCCATTTATCTTCTGAGGACTGCAAGGTGAAGTGATGCCTAGGCATGTCGTGCTAGAATAAATCCAATCTGTTATTGGTAGAAAAAGTACTAGGAACTTTCAGAATTTTCCCAGAAGTTACAAAGAGGGCAATTAAAACTTCCTCCCAGGTCAATCTCTTCCTAGTCCTTTGGGTCACCAGTTTACCAAATAAAACATGCATATAAAGCAAATTTTAAAAATCTTCTTTTGTTATTTGCATAAGTATTGCATCCACTGTTAATGTGAGCAGCCTGTTTAGGTGGAAACCTAGCCACAGATTTTAATAAGACATTTCCATAAAAGAAAGAGCTTAGCTTTGGAAAGGAGCTATTTTGAAATGGGATTTCCACAGCTCGTTCCCAAAATTTACTAGCTATTTTTTCAAACTAGTGTTGCTTGCAACTCCACTGAATTGCTTACTGCTGTACTTAATTAAGAGGATTTCTAGATAGCCAGTGTAAAAACAAAATGCTCAGATTTCCATTTGTGATAACTGATATTTTAATGGTCAACACAGCGGTTTTGAATTCAGAAATAAACAAGGCATCACCACGAAACGCAGCAGAAGAGGCCCATTATTTAAGAGGAGGCCAGACGCATTATTTATAATATCGGTACTGTGGGAATTAAATGTTGCGCAACCCTCCAGAACTGAACGATGTGAACAGACGTTGCAGAACATGTGCAAAGAGCTACCAAATATTCACTAGTCAGGAAGCCAGACTATTAAAAATACCTTATCATGCAAAAGTGTGCAAGATTTAGTGTTAGTCTGGACTCGGGGAGAACGGGAAACAAACCACATGCACCCACTCACCTCCATAGCAGCGTTTAGTTTCCTGACAGCTACTGAATTTACGTGAAAACCTCATGAACAGCAGAAAAAAGCTTTCAGGCAAAGGAAAGTTACCATATCAGATTTAACCTCTTCTACTGCATCAGGAGGACTATAAAAGCAGGATGTTGAGAAGCACACACTAGCTGGACAAGGCTGCCCTCTACTGATATTAATTCCAGTTTTGTCAGTCACTTACCACTGCTGGAGCATTCACCACGGAGAGATTGTAACCGTAAAGAAAAGACGACCCAAAAGCACCAGTTAGAGAGGCTATAATAAGACTCCCAGACCAATTCTGAAAAACAAACAAAAGAAGCAGCCATTATTAGTATATTTTAAATTAACAAACCCCAGGTTTTAAACAATCTTTACATTATCTTGCATAGCTCCTGCAGGCAGATCTTGCTACAGAATAATGGCCTGAAAACACTTCCCCTTGCTGCAATCTGAGGAAAAGTAAATTTGAAGTGACAGCATCTGTTAACATTTATCGAGGCATAAGTGAACATACGAACTCCCTTCAACTTCACAGATTTTTGCTGCAAGCATCCCACCAGCCCCCATACCAAAACCACAACAAAGCACGGAGCAGCTTTGATGCAACAGGTCCTTGTGCAGACCTGACTTAGGTGAAAGTCTGTGAGATGGCGTGCCCCACACTCCCACGCGTAAAAGGATTAGTGAAACCATGACCAAACAAATTAAAATGATGCTCACAAACTAGGTTCTGTAACCCACATGCAAGTCTCCAACAGGGATTCGCTGCCATACACCCCCCCCAGTGGAGACACCGTTTGTCCTTTTTCCCAGCAACACGCCTGTACCTCTCCCTTTTCAGCTCTCCTCCCTCCATCGCCATCACCCTGGTTTTAACCAACCTCTCCTAATAATTTCTTCTTCCACATCAGCTATTGAAAAAAAGGTAGGAGTGCTTAGATACTGGAGTTTCAGTCAGTTGATTTGAGAGATTTTGCAATTTTGGGACCTTTCCACCTTCCCCAGTATTACTTTCTGCCACTCAGTTCTCCTGCTGCATTACAGAGAGCGGCAGAAGTGACCACGGCCACTCCCAAGAGATGGCGTTAGTGTTTTGGTGGCTGGTTGGTTGTGAATGTTGTTTTGTAGATCACGGAAAACAACTCATCTTTCTTGACTTCTGCGTACGTTACAGCGGATGGCTTTTTAATGTGTTTTGCATTTTTTATTAAATAACTCTGCTACAAACCTAGAACTTCAGGCACAAGTCACTGTCATTTTATGTCCAGCCTCATCACTCACTGAAACCTTAGTCCTTTCAAAGGGAGAAAGATCTGCTTAACAAGGCCTAATAAACTCAGGTTCAGTAATACCACTTAGAGCAGACGCAGCGGGTTAATGAGTCAATACATTCTGTCAACTTCACAAAGCGGTACGTTGGAAAATGAAGATGTGGAGCACAAACGAGGTTTGTGTAGCTAGCACATGGCATAGCAGCAGTGGCGACGGACTGGAACGAGCCCTGCCAGCCTCACAGGCACAGCCGGGCAAGGGAAC
Source organism: Psophia crepitans (assembly GCA_013399095.1). Lineage (NCBI taxonomy): Eukaryota > Metazoa > Chordata > Aves > Gruiformes > Psophiidae > Psophia > Psophia crepitans. The sequence goes on along the minus strand of VWZZ01007340.1, from coordinate 20,133 downwards.
ATACCACAGTTGTTAGTGTGTGCAGAGCCCACACTGTTGCTGTAGACTCACTATGATGCGTGAAGAAGGGATGAGATACTCGGGTGCCAGGGCAGGGACCGCAGCGTCCAGCCCAGCACACATGGGGTCTGCCACGCTCCATAGCTGCCGCTCCTGAGGGCTCACAACACGCCCTGCGGGACAGCTGAGTGTTGTTAACTTCTTACACACGGTGTGGGAACTTTTTAAGAGATTACACAGTTCATTAACCAGCCTGTTTTCGGTCAGGTCAGGAGAAAGTGTACGGGGGAGGGAAAAAGCCTCATGTAAGAAACACATCCCGTCGAGTTCATTACACAAGCCAAATACAATTACGTATTATTAGCCAGGTTCTTAAAACGAACCTGCCACACACGCAAAGCTTTGCACCATTACCTTGGTAGCAAAACGTAGAAATTTTGACACGTTGCTTTATTTAGCTTCTGGTGATAACACCTCATATTAGGTGTCCATTATTTCTCTACTATGGACAAGCGTTCCTACACTCAGGAGGAATCACTACCACTCTGAACTAATGACACTGAGTAGAATATTCCTGGAGGTCTACCAGGCTGCTCCCAAAGGGTTCACAAATGGAAGTGCGAGTTCACAAGTGCTATGCGGTAATCTTGATGCAATATTGCTAAAGAGATCTGCTCCAACAACGCTAGGGCCATCAGAAAAATCCTGCAAGCAAAATCATTTGGATCCTATAGCCTAGTCTATATTAAAAAACTCCAGTGAATGCTTAAGCCTTTCAGCACAGGCAAATTCTGTGCACATGGGGCTAGGTGGAAGATAACGCAGGCCAAATCACAGATGTGCTGCCGAATTAGAAAACCCCACATCCACTTTGAGTGTTGCAAATAGCTGTGTTTAGAGCCTACTTCAATACCAAAAATTTTGCAAGCGTACAGTCTGCTGCAGAAAACCTCAGATTTACTTAATTCAGTTTTACAGTTCTTGGAACACGAATTTCAATTTCTCCATGACCTGTCTTCTCACACGCTATTTTAAATATTTGCTCAGGCTTCAGCAATGCCAGATAAAAGCACAATGAAGCAAGAACGGGGAGGGGGGGGGAATCAAACTGTTGCTCAGAAAAAATATTAACCCTGTGGCAACACTAAGAAAAGGAAAGGGAAAAAAACCCAACGTGTTTTACGGTGACCAGGGAACAAGGCGGCGACCAGGCCTGCCTCCCAGGCGTTCCTTCGCCACCTGTGTGCTCACGCGTCCCTGCCGTCAGCGCAGGGGCAGGTAGGTGTGACGGTCCCCACAGCAGTAAGTGTCCGGCCAGGAAAGCTGCACGTCAGCTCACAGCAAAGGCCTCCAGGCACTCGGGAGCTGCTTACTTGCGGGAATCCGCGTTTGGTTTCACCCCAGATCCCTGAGAGACGGCTTTCCCACTCCTGCCCTTGTTCAGCATAGCAGGTGTGCCAGCTACTATGAGCCTTAAATTGCTTTTTTTAAAATGCCAGTTTGCATTTCAGCTTCTAAAAGGCAGCGTACTGTATTGCGATTAGTTATAACCCCCTTCCCAGACCGGAACACGCCGGTTCGCTCACAGAAGGAAGTTTCAATATTCTTACACGGATACTACTAAGACTTTCTATTGATACGGGGGACGTGGATCTTGGAACACCGCACCCGACACCCTTAAGGAGATCCGGTCTGAGGGAAGCAGGGAGCGCCCCAGCGATCCCGCAGGCGGAGAGCGGCCGTGCCCCGCGGGGCCGGGTGGCTGCCGGCAGGTGCGGCGGTG
>VWZZ01007340.1:0-17339 GCA_013399095.1 Psophia crepitans | reverse complement strand
CAAGCAGGGCGCTACAGTGAGGAGGAGAAGAGTTTCCCTGCGTTGCCGAGGCTGGACAGTGAAGATACCGCAGGACTTGTAACCAATTAAGATGTAACCACACGGTGTATGGCCGTTTCCACAGCCTTGGGGGTTTAGGTCTGACGCCACGCCGCTGCTGCGTGACAGACGGTGATCAGACATGCTGCCTGTGGAAGGGGAAAGCTTTTGGCTATATTATTTTTGAAGGTACCTATTTGCGAACAGGGGGATTTTGAACGGGCAAAAGTAGTAGTTTGAACTACACCTTCTAGTTGGCAGCGGATGAGGGTTAAGTGCATCTGGGAACTATTCCCGGATGACTGCAGTTAACATTGGTGTAAATCTGTGCTGTTTCCACTTCTGATGTGCTGCGTACCTTAGAGCTCTCAAAGACACAGTAAGTAATGCCATAAAGCACTGCAGGGTTGAGAGAAGTTTACGATGCAGCAGCTTGGAAGTGTCTTTGCCTCAGCTCAAGTTGAGCCGTGTTTGAATAGAAAGCCAGATGCTACTCATTAACATGGAAAATTATCATACATATTGAGAAACATCGGCATAGGTATCATCTATGGAGTAGATCCAGACATCATCTCTGGAGTAAGAGAGTCAAGTTGGGAGAATCAAGCCTCTAAAATACCTGGACTGTGTTTGAGATGAATCAGACACCTGTGCTCGTTTTAGTTTCATTAAATACCATGGTGCAAGTGCTGGAGTTCATACTCAAATCCAAATAATTTAGCTGCATGTGATTAATACATACATAATTTCTCACCTTAATACACTCACATATTTTGACCTTTTACAATCGCTGCTAGGAAGTTGCAGAAGCTAAACATGTTACTCTCTACACCTCCTCAAATTTTCATCCTGGCAGCTTCCCCTTGCTCAAAATTTCATGTTCCTATGGAAAGAAGCATCATTTTGCTCTTCTCTTACATGTCAGAGTGGAAGGGGGAAAAGGAAAGAACACAGAACTTTGTAGGTTCTTGTATAAGAAAGGTGTCAGAGACAAAATCAAAGTTTTTTTCCCACTGAATACATCCTCCCAAAATTTCATTTTGAAGGCGCAGAAACTGTCCTCCAAAACAACACTGTTCAGTGTCAGAATCCCTCCCATAACAGGGAGGCTTTAATCTGTCCTAAAATCAAGTATTCCCAGCATGGTTTGCCTAAACAGTTTTTTGGCTAGTTTGAAGCCAGACATACATATAAAAGGAAACACAGGAAAAAATGAGAGGCCCGTGGTGCGGTCTCACAGCAAGCACACTGGAAGTCCAGGTACCAAAGGCAGAAAGAAAACAGCAGCATTCCTGTGTTTAGGACACCGACCCTGTGCCCACAAGTATTCATATAGGTTCCAAATAGTTCATTTCTGCCTCCAGTCTCCAGATAGCAAACAGGTGTGTTAACAGGAGATTTGGGGAATTCACTCACCATTTTTTTCTTCACCGCCTTACTTTCTTTTATCTCACCGTTGCTTTGCTGTTTGTTCTCCATTCTGTTACCTTGTTAGGTACTAGCTGAGGAAGAAAAGAGGGAAAGTTATGGTAGTGTTCAGCTGAGGCAGGTTGGCTTTTTAAATAAAATCATAAATCTGACCCAGGAAGGAACTGAAAAAGCCTACAAGAGTCTATCTACTCTCTTCAAAAGTCAGATCCTTGCTCAGGAAGGTGTAGCAGCACTGCACTGAACGCAGTTAAAAGCAACCAAAACGTACATGCTAACTGTGTTTAAGTAGTCTACTCAGAGGACGGCATGCTCTTTGGAGCAGTCGTAGGACTTCCTAGCACAGCTAAACCATGAAGGGGAAAAAGCTGCACTATCAAGCCCTTCAGTGGACACGCTGTCTCTATCGGAATAGGAGCAGATGACCCACTGCAACTACAAAAGGGATTGTCAGGTGGAACAACATTACTGTGGCTGGGTTGCAGCCAGGACATTTGGATTAATTGGTGGTGTGATTCTAATTATTATTAGACCTTAAATAATAAGGTCTAATTAATAAGCTGGGGCATTGCCTGACCGCATTTACAAAGGAGGGGTCCATTTACTTACTGCTCTGTCTAAGAAAATTCTTGCCTGAACATCACTGTATGTGCTTTAATAATGTTAAAGGCCATTTTAATCATAATTCATTAAGAAACTAAACTGATTTATGGGGTTTCAGGGAGGATGGATTATCAGTTATTTACACTGCGCTTCATTGTGTGATCTAGGGCAGTTCTTCCGTCTGTTCCGTTCATTTGGCATATGGATTACTGGGTTCTTCTACCTCAACATCTTGAGATGACAGCACGTTTCAAGATCTTTGCTTACTTGGTCCTTATGGTAATGACAAATACAGTCTTGAACACAAGTTGTCTTGTAGGCAAGAGTCTACAAGATAGTGATCTACGATACATGGGGAGTAACAGTCAACTTAGTGAAACAGCTCATTGGAGTAGAAATTGTGTTGAGGCCATCACACGTACAAGAGGTTTTCTAAGAAGAAATTCTGTCTGATAGAAGTACTGCCACTGACTGTACTGGGGCCATTATATCAGATGGTTTCGAGAAATCAGGCTGAGCTTTTAAGTAAGAGAAGCTAGAGGTGTGACAGCATCCTGTAAGTGCTAAAGCCAGAAAAATTACCTTCTTCCCTCTCTACCTCCCAGTGCAGTCAATACTAAAAACTCCTTTTCCTCCGTTGCAAAGGACCTTAGTCAATTCCTGCTAAATTGCTCTTCAAAAAGAGCTTTCAAGGCAAATGTTTTTCACTTTATAGGAGAGATGCTTAGTCTCATCATCAGACAGTTCGCCTGTCCCATGCTATATTTAACAAGCATACCAAAAATAATGTCAGACTTGCTCACTGCAACACCCACATGCTGTACAGTATTTCATATATAGATAACGTAGATAATTAAATTAATGAAGGTTCTGACACAGCACAAACAAAGCATCATCAATCTGGAATTTAAGAGCTTATAAGACTAAGAGTGCATAGCACTGAAACAGAAACAACACAGGCTCAGTCAGAAAATAGAATAGAATAGAATAGAATAGAATAGAATAGAATAGAATAGAACAGAATAAAAGTTAGCTAAGCATCTAAAGAGACATAGCTCAACCTCACAGCTAAGCCACTAGCAAGGATAACTTCTGGCTGTCTTCTGCCACTGCACTTTATTTTTTTTTTACATATGGCTGAATCTTCTTCTTGTTCTTTGAGCAGTCTTTAACACGCTTTTAAAATATGTCTCTTGAGTCTGGAAAGTTTAATTGCTAGCAGTTCAGGACTGGCAGAAGTGTTCAGGCTGAACTGCCCCTCCCGTATTTCGGGTAACCCTAGTTTCACAACTTTTTAAACGTATCCTCTTGACTGTAGAAAAAGAGAATGCTACCACAGCCAGGACGGACATCCAATATGATCTAAAAAATAAGAAATCTGAACTAGAGAGGGAATATAAATCACTGAAATCCTGCATGGATTTGTCATTGTTACTGACTTGTGTGCAGAAAAGCGAGATGTGATTACAGTAAGCAGTAACCTGATCTTCAGACTGTAGTGTTTGACAAAATCTTAAGCAGCGGTGTTCTGCTTAGGGGGATGAAAGTCTGAGATTTGCTGCTGCTGGCCGTTCACTGAAAAGTTTCAACAGATAGGGTGGAAAAGTATGTTCCTTCCTCCTGAAGTTCATATTGCTAGTACCAGGTAAGTTAAGTCGTGGATTGGGAAATACTCATTCATTATTCATTCTTTATCATGGAAGATTAGACCTGTCTGCTCCCTAGTTTGTACAGTTGGTTAGGAGGTGACCCTTGAATCAGGAAAGGCTCATTTATCTCAAGCCAGGGCACCTTCTGTTCCAGCATTACAAACAGACCTACAGTTTGCTTAATTTCTTATCCAGCAGTTTATTTAACAAATGTATAGGTTGAGCTCATTAGTAAGACATTGTTTTGGGTTTGCATGGCAAGGTTTTGGTAGTGGGAGACCACAGGGGTGGTGGTTTCTGCAAGAAGCTGCTAGAAGCTTCCCCCATGTTCAACAGAGCCAATGCCAGCCGGCTCTGAGATGGACCCACCACTGGCCAAGGCTGAGCCCATCAGCAATGCTGGTAGGGCCTCTGGGATAACATATTTAAGAAAGGAAAAAAGCCAACTGTGGGAGCTTTTGCAGCCAAAGAGAGGAGTGAGAAGATGTAAGAAACTCCACAGACACCAAGGTTACTGAAGAAGGGGGAGGGGGTGCTCCAGATGCTGGAGCAGCGATTCCTCTGCAGCCCATGGTGAAGACCATGGTGAGGTAGGCTGTCCCCCTGCAGCCCATGGAGGAGGGGTGATGGAGTGTAGAGATTCCACCTGCAGCCTGTGGAGGACCCCACACCAGAGCAGGTGGAGGCACCTGAAGGAGGCTGTGACCCCATGGGAAGCCCATGATGGAGCAAGCTCCTGGCAAGACTTGTGGATCCATAGAGAGGAGCCCATGCCAGAGCAGGCTTACTGGCAGGAGGACTTGTGACCCCATGGGGGACCCATGCTGGAGCAGTCTACTCCTGAAGGTTGGCACCCCATGGCAGAGACCTGTGGGAGCAGTTTGTGAAGGGCTGTAGCCTGTGGGAAGGACTCACGTTGGTGAAGTTGGTGGAGAACTGTCTCCCATGAAAGAGACCCCACGGTGGAGCAGGGGAAAAGTGTGAAGAGTCCTCCTCCTGAGGAGGAAGGAGCAGCAGAAACAACGTGTGATGACTGTAACCCCCATCTCCATCCACCTGTGCCCCTTGGGGGGAATAGGGAGAGATTGGGAGTGAAGTTATTATCCAGTCTGAGTGCAAAGCACTGTTTGTGCCAGTACCCAGTCGTGGCCCATTTTCCATCTTGTTCAGGTGCCTGGACTCACACAAAGCCACCAGTCACTGCACTGAAGGCACAACACAAACAAGCAATACAAAAGGTTCTGCTCATACAAATTCCTCATGATGGGCATATAAAGCTTCAACATCTGTCTCCCAAGTGCAAAGTATATTACTTCTATAAAAACATGATGTCTGTGTCAACATTGTACTACTATGCACAGGGAAAACGTGGAAGTCAGAAGAGCAGCTTCCAGCTGTCAAAATTCACTTTTAACTATAAACCAGCACAGCCTTTCAGGGACGGAAAGAGGCTGCTTGGAAATTCTCAGAATAAACCTCTTTCAGATGTCGCACAGAATAGTTTGGTTTCTTTTAATGGGAAAAAGAAGCAGTAAGAGAGACAACACTGCAATAGGGTGTGAATCGCAAAGTTTTGGAAAACACAGTGTAAAAATAACCCAAATGGACTCAGTAAGTCCTATTGAGCCATGGTAGACTGACATCTAAGAATTTTTGCCTTTGGGAAGGCAAAATTGTCCAACTTGAGAACTTTGGCTCCCTGTGCAGTGGAAATAGGTAGGTGCTTTAGAGGGCTTTTTTTTTTTTTTTTTTTTTTTGATTCAACAGTAAAACTCTAGTAAAAAAACCAAAGCTTCTGTGCTTTAAAGCTACTGCTGCTACCTTATTCCACTCAACTCACAGCCAGAATGGTCTGTGGCTGACCACTTGTGCCTTTGAGTAAAGGAGCCATCCTTCCAAGGGAACAGGCTTAAGCTGAGAACTTCCCTGTGCTTCCAGCTAGATGCTTCCATCACTAGTCTATGGCGTGTACTTCAGCAAATGTGCTCCTCTCCCTGGTACTGTAAATCACACATACACACTCACACAAAAGAAATCGACCATTGATTTATAAAAAGATTGATTAATTAGAGCATCCAATGTGAAGAACACATTTCTATTTTCTGTCCCCCCCAAATCAGGAAAAAATTATATATGAGATCCCGATAACTGACACTTTATCTGGTTAAAATAGGTGTTCTGGAACTCCATTGAGGACTGATGGGATTATTTTCTTCTCAAGTAGTTTTCCTAAGATAGATCTGTACTGGGGCAAGTGAGACTGTACAAGTCAATGCTTCTTACACTGTTTATGGAAAACGTCAAACAGTCCCAATATTAAAACACCGTTGCTGGAGTCAGGTGTGGCAGGACTTTAATTTGTCACAGCGCATTCCTATGGCACTGAACCATTTAGCAAGAGTTAATCCCAAACACTGCAGACACCCCAGCTTCCAGAAATACCTATTCACTTAATTAATCAGTTGACAATGTTAAAAAAAAGTGTCTATTTTAATCTATATCTGTAGTATCAATCCTAAAGTGTCTTTACAATATGATGATTCACTGTATCTGGATTTCAGTATTTCATACAAGTCACAATCTGATCTCTTATACTGTGAAGGGGAAAGATTGAATTTCTATTTCAAAATGAAGTGTGGCTTTGGTTTGGTTTTTGGTTTGTTTTTTTTTTTAATATAAATTGGGGAAAAAACTAAAGCTGTTTGCCATAGAAATCTATTAACCAGGAGAGGAAGACAGATTTCAGAGTAAATGCCTGCTTATACAGAAGCTGAGTACTTGAATAGCACAGAAAATTATTTGTTTACAATTTCACAAAATTGCTTTATACCAAGATAAATCTATCCTTCCCTCCCCGCGTTATACCCTTGAGAACATTGCCAAATCTGAGAAATTGCTCAGAAGTATCACCTCCAACTTCTGGGTGCTACTCACCGCTTATCCAAATCGCTTCCAGTGATTTCTGGAGTTCAGTGCAGTTCAGAAGGAACCCTCTCCGCGATTGCTACAGCAGCTCTCTTCTCTGAAATAGGGACAGTTAAATCATTGAATTAAATTCAGAGTCAGCTTTAACTCTTTTATACCTTTTCAGAAGTAAGAAATAATTAACAGTAGAAACAAAGAATAGTATGACGCTTTAGATGGACCTCATGCAATAAATCTTTCATACCCAATAGAAAGCCTTGTACGGCTGCAATACCGTACAAGAGGTCTTTGTTTCAGTCACCACACGACATGAAAAAACTTTGCTTCCCACATTCAAGTCGATTGACATTTGAAGTGCAAGTGCCTAAGGCTAGGACTCACATTCAGGTACTCTTACCCGATTACAAGTGACCAGGTGGAGGAACACCCACAGCATTTCATGTGCTGTAAATGGCTTTTCCCAGTGATGTGTTGGGCCAGTATGTGTATGAGAGTGTGTGGTGCTTGTCAGGAGCCACCCTTTTACAAGGTTTTGAAAGGCTGGGACAAGACAAACTGTACAGTAACAAACCCCACCATATTTCGTAAAAAGATTTTCCTTGTCTGCTCTTCTGGCTTTGTGCCATAGAGAGAACTCCATATCCGTGTTAGTTAAATACTAAACAAAACAAGGGTGTAGCAGTTCTGACTTTGCTTTTGTTATCAGTTCCTTACATCCCCAAGCTAAGCAGAGATAAGAAAACACATCTGTGTGAAAAGGTGCTCTCTGTTTTGGCTTTTCCTTGCTGGTACGTGTGTTGCTTTCTTTGAAAATCCAGCATACGTTAAATTAGGTTCATCAACATGTCCTCAAGGAGCTTGACAGCTAATTTAATTGAATTATCTGTAAATCTGCAGATGCTAAGATGTCCAAAAATGTGTTAGGTAGAGAGGCAGCTGTACCTATGTGAGTTGGCTGAAACTAAATTCTGCCTGGGATTTGAAGTAACCTTGTTCTTTTGGGGAAGGTGCATGTGGTGCTTGGTTTGTATATCAGGTTATGATTGTTCTGGCAGCTCCTACGGATCACTTTTGACCCTGTTACATAAGTCTCAGTGTAGTTCTCAAAAGATATTACCATCAAATTTACTTTAGCTAAACACAGGCATCCTTCTCTGTTTACAAGATGCTAAACAATGAAAACACCACTTTTTAGGGAGAGGAAGAAGTTCTTTGTAAGATCCCCTAGAGTATTTTATCTGAAAGTGTCTTTAGACTTGGCGCTCACCATTTTATAACTAGCAGGGGAAAAAAACAACCCCAAACTCTTGTACTTTAGCTCTCTGTAACACGGTGGTTATAAGGAAATAGTAGAGTCTCTCCTCATTCTCTGGACTGAGAACAAGGCGTCAGGTGAGTTTAAAAACAAATCTTGTATCTCACATACAAGTGACAGATGATACCTGTCACTATACACGTTTAATTTACATTTTAAATGATCTACATTTTAACTGGAATCTTCACAACTTTGAAATTAATCCAAAGTGAATAGATTGTGACATCTAAACCCAAGATGCATTATTTTTTAGTAGCACCCATCATTTGTGGAAAGAACTTGTTGCTCAGCATGTCCCCTGATGAGCATAAGGACAGGAAAATAAGTGAAACAAGGCTCTAAAGCTGGCACTGCTATGTTATAAAACCAGTTATACGTGGTTATGCAAGCTTTGGGAAGACGTGCCTATTCAAAAAGCAAGTATTCAACAATTATTGAAGAGCAGCCCACTCCGTGCTAGAACTAATCCTTTCAGACTAAACAAAGCTACTTCTTTGATCCAAGTTTTCCCAGGTTTTAGATTCAAGTTTACAAATTTGGCCAGTATCAATCTGAACAAGAATACAAAGAAACCAGCTCAAGGGCAACTTACGCAGTCGTGACCAAGAAACAGACAAACAAAACGAGAATTGCTGTGTTAAATACCACGCACGGGAAAGAAGCGAAGGTTTTTTTCATGGAAATTATAAACAGAACATAAAAAATAGAATCTTTACAAGCAACACTACTTTAAAAGCTCACCAACTGAATATTTGGACAGAAGTTTGAAATTTTAATTTCAGTTTCAAGATGAATGTTTTCATCGGCAGGAAGCTAGAAATGCTAGAGTAAATGTGGTAACCAGAGAGGATGCAGTGTGTGTAACTGTACCTGGGAACGCTGATTCACACATCAAGATGTAGCTGGTTTCTATTCATATAGGCCCCTTTGGAAATTCAGTTTCAAATTGGTAAGCCAAACTGATGCTTAGATTTTTGTTCTATAAAAATGCCCTGATCTGGCAAAGCAGTACTGTACAGTTTAGCTTTAAAACTAACTCCATAGGAAAATTAAGCATGTACATAAATACTTCACTAGTGAAAGTGAGAACATCTAGCTTCTCACTTAGTGAAACACCCAAAACTGGAATTTTGTGGCTGCACATCCTTGATGGACATGTATCATGTTCCTGCACTGCTAAAACCATAGCTTTGAGAGAAAAGCCACGGCACTGACCATTTTTATTTAGTAGTCTTTTCAGCTTAAAAACCTCAAAGCTCCCAATATGGAGCCATCAGTACAAGCAGATCGAACAGATCTTTGGGGAGGGGGGAAACCAAAAAAAAATGTTGAATATTTGAAAATAGATTTTACTGATTATTATATAGCAGTGCCTTAGATCAGCTACAGCAGAGTATTTCCCAGTTCTTTGCAAGAAAAAGCAGTTAATAATTACCCTTTGCTGTGTTGGCCATTAGTGTTGTTTTAACCATTTTCTCTCATTTACACATGCAAGTCAGGTATGTCATCATTTAGGAAAAATCTTATGAGCCATGAGTTTAATGTTATTATTACGTTAAGGTTATTTCCAACATTACCTTCCATGTAGATTAACGCTGGTTAAATCTTTGCCAAGTTATTTCCAGTGAGGTCAGCCTAGCATCCATCTGCCATTTAGTAAGTGTTGAATTAAATATTGACAAGTAAAAGCTTTTATGTTGTAAGGTTATGCCCTGAGTTAAGACCAGAGCTACTGCTGGATACAGGTTCATTCCAGGCAAAAAGGAAACACCCTCAAAGTAACTCTTGTTGTGAAGAAGGATTATGCCCCAAACTGAAGCCCCTTCTAGGGTGGGAATTTTGAACTCAATCTTGAAGAAGGCAGAATACCCAGCATCTAAGCGGGTTTTGGTTGAATATCAGAGAATACTTTCAAAATTCCCAAGGCTGATGTTTGAGCAGCTTCCGTTACCTTTATTAATGCTGTAAGCAAGGAAACTTCTTGCCAGGGTACTAACGGCTTGAGCCTTCGCCTCTCTTCATGTAGTAGCAAAACCTGCTTCCAGCAGGTATACCCTGACAGGTGGATTCTGTACACATCTTTTCGTAAAGTTAAGAACAGGCAGCCAATTTTTCGTGAAATGTTTGTTCCTATCAGCAGTCCTATTACACTTTACTACTCCTCTTGAAATCTTCAGAGGAGAACCACTGATCTTCCTGAAAGATCACTTAAACTGCTAATACTTCAGGCTGAAACACAAGGCCCTTCAAGGTGAAGCTCAGTGTTCTGACTCCCACAAGGATCCTCCTCATTGGTATGACAACTCCTTCTAGCCTTAGACAATACTTTTGACCTCTGTAGAGGGGCAAATTGCCTTCTACAACTACCTGAAAGGGAGTTGTGGTGAGCTGGGGGTCGACCTCTTCTCGCAGATAACTAGTGACAGGACTAGGGGGAACGGCTGCAAGTTGTGCCAGGGGAGGTTCAGGTTGGAGATGAGGAGAAATTTCTTCTCTGAAAGGGTGGTCGGGCATTGGAACGGGTTGCCCAGGGAGGTGGTGGAGTCACCGTTCCTGCGGGTGTTTAAGGAAAGGTTAGACGCGGTACTGAAGGACATGGTTTAGTNGAGGCGGTTGGACTGGATGATCCTTGAGGTCTCTTCCAACCTTAATGATTCTATTCTATTCTATAAAATGCCTTTGCAAGCATTGCATGCCCAGTAAGACTCTAGCTTGCTCAAAACTTGAGTTGCAGGGCTTGAGCTCCAGCCCCCTGGGAGCAGCAAGCACTGCTTGAGCCCAGAGTCCACACATTCCTCACAATGCTTTATGTGCCTAAAAAGGACGCAGAACAAGCCCAGAGTAGAAATATATACTCATGTTGCTTTCTTGTGAAAGTTGGTCCTGGAAATCAGGCTAGGAAAATAAACTTTGCCCTATCCAACCTGCCCAGTTATTTCAAATAGCCCTGATCCCTGCTTTGCTCCAAGCTGCCAAACCCTTTTAGCTTGTCAAGCTGTAGTTCTAGGTCTGATATCTCATTTTTCTTCATCTATGGACTAAAAATAACACAGAGGTATTTGTGTAACAAATTTTCTCCACAGATTCATGAAACAAGCAAGCAGCAGCTCACCATTTGTTCCTTTAAGGCTAAGACAAATTACCAAAATATTCCCCTCTAAAAGTAGGGAAAGATAATATAAGAATTGGCTTTAAAGTGTTACTCCATTTGTGTAAGTAAAGCTTCATATGTAAATACAGTAAAATTCAGCGTGTTGCGAACATAGGTGTTTTTCTCCCACTTTGAGGAATTGGAGAATGGAAAAAACAAAAAACCTAGTGAGAGAGATCATCCTCTTTCTCCCAAACTTTACCTGTTATTTTCAGGGGCATTTAAATGTCTTTTGTTGTGGCTTTTAAGACATTACAAAAAGTTTTGTCACACCCAGTAGGTTTCAATTACGTAAATGTAAAGATGCAAAACTCATTTCCATGGGTTATGAAATACTGGAAAGGTTCATGGCTGAAGTGCCTGCTTTGCGTTTCAAAAACTATTGGGGTCAAAGTCTGTTGGTTATTATGATTTTCAGCAGATCTTGGTGTCAGTGGCCTGAGCACATAGCCTGTCCTAGGCTCAGGGCCAGCTCAGAGGATGGGTGCAGGCACCCAGCTGTGAGGAGAGCCTCTGAGCAGCGAGGGCTTTCCTCTGCCTTGGCTCAGGAGAGCATGGTGAGGGGACAATGTCAGGCATTGTCCTCAGTCCAGGCTGAGCTGATCCAGACCTTTACCATGACCAGCAAAGCCTGACTTTGCAGCTCAAACTCATAGCTGCCCTGTCACTGTGGACTTGCCTGTTGATCATGGGGCTGTGCCTGACCCTGGGTGCCACGGTCATGGGTTTAGTATAGTAACTTTATTTGTCAAAAGCCAAACTCTTTTCGCTGGTTGACTCTAGTAACAGAAAAAACGAATCCTCCTTGGAAAAAAAAAAAAAAAGAAAAACAATTTTTCTGCAAAAAACTTCATAGAATAACCTGAGTTGGAAGGGGCCCATAAGGATCATCGAGTCCAACTCCTGGCTCCACACAGGACCAGCCCAATCAGAGCAGATGACCGATGGCATTGTCCAGACACTGCTTGAACTCAGCCAAGCTTGGTGCGGTGACCACTTCCCTGGGGAGCCTGTTCCAGTGCCTAACCACCCTCTCAGTGAAGAACCTTTTCCTGATGTCAAACCTAAACCTCCCCTGTTGCAGCTTCATGCCGTTCCCTCAGGTTCTATCACTGGTCACCAGAGGAAGGAGATCAGCGCCTGCCTCTTTGCTCCCTCTCATGAGGAAGCTGTGGGCCACCATGAGGTCTCCCCTCAGCCTCCTCTTGTCCAGGCTGAACAAGCCAAGAGACTTCAGCCTCTCCTCCCATGTCTTCCCCACTAGACCTTTCACCATCTTGGTTGCCCACCTCTGGACACGCTCCAATAGTTTTATGTCCTTTTTGTACTGTGGTGCCCAAAACTGCCCACAGTACTTGAGATGAGGCCACACCAGTGCAGTCTTTGCTCAAGATGGTAATACTTCTTAACCATCTAATTATTTAGGTGGTCTAATCATTTATAGAAATGAACAACACATTCTAGTAAGACATTAGAAATGAAATTAATTTCACTGATTCCAAGTGAATAAGGTATCTTTGTTTATGGGCTAAAAGGGCATTGAGAAAAATCCAGTATTTTGGATCCAAGTTTTTCCCATGGAGAGGACTTGAGACAGGTGAACTTACATTACTCATCTTTACACAAGGTTTACTACATTTAAAGCCCATTTCTACAAGCAGCTTGTCTCCTGCTGTGGGACTGAAGGTTGAGGATGACTTTTCCAGGAATAACCACTCACCTTTCAAATCTTCGACAACATCTTATGAAATAGCTCCATAAAACCTATTTCTTGTGGTCTCCCTGTGGTGGTCATTCTAATGTAATGGGCAGAGCACAACTTTGTAATTAAGGGCTGGGTGTAAGAGAGCTCTACACAAGAACTGTTAAAGTGTTTCCTACCACACTGTTGCAGGAACTGATTACAGATGTTGAAGAACATAACCTGAGCCTTCAGAGAAGATCCTTAGACTTCATAGGAAGGCATTGTGCTTTCCGTGAAAGGCTCGTAGCAAGAGATCTCTTCCAGAGAATCATAGAATGACTTGGGTTGGAACGAGATGATCTTTTAAGGTCCCTTCCAATCCCCCTGCCATGGACAGAGATGCCANAGTTTAAAACCATTACCCCTTGTCCTATCATTATCTACCCAAGAAAACAGTCCCTCTCCATCTTTTTTATAAGGCCCCTTTAATTATTGAAAGGCTGCAATGAGGTCTCCCCAGAGCCTACTCTTCTCCAGGCTGAATATCCCCAGCGCTCTCAACCTTTCTTCATAGGAGAGGTGCTCCAGCCCTCTGATCATCTTCATGTCCCTCCTCTGGACTCGCTGCAACAGGTCCACATCTTTCTTGTGCTGGGGACCCCAGAGCTGTATGCAATACTCCAGGTGAAGTCTCACAAGGGCAGAGTAGAAGGGGACAATCACCTCTCTCAACCTGCTGGTCACACCTCTTTTGATGCGGCCCAGGATGTAGTTGGCCTTCTGGGCTGCAAGCGCACACTGGTGGCTCATGTTGAGCCTTTTGTCCACCAGAACCTCCAAGTTTCTCTCCCTAGGGCTGCTCTCAATGCATTCTTCTCCCAGTTGGTACTCATGTCTGGGATTGCCCCAACCCAGGTGCAACACCTTGCACTTGGACTTGTTGAACCTGGTTCAGTTCACATGGGCCCACTTCTCAAGCCTGTCCAGGTCCCTCTGAATGGCTTCCCTTCCTTCTTTTGTGTCAACAGCACCACTCAGCTTGGTGTCATCTGCAAACTTGGTGACGGTATACTCCATGCCATCGTCTATGTCATTGATAAAGGTATTGAAAAGCACTGGTCCCAAGACAGACCCCTGAGGGACACCACTCTTCATCAGCCTCCACAATGGCCATGGAACCATTGACCACTACTCAAGAAGAGAGATCCTACACTGTAACTGTACAAGCTTCTCAACAAGGTATGCACAGCTTCAGGTAGCATAAAAACACCAAGTTATAAATCTGGATAACACCTCCTGATAGCCCATATTGTCTGTTTGGATTGCTACCGACAGCTGCTGTATAAGGTTTCTTTCCACCTTTTCCACTTCAGTCATACTCAAGCATTTCCCATTGCAGCAACCTTTTGGTCTGTTGAGTCTTAAGTACTGGCTTTTAAGTTCAGGGCAGTGACCTCTGCCCACCTGTGCTGCTGACGGTTTGCAAGTTGAGCCAGCTACTGTAATTTGATGGTGTAAGCTAGTATATGAAAGGAACACTACTGATATGATTTAATGGTAAGATTGTCACTAGATTATCAGAAGAACTTAGGACATTTCACGAGACTCAAGTTTTATTGTCAGCTATACTAACAGGATGTGTTAGCCACTGACATATCCAAGTACATGACTCATCACATGAATTTCAAACAATCCTGGAACAACACTATGTCACTGCATTCCACTTTGCTGGTGGTTCAAGGGGCATTACTTTCATGTTAAGACTTATGTTGTTAACTAATAAAACATTAACCTGAGGACAGAAACAGGAATCTATAGGTAGGTCACACTAAGCCATCAGGAAGAATGTACAGTTACAAGCTTATTCCCCTAGTGAGTTTGAAATAATTGGTAATTGCATAGCAGAGTTTTGGGTATAGATCTGCTTATCTCCTGTTTATGGTTGTAATGAAAAAAAAATAATCAAGATTTTAAGTACTTTGTGTGACTCAGTCTGTGAAAGGTAATTCACTGCTCCAGACCAGTATAGGATGCAAGAACATGCTATATAAGCACACAAGTTATGCAAGTGCTAAAACACCATGCTAAAGTGAATATCGGTCATACTGCTGAGTTTAGCTACTTCTGCATAAAATTAATTCCATCAAATATTAGATTAATGCACAACACCACCATTATTTGGGGACTATCATTGAGTTGTTTTGAAAAGGAGGCCAGATGTGAGGAGAAGGTTTGCGTAACAGTGTGCCCGGGACAGCCAAATCTAAAGCTGATTGTAGAGAGCTGTAGAAAGTCACATGGTGTTTTAAATGACAAAATTAATTGCTCATACATGCATATTAATCAATGTAGAAGAAACCTTAAAACCTATACAGTAATGGACTCACAGGTGGCTATTTTAATTTGGAAAGATCTTGAAACCTTTGTGCATAGTCCTAGGAAGCTGTCAGTTCAGTTCTGAGGCAGACAAAACAAGCAAAGCATTAAAATAAATCTTAGTAAGAGAGTCCTTACATTGCTACCAATCCAGCAGTACCTTCTGTTAGGGACCTTTCCTCTCACAAAAGCTGCGGAGGAGGACAGAAATGTTGAATGCTACTGTGTAATACTAGGTATGACAAGGACTCCTTAGCTTAGGAAGGAGAGGTGCCCTTTCATTGCAGAACCTTTGCAAGTTACAGATAACCACACAAACAGTCTCACTGCAATAAAAGCAGCCAGCGCTCTATCTGGTCCAGCCCTATGGTCACATCTTATAATGGTTAGTGGTGGATATTCAAGGATGCAAAAAGACACCAAGCAAGTATAGGGAAAGCCTTCTCCAATTCAACCTGTCCAGCTTCTGGTTATTGGTTTCTTAGGAACTTCCTAACTTACAGTGCACGTTTAGATCTCCTTTCCATGGCTCCTGTTTCACTTCTCCAATTTTTTTTTTTATATCTTTTGTTCCAACATCCCATTGCAATGAGTTCCACAGGATCAATATATGAAGTTGTCAGCTTCAGCTTCTTTTCTGATGACTTCTCTGGAAGCTGCTTCTTAATTTTTGTGTTGAGAGACTTATCAGCCGTACCTTTCCTAAGCTAAGTTGTGCTGGTTTATATACACATTTGTGCATCAACTATTTGGTGCCCTGGGCACACTCTTGTTGTGCCACATTAAGCAATTATGCCTCACAGGCTGTATCTAAATTAGTCACTAAAACAGTTCTCATTTTCCTAAACTTTACAAGACATCCAGTTCACACACTCCAAGACTTTTCTGCCTCACAAGTCAGAACACATCTTGGTTTACCACAATTCAAACAAAAACACTACTGTGGTTGCACCATTATCTGCCCAATGTGCCCAAGGAATCTCACCTCATCTAAAGCTGTAACACGCAGCCTCAGGTTTCTCCCCTACCAATAGTGGTTTGGTGTGTTTATTTTAAAGAAGAATTGTTCTGCATGGGAAATGTCTATTTTGGTAAGATCCTCCACTTTTCCTGAGGTGCTGTGCAAGAGATCGCTCAGAGCAGAGGCAAAACCAAGTTGGACCCAAACTCTCAGGGTCAGAGAGAAGCAGGGCACCACAGCCATCAGTGCTTGCTGGGGAAACCAGTAAAGGGCAGTTAACAAAATGGAGTACTGCAGAAGCAGCCTGTTGCTAGTATACTCCTACTACCTAAATACCCACTGTTAGAGCAAGAGCCTGGCAGTGGGAAGTGAAGAGCAGAGAAGGCAATCACATCCTGAGGAAGACTGGACTACTGTCAGACTATTCTGAGTTACTAGTTTGCCTTTAGGATGATAATTAATTTCTTTTTTCCTCACCTTTCTCCATCCTTTCAAGCTTCCTGCAATAAAGTTCTTTGTTTAATTGTTTACTTCCATTTCAGAATAAGTTTCATTAAAATTCTCTCCCCTTTATTCCTATCTTATTTGATAATTGCCTATGCTGTTTCTACTTCAGTTGTGATACAGCAGATCTTTAGTGTCTCTGGGGGAGAGCAATGTGACAGCTCCTGGCCATCTATACCTAAAGACCTGGAACAAAAAAATATTTAAGTTCTGTAAAAATGTGTAGATTCTTGTACTTGCCTGTTTCTTGTGGCTGAGGAATACAACCCATCAGTGTGTTAAAAGTCACAAGTGTTTGTCATGCCTGCTCCCTTTTGCTCCCCAGCCCAACCCTGCTCCAAGAAGGCTGCATGCATATTAGGTTTGTGTTCACTGACATGGTACAACAAAGGTTTGTGCACAACAGATGTGTAGAGTGTGCTCCTGAGCCCCACAATCTTCTGTAATCCTGTTACTCTCAAGTCATACTGTGGAAGGGCACAGAGAAAATAGGCCTATTAAACTCATTAACCTTTTTCCTTGCATTTGGTTTTATAAAATAGTTTGATTCTCAGTTACTGAGACTCAGTCTGGTCTACAAATAAGGGCTCAGGCAGGTAGGTAACTGTAGCAGCAGAAACAGACATGTCTTATAGGACATTCTGAGAGCTTTCAGCAATGTGCGCTTGAGCCCAGAAAGCAAACAGTATCCTGAGCTGCATCAA
>VWZZ01007338.1:438-13916 GCA_013399095.1 Psophia crepitans | reverse complement strand
GACCTGGCCCACACTGCCTGAGCGCATGCCTTGAGACCAACACACCACAAACGCTTTCTTTAGCCTTGCAGCAGAGGTGCCAAGACTGACGCGGCTGCCATACTGCTGTCAGTTCAGCAGCTGCACAGCTGTCCATCTGATGAGCCTCCTGCCCAAAGCCGCCTGGAGGCAAAGAGTGGGAGGGGATGTCAGTGAGTGGGCACATGCCCTGAAGTCCCTTTCTGTGTTAAGTCTCTCTTGTCGAGGTGGTGGGGACCTTAGGAGCCAACTGCAGGGAACATAGAATCATAGAATCATTTAGGTTGGAAAAGACCTTTAAGATCATAAAGTCTAACCACAAACCTAACACTGCCAACACTGAACCATGTCTCTAAGTGCTGCCTCTACATGTCTTTTAAATACCTTCAGGGATGGTGACTCAACCATTTTCCTGGACAGTCTGTTCCAGTGTTCGATAAGCCTTTCAGTGAGGAAATATCTACTCTATACCTCCCCTGACACACCTTCAGGCCATTTCCTTTAGTCCTATCACTTGTTACTTGGGAGAAGAGACCAACACCCACCTGGCTATAAGCTCTTCTTAGGTAGTTGTAGAGAGCAATAAGGTCTCCCCTCAGCCTTCATTTGTCCAGGTTGAAGAAGCCCAGTTCTTTCAGCTGCTCCTCATAAGACTTGTGCTCCAGACCCTTCACCAGTTTCATTGCCCTTCTCTGGACACGCTCCAGGGCCTCGATGTCTTTCTTGTAGTGAGGAGCCCAAAACTGAACACAGGACTCAAGGTGCAGCCTCACCAGGGCTGAGTACAGGGTGATGATCACCTCCCTGCTCCTGCTGGCCACACTGTTTCTGATACAAGTCAGGATGCTGTTGACCTTCTTGGCCACCTGATTCTACTGCTGGCTCATGTTCAGCTGGTTGTTGACCAGCACCCTCAGGTCCTTTTCTGTCAGACAGCTTTTCAGCCACTCTGCCCCAAGCCTGTAGCATTGCCTGGGGTTGTTGTGACACAAGTACAGGACCCAGCACTGAGCCAAGTAGTGGCAGTAGTCACAGGGCAGTTATTTAAAGAGTAGACTAGAGTAGCCATGTGAATCAGACATTTGTGATAAAAAGCTGACGAGCTTTTTAAATATTATTTGTACTAAAAGTTTAGCAGTAAATTCTAAGGTTGTTAAAATACTGGATTTCATTACATTTGTTACAGATAGGCATTCTATAAACTGCATTTATTGCTGGTTGCCAAGTTCCTTGAATTATGTCAAGACCAACTCTCAACTTCAGGTTTGACTTAATACTTGACATTTTTGAGTCGTAACTGCTTGAGCAGTACTATAAAATACAGGGCTAAAAATGTTTGTGTGATGTAGCATCTCAGGTTTTCTGTTTCAGATTGCATCTCAAAAGTGAACTTGTTAGTGCTGTGGTCAGGAATAGAATAACATGTTGGACTGACTAACCCAGAGATTTTTATTCAGCTATTCTTACGCAGTTGACATGAACAAACAGATGACATTTGTCTTGAGATTACCAACACATGAACCATGAAACACAGCCTCTCAGTTACATCAAATTTCATCTGACGTTTTTAAAATGCACCATCTACTTCCCACTCATCTCAAATTGTCTGCAAATAGCAAGTTCTCATGCAATCCTTATACAGTAGCCATCCTGCAATCTAGGGCTTATCAAAGACTGGGGGAGGGGGGTTGTTGTTTTGCTGTTGGGTTTTTTCAGTTTATGCTGAAATAAATGTAGTTTATGGGTGTTTGGCCCTTTACGATTTGGTTCTGTAACACACAACATGAATATGAAATTGGAACAAAAATTCGCTCTTGCAAAGAAGTCCAACTGGATACCACATTATGCTATCAAGAGTATAGACAATAGGTTATGGGAATTGAAATTCTAATTTACTTGACACTTGTGCGACCACATCTGCTGTACTGCAGTCCAGTTTTGGATTCCCTGAGATAAGATAGATGTTGACATGCCACAACAAGTTAAGCCACGAAGATAGACAGAGAGAAGCTGAAAGAGCTGTGTTTATTTAGCATTAGGAAGAGAAGGCTTAGGAGAAATCTTTCTGTTGTGCACAGCTATCTAGCACAAGGATGTAAAGAAGATGGAGGCACAGTCCCTTCACAAAGGTGCGCAGTGAAAGGACAAGAGACAATGGACACTTTCTTCCTTCTACCCTACCAGTGAGAATCCAGTCTTCTCAGCACTGTCTTAAGAGGGTCAAAAGAAAGACTGCTAAAACTCTGAACTGTTTTTAATATTAAAAAAAATAAATTATGAACCAGCTTACTATTTTTACTATTTTACGTTTTTCTGGAATTCTCATTTTCACACTGAGAGATGCATACCCTACACTTTATCCCAGACAATTACCTATCTAAAGATGAAGGATTTTCAGAAGTTACAAGGGTTTAATGATTGTTGAAGAGCATCAGTTTTCACATGTATCAACAAAACAAACAAGGACATAAGATACAACTGTGAAGAAGCTGTAAAAGCCTTGCTTGGAAGGTATAAGCTCATCCTAGGAGGAAAGAATTTCCTTGCTAAAAGCTGCACAAATTGAGGTCTGGAGAATCAGACGCCAAGTAAGAACAGTCTTCAGTCTAACACTAATAACCAATTTGTATTGCTGGGGACTCGAGGATCAAATCCTTTTGCTTCAAAAGAACCATCTTACTGAGTGACCATTTTATCAAACTGTGCTTGAGCATACAAAAAAAAAAAAAAGGAACTAATAACTGCATGCAAAAACTCAATAACAATACTAATTTCATGGCTAGTTTGCTTTCTTGCACGGATCCAAAGAACTTTACAAGATAGACAGTATTATTATTTCCCTCTTTGAAACAGAATTAACTGAGACACCAATGCTAAATGACTTGAGAAGACACCAACTTATCTTGGATTTAGACCTGGATTCTCTGAATATCAGTCCACTGCCCAAGCCAGTAACCAACACTGTTTCCAGTTGCCTGGCAATGCGTTGTGAGCATGGAAGTATAACTGCATATATTCTGTATGTAAAATAATAAGCTTTTTGGTCTTCTTTTTTTTTTCTTTTTTTTTTTCTTTTTTTTTTGTCTTGGGGAAAAAGCCAACAAAACAGGTGCAGTCAGTGTTCTAAGGTGTACGCAAAAGAGCTGATGATGTCTCTATTAAGTCCTCTAACATTTATATAATACTTAAGAGTCTCAAGACTTTTCTATTTATATAAACAGTCACTGTATTTCACAGTTTGTCCTGTCAGCTTCCTTGAGGCCTGCTACATATCTTGGCAAGAGTTACTATATCCCCAAAGGAATCACTGATTACTCTTTCAAATGGAACTGTCACTACATTGGAGAAAGTCTTCATAACAATGGGATATTTTAGCTGTAATGCACCTCTTTGTCCCACTTTATAATTAACTTGAAACTAGAACATTCAGCAAAACTGTAAATGCAGTATGTCTCATTTCTCAATGGGAAGGCATCTGCAGTAGGTGTATTCTCTATCTTTGTTCAGCAAATAAAAGCAATCTACAATACCATTTGAGTAGGGTTCAATATCATCTGCCTAAAGAAAATATATTGTATTACCATTCAGTTTTGATATCTTTTCATAAAAAATATAATAACTTGTTACTGCAGTTAACATAATTAGATGTGCCTTAAACGGACACCATCACACGATGGAAATTTTGTCATAGAGTTAACTAGTGTTTTATGTTTTACCAGGGTGAATGATGACATCAGCACTGACTGAAGTTATCAGAACAGCAATGTCTGAAATAGAGGAGACTGCCTGGTGTTACGTTTGACTCCTCTTTGAAGAACTGTGCTTTAAGTCCAGATCTATCCAAAAGTAAACTTAATTAGTAAAGTCCCTTGCATGGCTGGAATCACAATAATAGTATGCTGAATTTAATGGATTCTTGTGGGAATTAAAATCTGAGATAGAGCTTCAAATTTCTTTTCCACAGGGAAAGACAGATGAGATGTAGAAGATGTAAAATGACCATCTACCTACTATAGACAGCATTATTATTAGCAACAATAATGAAGCAAAATACAGTAGATCAAAAAGCATCCCTTGTATACACCCTAAAAAGATTAAAATCACCTTGCTGCAGAGGATAAGAACAAAGTTAATGTACCATATAATCCCCACATAAGTCCAAAAAGCTGTGTTATTTCAGCTGCTTTTTAGTCAGGAAGGCAAAAGCAAGAATACTGACTGCTTTTGGAACAAATAATTTATATCTTTGAATTGATTTAGCACGCATGCTTAGATTCAGGGAAAGCACACAGCATTCATCCTGACAATTGTTTTGCAATGCATAACAGACCCAGATGAGACACAGAAGACCCCTTAAAAGGTCAATTTCTTCCAGTGACTCTATTTCTTAAGTCCAAATAAACAGACACCATTTAGTCAGCTGTGTATGTGCTCTGCACAGTTAACAATGTGCATGCTTAAGATCATGACAGTTTGCATAAAAACACTTGTGAGTAAGCTGTTGTCATCGGTACTGGGTTTGACTCTGAAATCCTAACTTACGAAAATCCAACTACTGCCACTTTGTGATACAGCTGCTGAACCCAAAGTAGACAGCCCATTGGGTTTGCGCAGTACGCAGGGAACAGATGTTAGGAAAAGCCTTCCCCCAGATACATGGTAGTACAATAAGGCAGGACAACAGAAACACTCCCTTAATTCTGAGAACAAGATTCCTTGAAGGAGAGAAATAGTCTGGGATGAGTTACAATTCTCTCCGTTCCAGACAATCAAAATGGTCAGTTGACTACGAAGGCATAGCAGTCCAGGGCTCAAAGATTATTCACTCTAGTTGCTTTCCGCTGACTCTATATAGTTTCTGAAAGAACAGACCTTTCCACAGGAATCCAGAAAATCACTGCATCCAGCATTTATGATTAGTGAACCACCTGTTCTCCACTAATCAACCTTCATTAATACTTTTTTTCCAGTGAAAGAGCTTCTCCAGAGTCTGCCTAAGTAACCTCACAGAAGATTTTGTAGCCATTCCCACAGTTTTCTAGGATGTTATTTGTGACCAAATTATTGTGGTCGATTTAACAATATACCCACTGTCTCTTACTCTCCTCCCTTTACCCCAAAGAACCCTGTTTATCTAAACAACAGCTCCTTGCTTCCCTCCCCATCCTTCAAAGGCACAAAAATTACAATAAACACAATGGTCAAAAGCCAGCCATTGCTCATATTCCACTGGGCAAATACTAGAGGACAAGTAGTCCCTTCTCCACTACTCAGAAGAAGATTTCACAGTCTTTGCATGACCTCTACCAGTGTAAGTCTTCTTGCGGGGCTCCAGTTCGGTCTCACCACATGCTACAACTGCAGTCTTCTCAGCATTATAACCACAAGTTCTTAACCGTTGCCTCTCTGAGGTAATGACGACAGTATGATTTCTGGAATCCCGGTCTCTTGCTCAGGGTTTTCTCTTTGTCCTAGGCAGACCTTTGGACTGTTCGTCCGCTCACATTCATTCCCTCTCTCTTCTTTTTTTCAGTCTCAGCCCCCTCTCTATGTCTCCTTTGATGGCCAACTTTCCCTAGGAAGTAAGTGATATTTTCTTTTTCTTTTTCCCCTCAAAAATATTGGGTTGTGGAGAGTTTTTGTTGAATTAAAAAAAAAAAACAACCCACACAACCCACCGCCAAAACCACCCAGTAATTTTTTTTGTTGTTGTAGTTTTTGTTACAATCTGCTGTTCCAGGAACAATGAATCTCGTCTCCATGGCAAAACCGGAACATTCCTCTTCTTACCGGTCAATGAAAATAGGGGAAAAGACCTTTCCCTTATTGTAAAAAAAAAGTAACACTTGAAAGGATAACCACTAGTAGGCATTTATCTGCTGAAGCCACGTGCCTGTTGCCTGAATTTCACTTTTCACTGGATTTTAAGAGCAAACATTTGGATGAGAAAAATAACTATAGGTAAATAACAATAAGTAATAACTCTAGGTACACTATGCCTGAATTATCTGCCTTTTCCAGAACTGCTGGGAAATTGTAATGCCAAAAATTAGTATCTTTGTGAAATGCTTAACTAAATTAACCTGTTGAAGTATTCACTTTCAAAAAGCTTTATGAGTAGCAACAATTAATGTTATATTGAAATAATTGAATGTTTTTATCATTACACAATCAGAGGTCTGTTTCTACACTCTGCTCGTGATGTTGATTAGGAGCAAACCCTAAATACACCAAACTTGCTGGGAGTCTTTCCTCTGATTTCATCAGTCTTGATGTCTTGGTCACAAAAGCGTGGGCTTTTTCTGTGGTAAGTATCTGTAACACACTTAAACAACTAACTGTAGCTTAAGCTATTGGTCAGAAGATCCTGAAGAGTAGTTTTTTCCTCTAATGCATGCAACTGCCAGAGTAACTGCATGGAATTCCACTGTTTAATGATGTAACTGACAGATGATGGAACAGTTTATAGTTAAATGAGAATCAGTCCTTAGAGTTAATTTACACTAACGCAGTTCTGTGACAGTTTCTGTACAACCTTGCCAGCTAGTTTAGCTTTACCATGTGGTTGTACATTGACCTTCTTTCAGGAACTGACTGAGAGAAATCCAAATGAATCCCTGGGTGGTTCTAGTTTTTGGAGGTGTTTTTTTGTTTGTTTGTTTTGGGGTGGGGTTTTTTTTGTTAGAAAAGGTGTGATAAACTGTTAGATCGTATCTTTATTTTAGAGTATACACTGACTGAATAAATGACCCAAGATAATTGGGAACTTGGTGTTGATAGAGGTGCCATCTTTTAAATAAAGAACAGAAATGAGGACCAAAACACATTAGATGCTAAATTTTCGTAAATATATGTGTAACAGAAGTGAGGAGAACCATAAGGCAGGTGCATACACAAAAACACATGCACAATTGCACAGTTAGCTATGCAAGCCATTATTATGATTGCAGATGCAAATGGTAAGTCAGATGTTTAACTGTTCATTTACTCATGTAAGTACTGTTTTCCTAAGCAATGACATTGTATATATGTAAATTGAGAAGCAATCTGATTTGTTAGTGTTATGCTCACTTTGCACAGGGGTAAATAACTACCAAAGATGAAAGGAAATAGAACATCATGGCTGCAAAGTTGAATGGCATTAATTATTGGTGGCACTGCAGCTCATTATATTGCAAAATCTCTTCCTGATTAGATGCACATTCAATAGGAGAGATGACTAGAGCAAAAATAAAAGGGAAAAAGGAAAAGAAAAAAAAAAAAGATTGCAACAAGAAATATTTCAAAGCTTCTGCAAAGATGATACATGTCCATTACCATGGTCTGGAATCTCTCAGACAGAAAGACCTCTTCTGGGATATAAATGGCTTCCATTACATTGATTATTTCTCTGTCAGGAACATATGTATTGATATACACCTTGCTTCAGTAAGAGACTGCTAGTGAGACACAAATATCTTGCAACCAAAGAACATAAGCAGGGATGTCTCTTACATTTAAGATACATCTTTCAGTCTAAATATTATGCATATTCAGCTACACAAAAATTCATGCTATACCCAAATGCAAGCCCTAATGCCTGAAGTACAAATAACTATAAAGATTTCCATAAAATTTCCACCTCCATGTTTTTCATACATTTCCTGAATCCCTTCATGTGCCTATCTTCTGAAAGCTCCTTCATACTGTCACTTTGGGTGCTGCTCTGGGCTTTCCTTCTCTCAAAATGCCAATCCTAATCCAAACCCTAACTTAAGACCCTATCCACGGCAAGACGAGAAGGTTCTCAGGAGAGAACTCTGAAGCCCAGCACTCGATTTGGCAGCCCCCTCCCAGCCCCATTCAAGTTGCAGCTCTAGGCTTTTTCATTCTCCCAACAACAAATACAAAACTGACCCTAACTTCAGCTCAGGAGCTGCGATAGAGACACAATCTAGAGCAGCAGCTGCAATAAAACAGGGAGTGGTGACATGGACTTAAAATAAGCTCAGGCAGTGTCCCAGGTATAGTGTTAAGGTGTAGTGCTAAAGTGGGGAAAAGAGATAAAGAATAAAACTGCAATTGGAGCAGGGAAGGAGTGGAATAACCCAACGGACTGCAAAAGCAACTCTGTCCTGAGAACTTCTTCCTGTGTGTGGCTGGGAACCTTGGTCTCAGGCTCAGTGTGACTCTAGAGCTGGGATTAGAATTAGGGTAGGGAAAGAGTCAAAGCACAGAGCTGCAGTTGGCATTGGGCTGGAAAGGAACTCTGAGAGGAAGGTGCAGGCTCCAAAAGACCTCCCTCCTGACAACTTATTCATATCAGACATCGGGCTGGCCTTTTGGAAAGGCTCTGCACTTGTTCCCACTCGTTCTGTGCTTTTGATCTCTCTTGGTGTTGTGTTGGGGAAAGCAGAATAACATTATTATAATTTGTAATCACAGAATCCCAGTAACAATTTCCAGTCTAGTTTAGGAAGGCATTTCAAGATGAAAAGTATGTAATGAGGATGAACAGGAATTATTTAGCATAATAACACAGGAAATATGTAAAATGATGGCCTTGGGGGATATGAAGAGAAGAAACAGTAAAAAGAAAGTTTAGGCTGAGTCTCATGGAAAACTCTCTCACATTAAGATCCACTATCAATTACACAGGTGAAAGTGCTCCTACTTATGGTACTGTGTAAAGGATGGGATGTTAAAAATTAAGCATTGGACAGGGAATATTGGATATGGCTCAATAAGTCTTTCCATCATTTATGTATCTTTAAGAAAATGCAACATTTTCACACTCCATTTAACATTTTGAAAATAATATATTTGAATATTTAGGCTAAAAAAACAGATACCATTTTTGTAGGGAAAAAAATTATTTCTTCTCATGTATTCCACTGCCTTTCATAGTTGCCATAGACTACTTTTCCTGCTCAATAATTAAATATTTTCACTTTCCCTGATTTCCTATTCACAATTTTTGAGGCTTTTATGGTAGTAAGGACATTTCTCACTGGTTGAACAAATTTAAAAATAGAACAACTTAAAACATTTGGGACCAGAAGTTCTAAACAAATACAGTTCTGAGAAGAGAGGGAAGGGATCAGTCTCAAGGGAAATTTAAGTAGAAATTTAATGCCATCAGGACTATTGGAAATATTGTTTTTTACAAATAATTTATAAAGAGAAGAAATACTTCCTGCCTAATTTATCACTATTTCAGGTACATTTATGGTAATAATTATGGGAGCCTTTCTTTACCTTCACATGGCTTTAAGTACTTGCTGCTATCATCATTCAAGATAATTTAATTCTATATACGAAAACCTGACAAAATTAGGTAGTTGCCTGTACCTTGTCCACCTGCTGCCTATCTGGACTCATTTGAAAATGATTCAGTACTACTTCTGCAAAAGAGGCCTCGCATGGTATGCATGGCATAAAGTAAGGATGTGTGTGTGTAACGGGGCCAAAAGGCCATGATTCCTTTAGAGAACCTGAAATCGAAGTTTTTCCCAAGTTCTAGTGACTCTTCGAGACAAAATGACTACTCCAGAACTTTGCAGCTAGCAAGCTGGCGTCTAGCTCCGCTGCCCTAGATCCCTCAGCCAGGAGGAGTTGTCCAATTGCCACTGGCTCAGAATCGCCTCTTCTTCCTCCTCCCTCTTTTCCCACCTTTTGATGATAGCTTTTGGTTCACACTAGGACACCCACTACTTTGCCTACACAGCCCTTAACTATTAACCAGCATGCAGCAGTTACCCTTATTGAAGCATGCTCCAGTCATCACAAGCAGGCACTACCAAAAGGGAGTCAGTGTCTTATAATGACAACTGCATAGTTACTGTGGGGAAAGTACTATGTGATGACCCTGTTGCACTGTAAAGGACATCCAGGAGAGGATATGTATCTGGGAACAGCTCCCTCTCCCTCTTTCTCTTACGCCAGATGGCATAGGGCTGAAGGGGAAGTTTTACTCTCTCTGTCCTCTTTTGCTTTTTTGTTTTTGTTTTCTATTTCTCCCTGAAGTTACTTTCACAATTCTAGTCAATGTACACCATCACGTATGGACCCTGCTAACAAATCTTTGTGGAAGCGAATCTATCTCAACATCCTTTGCGCAACAGATTCTTTCCTTGTCCAGGGCCAAGCACTGCTTTATGAGTCCCTATATGCCCAGAACAATGGTATACGATGTCAGTTACACGGTGTGGTAATGTTCCCCACTTCCTCAATAGCTTAAAGCTTGGGTCCTCCTAACCTTCTCTAACCTCTGAAGCTTGCTGCTTGGAGGACTGCTTGGAACATCAGTTCAGGAACACTGAGTTTGAGGCAGGCTCATGACACATATCTCCACAAGGTGACTATTCAGTAGTTTCTCTTTGTTCTTTTTTGAACTCCTAATGTTCTTAGCAACTGATGACCACAGGTTAAGAGTACCTCCTTATGGATTCAAACCTGTTTAGATATTGCATAGGTGCTTTGATGCTTAGCTCAGCCAAGACCCTGTGAACCTGTGGACTCATCTGTTGGGGTTTTGTGTGATATTAAATCTGAAAGACAGTCTGTTTTTTAGGAGCCTGGGAATGACCTCCAAAGTTTAGTGAAAAACAACAAGGCCCCAAAGTTATCTAACTAAGAGGAAGCTTTAATCAAAACAAGGTGCTGCACCTGCACTGTGGCCAATCACAGGAGCCCCACGAACAGCTGGTGTTTACCAGTGATGGAAGAGCAGAGGTGTGGGGATAGAATGCCTTAGCCAATGATTGCTGGACAAGTACTTGTGTTGTGACACGTGTAGCCACCTTTAACAATATATAAACTTGGAACAAAGAGCAATAAATGTCTGCTTCAGCTAACTCATATTGAGTTGTCTGATGCTTTCTGAAGGTCCATCTCCTTGCACTCATCAGAAGCTTAAATGCCTGTAGTGAGTTAGATAGAAGGAACAGGGAGTAAAGAAAGGGTTTTGGACAACGTTCTGAAGCCATCATGTAAATTCTGCTTAAACTGTACATCAGGACTAGTGTCTCTTATCTCTGCCAGTAAATGGGGACAGTAATTTTTCTTTTCTTTCAAATCTTATTTATCTTGGCATTTTAGATTTCGCTAGAAGGCTTTTTGCTTCATTGCAATGACTTATTGAATGGTATACCATTGGAGGGTGGACCAAGGCTTCAAAAAGCTATTGCACTAGGAATAATGACAATAATTTATATCATCAACTAGTTCTTAAGGCACATCATCATCACTACAGGATTGCATTCATTTGTGTGCTATGGAATCTGAAAAGACTCAGTTTCAAAACTCTTATGTGCTTGGTCTTGAGAATCACACAGTGAAGTAAAGAAGGGAAAGGAAGAAAGATGGAGAAAGAAAGATGGAGAAAGAAAGATGGAGAAAGAAGAAGAAATAATGAGAAGAAATATTACAATTCACAGAATCACAGGATCGCTAAAGTTGGAAAGGACCTCCGAGATCATCAAGTCCAACTGTCAATGCAACACTAACATGCCTACTAGATCATGTCCTGGAGCACCCTGTCTACACGTTTTTTGAATGTCTCCAGGGACGGCGATTCAACCACCTCTCTGGACAGTCTGTTCCAACACCTCACTACTCTTTCCATGAAGAAGCTTTTCCTAATATCCAACCTAAACCTCCCCTGATGCAACCTGAGGCCATTTCCTCTTGTCCTGTCGCTTGTTACTTGGGAAAAGAGATCAACACCCACCTCACTACAACTTCCTTTCAGGTAGTTGTAGAGAGCAATAAGGTCTCCCGTCAGCCTCCTGTTCTCTAGACTAAACAAGCCCAGTTCTCTCAGCCGCTCCTCATAAGACTTGTGCTCCAGACCCTTCACCAGTTTTGTTGCCCTTCTCTGGACATGCTCCAGCTGCTCAATGACCTTCTTGTAGTGAGGGGCCCAAAACTGGACACAGGTGCGGCCTCACCAGAGCCGAGTGCAGGGGGACAATCACCTCCCTGCTCCTGCTGGCCACGCCATTCCTGATGCAGGCCAGGATGCCGTTGGCCTTCTTGGCCACCTGGGCACACTGCTGGCTCATGTTGAGTCAGCTGTCAACCAGTACCCCCAGGTCCTTCTCTGCCAGGCAGCTTTTCAGCCACTCCGCCCCAAGCCTGTAGCGCTGCCTGGGGTTGTTGTGGCCAAAGTGCAGGGCACTGCACTTGACCTTGTTAAAACTCATACAGTTGGCCTCGGCCCATCGATCCAACTTGTCCAGATCTCTCTGAAGAGCCTTCCTACCCTCAAGCAGACTGACACTGCCTCCCAGTTTTGTGTCACCTCCAAACTTACTGAGGGTGCACTCTATACCCTCATCCAGGTCATTGATAAAGATGTTGAACAACACTGGCCCCAAGACCAAGCCCCGGGGAATGCCGCTCTTGGCCAGCCACTAACTACATTTAACACCATTCACAACAACTCTCTGGGCGTGTCCTTCCAACCAGTTTTCTATCCAGTGAAGAGTGTACCGGTCCAAGCCATGAGCTACCAGCTTGTCTAAGAGAATTCTGTGCGATTCTGTATCAAAGGCTTTGCTAAGGTCCAGGTAGATGACATCCACAGCCTCTACCTCATCTACTAGGCAAGCCACCTGATCATAAAAGAAGATCAGGTTGGTCGAGGAGGACCTGCCATTGATGAACTGGGCCTGATTCCCCATCCATCTCCTACCTGCTCAGTGAGTGCTCTCAAGATGAGCCGATCCATGACCTTTCCCGGTACCGAGGTCAGGCTGACAGGCCTGTAGTTCCCCAGATCCTCTTTTCAGCCCTTCTTGTAGATGGGCATCACATTGGCGAACCTCCAGTCAACTGGAACCATGCATGTTAGCCAGGATTGCCGATAGATGATGGCTAACAGCTTGGCAAGCTGCTCTGCCGGCTCCCACAACACTCTTGCATGCATACCATCCGGCCCCATGGACTTGTGCAAGTCCAGGTGAAGCAGCAGGTCATAAACTGCTTCCTCCTGGATTATAGGGGGTATATCCCATTCTTATGTGTCTTCCAGCACCAGGGGGCAAGTGCCTTTGGGGCTGCTGGTGTGGCTACTAAAGACTGAGGCAAAAAAGGCAGTAAGTACCTCAGCCTTATCCTCATCCTTGGTGGCTGTGCTCCCATCTGCACCTAATAAGTGATGGAGAGTCCCCTTAGCTCTCTTTTTGTTGTTAATGTATTTATAAAAGCACTTCTTATTGTCCCTTACAGCAGTGGCCAGATTGAGTTCAAGCTGGGCTTTTGCCTTCCTAATCTTTTCTCTGTATGACCTGACTGGTTTTCTGTATTCTTCTTGTGTTGCCTGCCCCTTCTTTCAAGAGTGATAGGCTCTCCTTTTCTTCCTGAGGTCAAACAAAAGCTCCCTGTTCAGCCAGGCTGGTCTCTTTCCCTGCCGGTTTGTCTTACGGCACATGGGAATAGCTTGCTCCTGTGCCTTTAAGACTTCCCTCTTGAAGAAT
>VWZZ01007330.1:57857-103383 GCA_013399095.1 Psophia crepitans | reverse complement strand
AAAAAAAAAGAAAAAAAATTCCTCCTTAGCCCACTGCTCTAGAAATTGTCTTCTGCTTCTTCTGACAGCAACGGTTGAGTCTGTAGAGTTGATCCCCATTTTCAAACTAGTTAGAGACTCAAAAGCAAGTGACGCTGTGGATTGGTTTCGGTTTGTTTCTTTTTTTTTTTTTTTTTTTCTTTTTTTACAATGCTGATTCAGAGGTACNTTTTTTTTCCTTTTCTTCTTTTTGACGGACGCAGGAACTTCAGCAAAGTCAGGCTTGGTTCGAGAAAACGGCCACGCGCTGGGCGAGTGGCGGAGGGAAGGACAAGCAGTTTGGGGAGGCCCCGCTCCCCGCCTGCGCGTGGGGCGCTGAGGGAGGCCGTCCAGCTCGGCCCCCCCCGTCCCCGTCCAAACTGAGGCGCTGCCGCCGTCGGCTCCGCAGGTCAAGATCCAGCCACTGCCAGAGGGAGAGGAGCCATCGCACACGCTGCTCCACCTGGCCCCGTCAGCTCATTTGCGACGCTTGGTGGTTTTCCTCTTCCTTCTCTTGAAGAAACAGCAGCACCTGGGGACAGAGGGGACCCTGTCAGTGCCCAGGCCTGGACACAGACAGGCTCAGCAGCCCCGTGGTCAGGACAGAGCTGGCGGGGGGGACTGAAACACCTCAGCGTCTTGGTGAGTCCCACGTGGGCAGAGCTGCTCCGGGCAGCGCCCCTGGCACACGGTAGGGGCTGAATCGCGAGCATCACACTGGCCACGGTGCGTGACACTGACCAGAGCGAGTGACACTGGCCACAGCCTGCAGTGCCAGCCACGGCACACACCAGTGGCCAGAGCCGGGGCCAGGCAGGTGATCCCAGAAAAGGAACGGCTCCGGACCCTCACCTGCCCCTCCATGCTGGCTTTGGGGAGAATGCATGAGCCCTGGGGCGGGGCAGGGCAAGGTGGGAAGGGGCTGGGGGTGGCTCTGCAGGGACACCCCACGTGGGGTCCTTGGGAAGAGCGGTAGTTACTCGCTCTGGAGCTGTGCCGTTCCTCCCCAGAGGGAATGGGCAGGGCATCACCAGGCAGCTGCTGAAACCTGCATCTGTCCCCGCCCCAGCGAGAGGGGGACAGGGGGGCCGTGTCCTTACTTTGTATCGTCTGTCACCTCCACCTCGGTGGGGGCTGTGATGGGGGCGTTCGAATGTCCTGCCGTTGGGTCGTCCGTGTTCAGCTCTCCGTTGGTGGAGCTCATCACCTGGGGAGAGGTGAGTGTCAGCACGAGGCAGCCCGTGGGGCACAGGCTGGTCCTTAGCCTCGTCCCCTGCCCCACAGCAACTGCGTCCCAGAGAGGTGCAGCCCTAGGAGGCGGCACAGCCCCCAGGGCCCTGCGTGAACCAGGAGCACCGGCGTCCCCACACAGGGCAGCAGGACAGTTCCCTTGCCCAGACACTGGTGCTCGCCCTTGGTGCTGAGCACTCCCACACAGCTCCATTGCACAGAGGGGTCTGATCCCCTCAGCATCTCTGGGAGGATCCTGGCTCCCGGGAACCGCTACCTACCCCACCAGGCTTGCTGGCAGCCAGCTCCAACGTGCCCTGCTGGAACGCAGCCCTGCCAAGCTCCAAGGAGACCTTGCCATGGCCGAGCAACTGGACACAGCTTCTGCTCCCCAGCCTCAAGCCCCAACACTGCGGGGCCCTGCAGGACTCAGCCCAGTGCCTGCCCTGTGGGCTCCTGCCGGCCTCAAGGTGTCCCTGCTCACTGGGACAGGGAGCCGTGCACGGTGCCAAGGCCGGGAAGAGATCCAAGTCACCAAAGCAAGGACGGGGTTGGCACAGGCAACTAGGACTTGCCTGAACCCCCCTTCCCGCGCCTGCCGCCCCCAGGCAAAGCCAGGAGCTCCCTGGGGACGCACAGGCCAAAAGATCACCCAGCTGCTCATCGCCAGCGAGAAGGCTCGGCCATACCCAGACTCGTGGAGGAGCTGCCATCCGACAGCCACAGTGCCCAGCCAGCAGGGCTACGTCAAGCTACAGCCCCTGAAACAAGCCCGGAGACCCCTGTGCATCACCAATACCCCCCTGCAGTGCCAGGCACAGGCGAAGGATGGGGGGCGGGGGTCTGCAGAGCAAGCGCAGGGAGCAGTCGCCATGGCAGGAAGGGGATGTGGTACAGGGGGAGGGGGGCAGAGTGCAAGCTGGCCCCATGGTCTGCCCCAGCCCTGCGATGGCAGCAGCAGGAGCTGGGCCCGAGCCCAGGCCTGAGTACCAGCAGAGATTCGCCACGGAGCAGCAGGAATGAGTAGCGGCGGCAGGGACGGAAGCAGAGACGGAAGAAGCAGCAGAGGCCCGGCCAGGGGAGTCTATCATGGATGCCCTGCCATCCGCGTGGACTGGACCCCACCAGCCCAAGGGAGGGGGGCTGAGCGGCAGAGGGCAGAAGGCTGCAAGGGCGGCGAGCACATGGCCGACGGCGGAAGTGCGGAACCGAGGTGGGGAGACGAGGCCAAGGACTGCCCAGGGAGATGACAAGCAGGGGTCGAAGCCATCGGTCCAAACAAGGAGGCACAGGAAGTCCCTACGTGGGATAACCACTTCGTCTGGCACTGCTGGGACGAGCGGCACTGGGGGCAGAGCCCGATGCCCACCCAGCTGCTTGTATGGCTGCACGGACCAGAGCTGGCACTTCGTCCATCTCTAACCGCTCTCGAGTCCCACCGGCAGCACCAAGAGAGTCAGGCAGCCCCCGGGAAGTAGCGCCAGCCTCATCCATGAGCCATGAGCATCGCGCACCATGGGGACAGGGCAGCACAGCCCCCGGGCCCACGTGTTGCAGCTTAGGCAAGACCCTGGGCACGTGTGGCCCCATCGCCACCCTGGGGGGGGTGAACAGGGCTGATCACTGGCACGGCCGGCAGACGCACATCGGCCTGCACCGGCTGTGTGGGCAGGTTGCGTGGCGCCGGTTGGGTCTGCTCCCTCCCGCGCCCGCCCCTGCCCTTGGCGCGTGGTTGCATGTACCTGGACGGACCCCCCGAGCCTGCTGGCTGCCAGGTGAGCTCCCAAAGGCTCCTCGGCAGGCTGCCCACTGGCCTGAGGATCCCACAACTCCGTCCCCTCGGGCGGCTGCTCGCGACAGGCAGGAGGAACAGAATGAAAAGAAACAAAAGAAAAGAGGAAGAATGGGGAAAAGAAGGGAGAGGTGGAGGGAAGGGGCAGGGACAAGAGTGGCACAGGGAGTCGAAAAAATAAGACATGCAAAAGCAAAAACATGACCGGAGCAGCTTGAGTTTGTGCTTGTGGAAGGCACTCACGCAGCACCGTCCTGGCAACACCCCTGCAGTGACACTGTGGGTCTGCATCCTCCCTGCCACGCACACGTGTACACGCAGCCCACAGCACCGAAGCCGGGCTCCTCACCCGCACTGGGCACATCGTCTCCGGGCAGCTGAGGGCACACTGCCCTGCAGAGCACGGCCAGCCCCGCGTTGCCATTTGGAGCGTGCTGGGACGGCAGTGCCGCTCCCTGCATGGGAAGATAAAGCGAGGCCGAGGCGACACCATCGGCCGTTCTCCTGCAAGCGCGACATTCCAAGGTCGACACGGATCTTTGTGGGGCGACTGCAAGGAAGCGAGCTGTGCTGCTCTGAGGGCAGCGGGCTCCTCAGCTGTCCAACAGCGGGGAGCACCCTGCAGCCAAACTCTTCCCACCATGAGCGTGGCACAGCCCTTCTGCACCCCCAGGTTGGAACCTGCTCCCACGCTGTGGGAGTTCTGTGCTTTGCTTTTCCGACTGTCCTCAAGAAGGGATGTCAAACGTGGCATTTCTTGCATGCTGGAGGCAGAGGGCAGATCTTACTGGGAGCAAGTTCCCAGGAATGAGCCAGTGACGCTTTGAAGATGTCGCCCTCTTCCTACTGAAGCGTTGCCCAGCCACCGGCCAGCAATTGAGAGGGCTGCCCTGGGCTCCCTGTGCTCAGCACACAGCACCAAGGGAAAACACTGGGCCAATATATGGGTGAGGGAAGACCGGGTGCTGCAGCCTCAGCTCCAGCTCATTTGCAGGTGCTCGGCTCCCCGTGGATGTTCAAGGCAAGAGGACGAGGGTCTGCACAGGACTGCTGGGCAAATGTGTGAGGTTTGCTCTTGGTGGCAGCAGTCCTGAAGCCGTGTTTCCTGCACCAGGCTAGGACAGGCCACAGCACTGGAGAAGAGCCGGACAGCCCAGCCCCTTTCCCACAGCAACCCAGGCAGGCCACTGCCTGCTCAGCTCTGCCCGTCTCCCTGCTCCGGGCTGCTTCCAGCTCCGGGCAAAGTCAGCCCCTCTCTCCAGCACAGGGCCACACACTGCCAAGCTGCCCCGTGAATCCCCGCCAAGGCCCAAGTAGTCCCGTGACCCCGTCCCACTGACGAACATGGCATCGCGAACAGAACAGCAAGTTACTCCCATGGGGACACGGCACCGAGGACATTGCCCCCAGTGCAAGGCGGCTCAGCCTGTACCATACCCACATCCACCGGCCAGCGCTGAACCCTGCAGCTTGCCGGCTGAAGCACAGGCCTGGCGCTTCCTCGCCGTGCTACGGCCTCCCACAGCTGCTTCCTCCCGCTCATGCCAGGCCGCGGGGCCCCAGAGATACAGCCCTGGTGTCCCTGCCAGCCACAGACCGGAGCTGCAGGGAGGAAGCCCTCCCACAGACAGCACTGGGGGAAAGAGGATGCCCCAGTCCCCACCTCCACCCAGAGGCCCCGCTGGGCTCTCTGAGTCTGCGGAGCAGAAGCCCGAGCTGCCCACAACCACAGTCCTGTGCCCCAGCCGGGGCAGCGCCGCTGCTCACCTGGTGTTTGGTGTGTGGCTGTGCTTTGTCTCTGTTCGGGGGCTGCACCTGCACCTCGCTGTGCATCGTGCCGATGGGTGTGGGCTGGGGACACAATAAGGACATCATCAGCCATGGCACAGCTGCCCTCACCCTGATCCAACCTCTGGCCAAACATGCAAACCACCCCAGAATCCAGGCCTGATGCCAGCCCTGACCCCCACCCCAGCAGCTCCACATTCGGTGTGTGGCTGCAGCAAGCCCACAGAGGGTACCCATGGCAGAAAACGAGGTGCCAACTTGACTGCTGGGTTCCCCTTAGCTCCAGGAGCCTCAAATTTCTGTCACAGCTTTAACTCATCAGCACGACAGCCCCAGCTTGGAGCTGGCTGCTGGTGTCTGGTGAGGACTGCAGGAGCTGATCTCTCGGGCACGGATGTGTGTGGCAGGGATGACTACTGAACAGCACCCTTCCTGGCTGCTGCCGCAGACCACGTTGACTCCCCACCACACTGCCCACTGCCCCCCAGGCACTCTGGGACCCAGCACCCTCTGCCCACCCCTACTCCGTTGCCACTCACCAGTGGTTTCCCTGCCCAGTCGTATTCATAGTCGAACACGTAACCGTTCCTCTCGAACAAGTCTGTGAAGAGCTTCCGCAGATAGTCATAGTCAGGCTTCTCAAAGAAATCCAGCCGCCGCACATAGCGCAAGTACGTGGCCATCTCCTCTGTGGGGACAGAGCAGGCTCAGTTGGGGCAGGGGGACAAGATGCCAGGCCAGCAGGGTCTGGGGCCAGGCTGGGGCCAGGGACACGCCACGCAGAGTGCCCTCACCTGGGAAGTTCTCACAGAGCACCTCCACTGGAGTGGCTCTTTTGGTGTCGCCGATCTTCTGATACCTCTCCTTTAGCGTATCAGCCTGGCAGGGACAACGAGCAGGTCAGGATGAGGGCCAGGCACGTCCCAGGGGGAGGGGAAAGCAATGGCTGCCACCAGACCATGACGGTCCTCCTTTTCCAGGTAACAGCGAGAGCTCATTCCCAGGGAATCCCCTCACCCAGGGCAGGTCTGGAAGGCCAATGCTGGGGAGTGCAGTTCCAGGACAGCCACTGCAAGAGCAGCTGGGATACCCACGAAGTGAGAGGGACACAGAGAATGGGACATCTACAGCTGCTCAGCACAGCAAGGGCCTGGCACAGAGCTCAGAGCAAAGCCCCTGCATCTCTCTGGGTGACAATCCTTCAATGGACAAAGCGGCGAAAGTCTTCCCCTCCTCACACCCTGATGCTGCCCATGCCAGGGCAGTCAGACCCATGGGGCACCCATGCCCAGGGACAGCGGGAGCTGGCAGTTACCTTGAGGCCTTGCCAAGGGAGGCTCCCACGGAGGAAGTACATAAACATGTGCCCTAATGCTTCCAGGTCATCCCTGCGGCTTTGTTCTGCAGGGAGAGAGAGAGAGAGACATGTGCAAATTCCCACTACAGCCACCTTCCCGGTCCCTGCTAGACCCTGCAGCACCCCAAACCCCCAGCCAACATCCCAGGTGAAGAGTGGGAGAGGCAGTTTGTCCCCAGCCCCACCTCTGGCAGGGAGAGCTGGCACCCTGCAGTCCCCTTCCCTCTCCCTTTCGGCCAAGAGGCAGGGCCGGCCGCACGGTGCGCACGTACCTTTCCCGAGGTGGGTGTTGATGCTCATATAGCGTGCTGTCCCTGTCAGGCTCTTGTGCTCTCGGTAGGGGATGTGTTTTTTGGTCTCGGGGTCAATATACTCTTTGGCCAGGCCAAAATCGATTATGTGGATGGTGTGCTGCCGCTTGCTGCCTGGCCGCCCCACCAGGAAGTTCTCTGGCTTGACGTCTCTGTAGATCAGGCTTTTGGTGTGGACATACTCCATCCGAGTGATCTGGGGGCAGAAGGAGATGTCAGCACCACAGCAGAGACGCACCATGCGTCCTGCACACATCCCTGCACCCTCGTCCCCTGGGCCCAACTCTGCTCGACTGCCTCGCCCCCAGGCAGCAGCCCTGCTCCCCTCAGTCCCTACGTCATACTGCATGAAAGGGACAGGCACAACAGGTCCTGCAGTCCTGGGAGACAAACCCAGTCCAGTCACATCTCAGACACACAGCAAGAGATGCTTGGCTGTGCTCAGAGAGGGGCTGCGTGAGGGTGGGGGAGAGCCCTCCCACACCAGGGAGAAGGTGAGGAATGGAGGGAGGCGGGCTGGGATGTGCTGACAGGCAGTGGCTTCTGCAGCCTGCCAGGCACTGGCTCACCCCTCCGTCCCCTCCCCTTCGCTGCAGGGTCCCCACGCAGCCTGACCACCAGGCCCTGGCATTCCTCCGCTCCTCCGGGGTGGTCTGTGGCCAGGCAGGCCGGGGTGAGCTGTGCAGAGCGGCGGGCGAGGCGGAGGTGCTGTGCTCACCAGCTGGATTGCGATCATCAGGACGGTCTTGAGTGTGAAGCTCCGATCACACAGATCAAAGAGATCTTCTAGGCTGGGTCCCAGCAGCTCCAACACCATGGCGTTGTACTTCCCGCAGGGGCCAAAGTAGTAAACCTGAGGAATTCCTTCTGCAAGAGACGGAGCAGGGGCTGTCAGGAGTTGCAACAGGGCTGAGCAGCACACGGCCATGCTGCCATGGCCATGCCATTACTGGAGCTAGGGTGGGGGGCTGCAGATGGGGGCATGTCTGTGCACTGCCTTCCCTCCGTGCTGCAGACAGCCTGGCTCTGCTCTTGGCAGGAGGGTGAAGGAGGCAGCTCCATCTGCATCCCTGACTGCTGCAGGGGAGGTGAGGGGAAAGAACTAAATAAAAAGGGATCAAAGATTACACGTGGCTCTGTGAAAAATTTGCCTCTCCCAGTCAAGCAGATGGGCAGGAGTCACTCATGCCAGGGAACACGTTTGCAGAGTCACATTTATAGGAAGGCTCCCTTTCCTAGCCGTGTCGCCTGGGCGGCCGGCTCCCCGCGGCAGCTCAGCTTGGCCCCATACCTGCATTGCCGAGCTGTTTGTAGAACCGATACTCCAGGTGCAGCTGGGGGGCCCGAGATTTTATGGGTTCCTTAGAGAAGAGAAGGAGAACGGTTAAGGCTGTTGTAAGGAGCAGGATGTTAGGGACGTCTGGGTGTCAGACACCTCCTTCACATGCTGGCAGCAGCTGGACTGAGAGCATCTGGGGTTGAGAAAAACTGGTATAAAATGGTGATGAAGCTTCAGGGAATGACGAGAGAAAACCAGCCCATATAGGAGCCAGATCCATCCCTTCCACAGGGATGTGGATGCTGGGGTACACACTAATGGGAGCAGGTATCAGTGAGGACCACCCTCTCCTGTGTGCACCACAGGGCACAGCGAGGTCCAGTAGAAGCAAAGACCTGGCTCTTCTCTCCCTGGGCCCAGATCACGCCACCTGCAGTGACGCGTGCTCACTGTGCAGCTGCCCATCCATCACCTATCGCAACCCACTCGGCTCCACCTGCTCTAACAGCCTGAGGAGGGTGAAAAATCTCCTTCCCAGGTGGCTTGAACATCACCAGCCCGTGACCATGGAGGGACTCACCAATTTGATAGCTACGTATTCGTTGGTGTAGAGGTTCTTCCCTGCAGTGAGAGACATAAAAAAGGCAATTGAAAACAAGTAAGCGTTTGCATTAACCCCCCATCACACCCCCTGCAGTCCCCTGAGGGCTCCTGGGCTGCCAAACATCCTGAACAGGTTTGGTGACTCCCACAACATAAGCAGGCCTGGAGGCACGAGCTGGAGCAGGAACCCACTGTGGGGAGTTGCAACACATCTGTTAATTACCCCCAGATGGGGTATGTGGATTCCTCTGGGATGGGCAGGCTGCTGGGGGGCTGGAGCCAAGTTTGCGGGGAGGGGGCAGCATGCCAGTCCAGGCCTGCAGGGATGCGACCGGCCAAGGCAGAAACAAGACTGGGACTTGCTGTTTCTCTGCATGCTGTTTCTCTGCATGGTGGCCCTGCATGGAGAGGGGCCACCCTGTTCTGGGAGGCCTGTCCAGAGCAGGAGGATGCTGCTTTCTGGGCTGCGGGACCACACAGAGGGTGGTGGGGAAGAAGGACCCCCAGGAGCACTGGGACAGCTCGAGGCACTGCAGCTGGCAGTGGTCCGAAGACACCAGGTAGGTGCAACATCCTTCCCGAGCGTGGGCGTGCATGCGTGCTTGAGTATGTGTACATGTGTGCGGCTCAACCCATCCTTGGGGATGCTCCCACCCACCCCAGGGTGCAGGGGAAGGCAGGAGCAGACCTACAGCATGGCCCAGACTGTACAAGGAGGAGCTGAAAGCACCAACGTGATGCAGAGAGGGCCAGACAACTGCCTCCAAGTGCCCAGGAGAGCTGAAAGGGCAGCTGTGCCACCTCAAACCCCTGTAAATGACTTCCTAGAGAGCTCAGCACCTTCACAGGAGTTTTCACAGCCCTAACTACATAAAGGTTCAACTAACAGTGTCTGCACATCACCCTGCTCACCGCAGAGAGCCAGGAGGGCATGAGAAAGGTGTTACACCTGGGCAGCATCAGTACAACCTTTGCCCCAGGTCCATAAAGGCAAAGATGAAAGAATTTTGAGAAGTATCTGAGTGCCCCTTCTGCCAGAGCCCTCCAGGACACCGGGGAGATGGGAGTTAATTGCAGCAGGTTCTCCTCCACAGCAGGCAGAGCCAGCAGACACGCGATCCCACTGCCTGGCATGTGTGTATCTGATGGAGCTGCATCTGTCTCCTCAGATTTTCTCCGAGCAATTTGCTCAGGGAACAAGCTCCTCCTGGCATAAGATTTCATCTGGTCTGACTGCTGCTCTCCACCTGAAGCAGCAATAAATCCTCGCTGGGTGACATCAGAGCCAGCTGCTGAGCGGCAGAGTCAGTGGCAGGATTACGGGAAGAGGGATGAATGGGAGATATTAATGGAATGGCTCCTCCCAGGGGCGGGCTCTGCAGCCAAGGAGGGACTCAATCCTGCTGCCTCGCTGACCCTCTCCCATCCCAGGGGACCTTCGTCAAGCCACTTTGTCTTCTGCCTCTGCAAAACCAAATCCCTCCACAGCAATTAGGAAGTAGGTGATTAGGGAGGGAGAAGTGTCTGGCTAACACAAGTGTGTGCCAGAGCCAGGGGTTCTGGCCCATCACTGACCGACAATTCCTGGGGAGGAGGTAGGACATCTCCCAGACCCATGCACAGCTCCAGAGAACGCAAAGAAACCCTCAGTGCATTGGGAGCTTGACTGGGGCAGGGAAGAACTGAAATCCCAATGGACTCCAGTGCAGGCCCCTCAATTCTGCTGTGAGCACAGTCACTTCTCAATGACTTATTGGGAGAGAAGGCAGCAAGCTGGCAGGGAGAAGCGTGTGTGAGCAGCTTATCTTCCATGCACCAGGACCTCTGTGTTTTGCAAACAATTGCAAGGGAGAGCAAAACAGTCCCATGCACCAGCCGGGGTGCATGGGCAGGCAGAGTTCAGGCAGGAGGCATGGCCCTGCCTGCAACAATGGCACAGAGTCCCCATGTGCTCCCTGGCTAAGGTGGGCTCCAGCCTCTGCGCAAAAAAAATAATCACTGCTGCCTTCAGGGCAGTAACATGCAACCAGAGAACTCACAGCTGGATTTTCCCTGAGGTTAGGCTGGGTCTGAAGATGGAAGAAAAACCCATGGCAGGATACCTGCCACCCTGCCCGACGGGCACAGCCAAACCGGCCCAGCACAGAGGGAGGGAGAAGGCAGGAGCATTCCCAGCAGGGCCATGCTTGGAGGGGTCCACCCCTGTGTCTGTTAAGTGGCATCTGTCCTGTTCCCACCACACTCGCCCTCCCGGGGCTCACTGGCACAGAAAGCTACCTGCAAAAATGCTCTGGGAGCTGGCAGCCCTCTCCCAGGCCAAGAAATGAGTCCAAATCATTTGATACCCCCATGGTTCATCCACTCCTGTAACGTCTGAACAAAGCTGACAGATGGAAGAGCAGAGAGAGCACGGACTAGGGACCATTGCTGCTCTCTAACCATCACCATCCTCCTCCTCGATAAAAAGGTGTGAAGAGCAGAACCAGCCTATCACAAGGGGCAAAAACAAAACACAAAAAAAACCAACAGGAAAGCAGCAGCAGAAGAGCAGGAGGAAGGGCTGCTGGGTCCTTCCCCCAGCAAGGCCT
This sequence comes from Psophia crepitans, assembly GCA_013399095.1. Taxonomy (NCBI): domain Eukaryota; kingdom Metazoa; phylum Chordata; class Aves; order Gruiformes; family Psophiidae; genus Psophia; species Psophia crepitans. The sequence continues at coordinate 92,417 of VWZZ01007330.1, read as the reverse complement.
GGCCCATGCCAAGGAAATCCCGGCTCCAGCAGCTTCTGGAGCAGCTCCCGCAGCCGACCCCACACTGCCTGCTCTGCCGAGCACTTGCTAACGACAATAACTTTTAACACCTAAAATGTGTTGGAGTCCACGGACTGCCCCAGGGGAGGACCCAAGCAGACAGCACTGCAGAATTCACAGATGAAAAGTTGATTTTAAAAGGGAAAAAAAGAAAAAGAGAAGAGCAGCAAGAAGGGCAGCAGAAAGCAAACATATACATTTGCAGAGCGGCCTTTGCCCGGCTCAGTGCTGGCGATGCCTCTGAATCCAGCTCCCAGCACCTGCAGGACACAGCGTGTCTGATCAGAGCCAGATCAAAGCCACCCACTGGAGGCAGTGCCCAGACCCGGTGTCTGTATCGCATTTAAAAGCCGGATGTGGCTTTCTCTTAACCCTGTGCTAAGGCCCAAATCGTCCCCGTCCCAAAGGCGGATTTGGCAGCAGTGGGGTCCAGCACCTGCTCCTGCACATCACGGTGGCCTGAGGAGGAGCTGGGCTCCAAGCCGGGCTCCCAGCTGGGTCCCCACCCAAGTGGCACTCAGTCATGGCACGGCACAGGGCACAGCACCAGGCACAGCATTGTGCTGACAACACCGGGAGCCTCTGCACGCTATGATCCTGCCTGCAGCAGGAGCATGGAGTTGTGCCCGGGTGCCGAGACTGGCAGTTTGGCTTCTCCGGGCCCCAGGCAATGCAGCTGAGGAGCACGGCAGAAGGCAGCTCTGCGCGAAGGCAGCCGGGCACCGGCCCAGTGCTGCAAGCACCACAGCCTCGGCGACACAAGCTGCATCAGTCCAACCAAAGACAGTTCCTTGGAGCATTAGGTTTTAATACCATCAAAAATAAAAAAAAGTTATTTTAGAGTTTGACCTTGCTCCAGAGGAGTCTCTGAAAGACCAAGAGGAAAAAACAACCGTGAGTTACTAGCAAGGGAGGCAAGAGGAGCAGGCAGCATGGGGACTCCTCTCTCCCATGGCCTCCTCCAAAGACACCCATGAGCCACCTACAGCACGTGGTGGGTCTGCAGCTCTGACCAGCCAGTGGCCTTTCAGAGGCGGTTGAGCCCTGCACCATACATGCCAACGTATGGAGGTCTCTGTGGAGCTGAAGACAGAAGGGTGTCATATGTAATGTACCAACCCCAGCCTGCATCTTAAGATATCTTTTGCATCCCCCGAGAAGTCCCTGCAAGTACTCGGGAGGCTGCAGGCTGGGGACGAGAGCCACGGCTCATGAGAGCTTGGGAAGAGCCCCAGCACTCGCAGTCTCCATTCAGCCGGGACATGGCCCCAGCCCAGCTGCAGTAGGAAACTGCTGCTGGCTCATACACTGCACAAGGATTTCCCTCCCCCCCCAAGGGAGGGAAAATGCTAGTTTTACTTTTTAAAAATAAAATCGCAGGTTTTAAATTCAAAGGAAAACAGGTGCTGTGCTTCCATGCTGCCATTAGAATTGAATGCACCAGACCGGGGGAAGAGGGTGAGCACAAGAAAGCTGCAAAGAGCACATCTGCAGAAGTTTACTGCGGCAAGAACAGAAGCAGCAGCCTCCACCAGGTCCCCGTCCTTTCTCACTGGAGCACCGGCCTTGGGCTCCGTCAGGGAGCCCCCGACCCAAGCAGCACAAACAGCAGCTCCTGGCTCCAAAGAGCAGCTCGGAGGCAGTCCAGCACCAGGAAGAGCTCAGGGAAGGGGGTTTGCATATCACCCAGGTGCTTTGGGCTCATTTTTTACCTTTCTAATCTAATCTTTCCTCCTCTCCCCCTATGCCAGCCGTCCCAAAGCATCACCAGGAAGCTGCTGAGAGGGGCCTGCTCCAACAAATCCTTGCTGCGAGCAGTATGTGCTGGCCTTGCTCCCGGGGGCACAGGAAGCGGCAGAGGCAGTGGGCTGCAGGCTCCCCCTGCTCAGCCGTAGCCCAGTGCCAGGGCACACAAGCCACCAGCCATGTTTCAGCCATGACCGCTGCCATCAGCTTCCCCCCTCCTGCCTTGTGTTTCCGAGGGCAGCATCCAGACCTGGCACAGAGGCAGGCTAGCTGCAGGGCGGGAGGGGGACTTGGGGGGCTGCAGGCAGCGGGCAGTGCCCAGGGCTGCCTTTGGAAAGGCCCAAGAGGAGCTGGGCTGGCACTTGCCCTTGGCTGCAGGCTGACAGAGGGAAGAACAAGCACTGTGGATGCACTGGCTGGGGCACAGTGCCCTGCCCAGCCCAGTGTGACCAGGAGGTAACAGGACCCACACAACCGAAACCTGCCCCTCACTAACCCCCCCACAGCACCCCCAAACCCCATGCGCCAGAGGTCTGGGGCTGCCACTTCACTCCAGCTCCCAGCCCAGCTCTCCAGTCCTGCTCGTACAGCAAGGAACCGGCCAGCAGCACAGCCTGCCTGGGATGGAGACTAGCACTACATGTATCGCCCAGGATGCCAAGGCCAGCAAGAACAGGGAAGGGGCAGGATCCAAGCATGGCTCCAGCAGCCAGCAACTCCTGCCCAAGTCATCCCTCTCCTGGCCTCCCACAAATGCCTTACGCCAATTTTTTTAAAAAATTATTTTTAACCAAATCATTGTTTATTTTGGACACCTCGGTACCTGGGAGGACACCTGTCTCCATCTGGGGCAGCTGAGCTGAAGCAGCTGGAAGGACAGACTCTCCACGCAGTGGTGAAATTGGGCAAAGCATTACCTGTTTCAGGAAGACAACTTCATCTTCCTTCATCCCCCACCACTGTGAGCTGGAGGGGTGGCCTCCAAGCATGTTTTTGCAATATCTCCTTGTTTGTTTATTAAATGAAAGAGTCCGAAGAAGATTTGGGAGCTTTTAAATGCTGAGCTACCCTTTGGCCTCTGCAACCAGCCTGCCTCAAGGACTGAATACTCCATTCCTAGGGAAAACTGAGTGCTGAGCAAGGGCTGGGGTGCACCCCTGCTTATGCCACCACTTCACAACGGGATCCCTCTGGTCCCTTGCCATTCATCTGCAGTTGGAGGAATCCCTACTTTCTGTGAAGTCCTGAAAGCATTCCTGAGCCCTGACGCAGCTCAGAGGCACACCTAAAGCAGAGAGATGTGATTTCAGGAGAAGAGCCACATAGCTGTGGCTCCCACTGCTGTGATGAGATCTCATGCTCAGGCCATCACCACGTCAGAGATGGGCACTAGAGGGTGTGACAGGGCAGAAAAACCATGCAAAGGCACTGGATGCTTCTCTTGCTGGTGGCAAGGACAAACTCTCACAGAGGGAATCGACTGCTGCAGAGCCCCAGAGCCAAGAGCAAACCAAGCCCAACTGCTCTCAGGCCCCTGCAGCGGCTCCATTCTGAGCAACCCAGACTGCCAGTTTCACAGATGCTCCTCAGATCTGCGCGAGACTCATGTCCACCTTGGTGCTGTCCCCAAAAAGCCAGGGGGAAGCCAAGGCCAACCCTCAACACTGAGCACGCCAGACAAAACAACAGCCAAGGCTCCAGTTGTTTCAGCCTCCTGCCTAGAGAAGAATCTTGGGAGACAGCTCACCCAGAAGCACGTACCCACCGTGGGATGTTCACTGGCAAGCACGGAAAAGGAAGTGGAAGGACACAGGTAGACCCTGCACGGCTCAGAGCCCTCTGTCCACTGCCTCCCAGCCAGCCCTGCAGGGAGGCACTGGCAGCAGTAGGTACAGCATCCCCAGGAGACGTCCAGATCCACCCAGGCAGTGAAAGGGGTGGCAAAATCCCTAAATACTTATCCTACAGGATACATAAATACCTTTACGTGGGTCTGGAGGAAGGATCAGAACTCTTCATGACACTGGGAGTGACAGACCCTCCACTGCTGAATACAGGAACCACTTGGCTAGATGTTAAACAGAGCATTTTCCCAAGGTCTGCAATTAAGTGGTGATCCCATCGGGGAATTCAGGAACAGGACGGTTTAGCCTGGCACCAGCCAGTCTGTCACGCTGGGAAGAGCTAACATTAACTCCCCACAGACAGAGGCAGCACAGTGAGGTGGGCAAACTCACTCCACCCTCCGTGAAGGCGCCCGAGCTGGTGCTGCTGGCTGCACCTCCCGACAGCCTCCCACCTCCTGCTTCTTTTGCACGCAAACAGCCTGCTGAGATGCCCACGTTTACTGCAGGTTTAGCTCAGAGCTTCGTTTGAAAATGCGCTGCTTCAAACATCACGGAGTAACAAGGCCTACAGATGTCACAGGCTCGCAGCCTGCTCTGGGGACCGGCTCTCTTCCCTCTTCCTAGGGCGTGAGCCCTTTCCCAAAGCACTCGCAGCCCAGGCCAACGCTCCGCCTGGCAGACACTCCAACATGCATTCCTGGAGACGTCCAGACTGCACTGCTGGCAGAGCAGTGCCTGGCACTGCCAGGCCTCTCCCAGTCACCCGATGCCAACTGAAGTTAACAGCCTGCTGAAAGCCTCCTGGGACATGCTGAGCCCTTGGGAGAGGAGCAACCTACCCACCCTCTAAACAACAGTTTCCTTGAACTGTTTCCTGATAAACCTTGTTCAAAATGTAAACTGATCGTGGAAAGTGTTTGGGTTTTATTCAGTCCTTCCTCTCTCCCCTGCACAGACTTTTAGGAGAGTCTCTGAAAACCAGTCTCAAAAACCAGAAAATTTAGCCAGGATAAAATACTGACTCTCTTCCCCAGATGACTGCCGCAGCAGAGCAAACACTCCCCAGGCCCCCACTGTCCATCCGCTCTCCTGAGGCATGTGGCACAGCAGAAGGGCAGCACCGCGTGCACAAGTGGGGTGAGATCTGGTGAGCACACAGTGGCATCTTGTGGAACATTACTCACTAAGTGCTCCTGAACTCGAGGGGACAGCCGGGTCCATGTGGGCCACTGTCACTTCCAACAGACAGGACTGAGCTATAATGCCCTCCCTGACAAACCCAAAAAGCAATAGGTGTGAAGAGACAGGAAACACCTCTAGAAACCAGTCCTTTGGGCTGTGATGGGCTTTGAAACATTGAGCATAGCCTGAAAGGGCTGAGGAAAAGGAAACTGCAAACGAATAAGGCTTCAGCAGTGAATGACCAGTCAACACCACTGGTGCTGAACACTCACAGGCACGCGCCAGCTCCTCCTGCTGCAGGAGGAGGATGTCAGGGCAACCCCTGCACAAGGAGTTAAAGCGAGGACAGAAGAAGGCCCTTCTCACCTAGACGGAGCTCCCCGAAATTGCCGCATCCAATCTTCTTGCCGACCCGGAAGTTGGGACCCACCATTAAGACTCCCGAGTTGGTTCCAGCACTCCGGCTTCCATGACTGCTCCTTCCTCCACCTGTCTTGGACATCCTTTTACCTTCCTCCAGCTCCCCTTTCCCTCCTCTCTTATCAAAATCCATAAGTTTGTGATACCCCGGCCTCTCCACGGTTACGCTGCTGCCATACAAATCCCAGAGCTGCTGAAAGTTGAGGGGTACAGAGAAAAATAGCAGGGCTCTTCTTGGTTAATACACCATCACGGTGAGCAGTGAGAGGGCGGGGTGTGGAGAAGGAGGGATAAAAGGCCACCCACGGGTGCTGGGCTACTGAAATGTTAGTGCTTTCCAAGGTCCCGCCGGGACTGTCATCGTCGCCTGTTACACGGAGCTCTTTGGTGGAGAGAACATCCTGCGGAGAGGGTCCTCCCAGTGTGGTTCCTCCGTCTCCTAGCTGTGGAAAGGAGAGGGAGAAAATTAGCATGAGGAAATGGGGAGGCAGAGGACAACAGGGGGTTATGGGCTCCAGGTTCTTGCCCCGAGCTCTGCAAAGCCCCTACAACACCTTCCCCACATTACAGATAACTCCCACTATGATGATCAGGACTGTCACAGGGTGCCTCACATCTAAGATGCTGGCGTAAATAAAAGCCTGGCCAACGCAGGAGACAAAAAGCATGACGAGTGTCTCCAGGTCAGAGACAATGGAGAGTCATCTGCAGAACAATGTCCCCACCGGGAAGGGTTGCTTGCAGCAGGGAGACCTTCACGGGCAGTGGCTGAGGCGCTTAAGGCCAGGCTACCGCTGGTCAGACCAAAGAGTCCCCAAGAGAGGGGGACACACATAAGCCACTGCGTTACGGGGCAAACCACACCAAGCGTGCAAGTTTCCACGAAGTGTAAAGAGGATATTCTCCCAAGGCAGCTGCTTGCTGGGAGGGTCCCTGTGCATCCAGAGGTCGTGGCCAGCTGAGTCAGAGCACTTCCCCCCAGCAAGAACCTCTGTTGTGGCTGGGCCAGGACCTTTGTGTCAGTGATCTTGTGCCAAGATGCATGGGAGAGGTCACAGTTTCTAAGGAGCTCTGTGTGTGTGGGGAATGATGATGCTCAGAGCTCCCATGACAGCCCATCCAGGCATGCCACGCTGGGGTAAAAGAGACACCAGCAAAAAGGGACCCAGGACTTATTAACACATTGCTCACCTCGACGGTGAGCTCCTGATTGCCACCACTTCCTCCACTCTCGCAAACAAACCTTGATTTTAATTGCAAAGCTCAGTGAGGCATGGTGGCCAGCAAAGCTGCTAGCCACAGCCTAGGCGAAAGCCGCCTTGACTCTCCCTGATAGGAACCGATGGCCGCGGACACTTGCTTGCTCAGTGGTTGTTCAGCACCTTGCCCACCTCATGTGCACTGCTCCAGCACTTCGCAGCAAAGCTGCTGGGAAGCCCCGTGCTGAGGGTGGGATAACTAGGGATTCCCCTCGGCCCTACCTAACAGGCAGGGCTCAGTTCAGCCCCTCGAACCAGGGAGCTCCTCCCCATGTGCACACTCCTGCCCAGTCAGGGGGGGTGGACTAGATGACCTTTAGAGGTTCTTTCCAATCCAAACTATTCCATGACTCTATGCCATTGACTCAACACAAGCTCCCTGACACACAGCTGACCACGTTCACAGGGGTACAGCCCAACGTTGAGGTCAAATCAGTCCCTCGCTCCTTTCCGGACAGGCTGGGGTGGCAAGTACCAACCAGCTCCATGCTCAGGGAACCAGGTTCCCAAGAGCACCCTGCTCTCCCTCCATCCAGGACTCCCACTGGAGCTGCCTGAGGGGAAGGTTGGGCTCAGTCCCTCCTTGCAGGGACGCCTGTGTGAGGCAGCCAGAGCATGCCAGGAACAGGACAGCCAGGAAGCTAAGCATGGGCTGGAAAGTCCGGAGGGTCAAGCAGAAGCCGGGTGCATGCTGAGGGGCCACATGAGACAGACAGACCAGCACACATGCCCCACCTCCCCCCCACCCCCCCATCTCTGGGTTTGCACCCAAGTCAGCCCTCGCTGTGTCTGAGTNNNNGCCACCCACGCCTGCACAACCCCCCCCGCCCCGCTCCTCCTCTCACCACCTTCCTCTGCTCCTCTCCAGGCTCCCACGACGCCCACCAAGAGCCCTTGCTGCCACAGCCTCATTACCTGTGGGTTAAACAAGCAAATCCACGCCCCTCCAGCACTCAGACTCCAGGAAATGAGCACACTGCAAGTCCTGATGCTTGGCCAAACCCTGTAAAACTTTTTATTGGCTCTCAATAGCTATTAATAACAAAAAAGGCTTCTTGTGCTAAAGGGTGCAAGGGGGGAAAACGAAGGAGGGTCTAAGAGCAGCAGAGGGAAAAAGACACCCAAGCCAGAGCTCAGCATGGGGGAAGGACCAGCCACATAAGGGTCCGTGGGCAAGGGAGCTGCTCCCTAGCGCTGCCCTGCTCCCAGTCCTGACACTGAATCCTCACCAGGACCCACCACACTGTTCACAGCATCCTGGCAAAATGCTGCTGCTCTCCAGGAGGGACTGGAGCTGCAGGCGCCAAAGATACAGGGTGCTGGCCCGGCCCCTTGGGTCTGTCATGGGTGTACGACGCCCATCTGTGGGACCTGTCCAAGTACTGGGGAACAAGGCTTTCACGCAGGATGGGAGCTCCCTCCTTCTCCTACACACTCCAACCTCCAGGTCAACACCTCTGGGGCATCCCCAGAGCCCAGCAGCCTCAGCCCAGAGCAGCCTGGCCCTCCAAGGCCACCCCTGGCAGACCAACACCTGAGGACCATCCTGCTGCACCCAGCACACCTCAACCAAGGGAAACTGAGGCACACAGAGCCTTCTAGCTTCCCCAAAGATGGGTGGCTGTAGGATGGCTCCTGCCCTGACACTCCCTTCTCCTGGCAGCCAGAGGTCTCCATCCCGTCCCAGCAGGAAGCGGGGTGGGAGCGGCAGCAGAGCAGGGCTTCCCTGCGCTTTGTTCTCCCCCAGCACCGAGCGCACACAGCTGACACGTGATATCCTGCTCATTCTTTGCTTCCCCAATAATTTCCGCCCCGGGTTCGGTGCATGGCGATGCCCTCCCGCCCATCTCACACTTCTCCCACCTCCACCAGCCTTGCACAAGGACACCGGGTAGCCATTTCCCCCACAACCTCCCAGCTCCCAGAGCAGGCAGCACGGCATGGCCCTCCCCAAGCATTTCGGGAGTCACCTTTCCCAGACGTGGTTCTGGCCACATACCAGGGAAGGGGAGGGAGCCAGCGATGCATGGGCCATGCTGCTTCATACCCCATTTTTGTTTTGAATTAGACCTTTATGTTCAGTCCCAGGGGGTTTCAGGCCCAGACTGTTTGCACAGAGTCAGGTGGCCGACAGCCAAAGCTGAGGAAGCTCTAGCCCTATGCTTGGGATTATTTTTTTTAAAGAGTTATGGATCAGTCTCTCCAAGGGAATTTCAGACAATGGAGTGAGACAGAGCCCTAACAGAAGGGAAAAAACAAATACTGTTTCCTGTGAGCACTGGGAGACCATGCTGTCTTCCCCCAGCCCAAACACAAGCAGCAGTGTAGCACGACTCTCCAGCCCTGCCTGCACAGCCAGCCTCGGGAGCAGCCTCCCTGAAAGAACCCAGCTCCAAACCCCTATTTCAGGCAGCTGGGCCAGGGCAATGACCGGCGAGGCCACGGCACGGACCCCCGCGTCGGGGCTGTGTGCCAGCTGGCTGCTGCGCTGCAATTCCCCCTTTCCCAAAGCCGGGCGGTCAGAGCAGCAGGAAGTCACTGAACCGTGTCCGTTTGAGTCAGGCCAGGGCAAGTGATGCTCCTCCGAACTCTGCCCACCAGCCTCCCCCGTGGACGAGCCACAGGGAGCCGAGGGCCAGGAGGAATCTATTTTCGCATCCGAAGAGCGCCAGAGAGAGGCAACGGCTCTCAGTACCTCGGTACAAAAGCAGGACCCACCCGTCTGTGCGGTGTCAGTGACTGGTCAGGTTTTCCACTCTGTGCCATAAAGAGATCTCTGGCCTTTAAAATTGAGAACAACCTAATTAGAAACAGAAACCTTTAGTAAAATCCCAGGACTCCCACTGCTCTGGAGCGAGCAGCCCTACAAAACCCCTGTTTGTTAAGATACAGCAGCCTCTAGATGGGCAACAGGAACCTGTCCTGTCCTGCCACCCCCGGGAAGCAGCACCGCAGGGAAGATGTCCCTCACAAAACCGATGGCACGTTGTTGCGTTTTGGACAGGAATTGTCAGCCAGAAGGTCACATCAAGGCAAGCAGCCTCAGAAAAGCACCTTCTAGGCCGGATTTGTTGGCCTTGTATCAAATCTGATGCAAGATGAGACTAGGACAACTTCTTTCTCTCTTTGGGGGGAAGGGGAGGGAGGGGGACAAATATGAAAAAAAAATTTGGCCTGAAGTTTGGTAGAAGAAATTCCAAAGCAAGCTGTGGTCTTAAAACAAATAAGCACTGCCCTGCAGTTTTTGCAATGCAAGTGCTTCAAGCCAGGGAACCTGAAAATGAAATAAACTGCAGACAAGTGCAAGTGACTTCAGCACCTCCTGAAAAAAGAACCACAAAAACACTGAAAGTACCATGAAGATGAAGGGGGCAAAACCAAACTCAAGTGATCATCTGAAAAGCAAAGAAGGGGATCATGTTGTTTTTGTTGAAATATTAGGTTATTTTTATTTGCCACTTGGTTTTGAGCATGCCAGGTCTGCTCCAGCCACATTTACAAGCTTTACCCTGCAGTCATGAGGGTGCGAGAAAGGGATTGGGGATGGGGGGGGTGTTTGCTGTTCTTTAAAACCAAAACAAAACATCCCAAAACCAGAAGAAAGTTTCTAGTGCTAGCCCTTGTCTCCAAGACCTGTGACTTAGACTGAAATAACAAGGCTCGCGAAGTTCCTGGCCACATTTGCAAGTACGAAATGCTGAAAAGTTGTATTTTTAAAAATGTCTTTCCTGTATAGTGAAACCTCATGGCTGCGGAGAAAAGACTTGTACAATACCATCTGGGGCACATTGTTCTAGGCCCTTTATACACACATAGTGTTCCTGCTCGAAAGAGGTTACAATTAAACAAGGCAAGACAAAAGAGGGGAAGAAGAGGAAAAAATAGCGGCCTGGAGCAGGAAAGTGATTGGTGAAGGTCAGGGAGCAGGTTCATGGTGCTTCTTCAGAACAGAGTCCAGGTGTCCTGGACCAGTCGGCACCCCTGGGCAGATGCAATGCTGCTACCAGCCACGGAGGCGTGACTGTACAGAGCCCTGAGCTCCGCAAGCTTTTGGGATGGTTACTTGAGGCCAGTTTCCCTGGGTACTCTGCGCTTTGCAAGCAAAGGAGAAGCACAGCTGCATCCAGATGAAAGAGAAAGGAAGGCTTCTTGAGAGCACGAAAAAGAAAAGCCCTTGACACTACACAGCTCCAAGCACAGATGACTGCCAATTAAAAGCTAAAAATAATAACAAATACCCTGATGTCCCAAAGGATGACCCATCAGCTGGCTCCCAATACAAAAATCCAGACCAAAAAGCAACCGGTGGCCTTACACAGCTGAAACCAAAACCCAGTAAATTTTAAAAGTTTTAAGAGGCAGATGAAATCTTAGCTTACAAGGAGATCAAAAGTCTTAAAGCAAAGCAAGATCCAACATCTTTTAAAGCAAGCTGCAGACAGTCCCAGATGACATCTACAAAGCTTTGTAGCTAAAAATGTATTCCAGTCTTAGTGCCGCAGCCAAACCTGCTCGTGCCAAAATGGGGAAAAGCTGTGCCATGACACAGAGGTTTCTCAAAATGAGGGGTCATGGAAAGCATCACCAGGCTTCCCACAGGAGACTTCTATAATGGGAAGGATCAAGCCGGAGGTGGGAGCAGAGGCACTGGAGCGATGCAGCTCCTTCCTCCCACAGGAGGGCAGGAGAACCAGGGCATCCCGACGCAGGCACCCCACAAGAGCACTAACCGAACACATGGAGACCAGCCTCCAGGCACCACTGCAGTGCTCCTGGGCCCTCTCCATCTGCCCCACATTTGACATGAGGCCTCCAGAGACCAAAGACAAGCAGGACAGCTCTTGGTACTCATGTGTGGCTCTGACTAGGAGCCATCCAGGTAAAGCAGGATCACGACAGAAACAATCTATCTGGGGGGTAAGCAGCTATAGGATGAGAAACATGTCGAAGGGGGAGGCAAAGAAAAAACATACTCATTCCAACCTAATGCTGTGAACTTTAGCACTACGCAAGGTCTTCCTGAGATGGGGCTATCCCTGCATCCTTCACAGGCCACTGTTCCCATGTGTGCCCATGGCAGTGGGGAACAGAAGCCAACACAGGCTGGAGGAACAAGACAACGGCTTGTGGAAGAAGGCTGTTCCAGCTGCTCAAAAGGATAGGAGCTGGCCATGACGTAATTTTTCTCCCACCAACTCTGCTCTGGACCGAGAGGAAAGGAAAAACCTTCTGCAATGTCCCAGCACAGCAGAAACCTGTCCCACTGGGTCTGCACTGCCCCATGCTCTGCAGAGCTGGCTGAGGTCCTCCCTCTGGGCTGAATCTCACTTCTGCTCTTTCACCAGCTGAAAGGTTCGAGGAAAGGCCTGTCCATGCAACTACCACAAAATGGAAAATCCAGTGGATTTTCCAAGATGCAAAAATACTGCAACTACTTCACATATTGTCAAAGTTTTGTTTAAACTATGTTTGTCCAAGCCCAACACTAGCATCTCTCATGGGATGGCCAACGTGACTAGTGCAACTAGAGAATCTGTACTGGAGCGACAGCAAGCACATACACATGCATAAAGACCCAGCTTGACCCACTGTTATTTAATTGATGTTTAAGAACCAAATACAAACAAACTGGAACTAGGCCACCTTTACACTGAGGTGGGAGCATTCACATACCTTCAGGACCAATTTAACTTCACCGGCTCAAAAGTCCTCTCTTCCACAACCGACAGAGTTGTAAAGCTGGGGGGGTGACTCACTCCCAGCCCCGCAGCAGTACCAGGAACCCACTCCCCATGTCGCCTTCCTTCCCTTTTCTCTCTGAACACACACACTAGTGCCGCAGGAGAAAGCCTGGTTTGAGATGGCTGCATCGGACACCATGATAAGCCCATTCCTGCTTCTAGCTTGGAGAGGTGGCATCATGCTCCAGAGTGTGCTGCCAAGCTCCCTGAAACTCAGGTCTCAACATTTACGAGAAAAACCCATGCTGGGTGGATTGTTGAGAAAAACAAAGACAATCGGTAGGAGGGCTTCTTTGTTGTTTTGTGTTTTTTTTTAAACGAAGGGTCATTCCATGGCTTGGGCAACAGGCAAGTCGTAAGCAGGAAGCGTAAGCTCCTCTCCCTGCCTTGTGCTGCTGGGCTCAGGCAATGCAACATGCTCCAGAGGGATCTCCTAAGCTTCCTTCACCCCCAGACACACCCCCTCCTCCGAGCCAGACACACCAGCTCACCATCAGCTCCTTCCCACAGCAGATATGCCAAAGAATCTTGGACACAGGTCTGCAAGGTGGACTGTCCCCAGCTGCATCAGCTGCTTCCCCAGGAAGAAGAGGGAAAACTTGCTGTTTGGAGAAAACTCTTCCTGACCCCTCCCAGGGAAGCTTCCTCCGCGGCCTGGAGAGGGAGTGGGGCTGTGCAGCACCCTGAACTTGCTCCACCTTGCACCTCCACCAGCTACAGCTCCGATTATGGGAGACCCAAGCAAACCTACTGGAGCAGTAGAATATTCCTTATAGCAAAGCCAGACTGGCTTGTTCCGGCCCAATTTCCTCCCAATCCCTCAAGAAAAGAGCAGATTGAGTGCTCTGACCAAGGACCTCGAGGCACCCAGAAGAGAAGGGAATTCTGGATGTGAACATCTTGTCTGTCCTTGTACAGGACAGTTGTGGAATGGCTGTGTCTCTCAGGGGACAGCCCCTGCGAAGGAGTCGGAGCAGCAGGGCAGGGGTGAAGGGGCCTTTATCTGTCCCGGGGAATCCCTTAAAAAATCAGGAAGTCCTGAAAGCAGCCGCTTTCCCAGCAATGCACAATGCCTGCGCAGTTTCTGCTGATCACAGCTGCAGGAACATCATCCCCTAACCCCAGCAGGGCCGGGTTAAGCAGAGATGGCACGCAGGACCCCCGCAATCTCCCAACGCTTTTCCCACCTTACAGTGAGGTGGGAGTCAGCACAGCCCTGTTCACTCCATTTCCTCCTTTGTGCATTCACGTTGGTGTCCGCACAACAGGAAGCTCTTGTTAGTTTGTTACTTAACTGCTGATGCAGAGCCCCTGGGGAACCCACGCTTAATGAGCAGCCCATTTCAAGAGGTAGGGGAGCCTCGTAGCTCAAGTTCAGGGCAGGGGTTTGAGAGTTCTCAGCTCTGCCACTGCCTCCCTGGTGATTTAGGCATGTGCTGACTTCCTGGCCCTTCACAACCCAGCCATTACACTGGGACAACTACTCCCCTACATCTGCCTTGTTCATTTGAGGTCCCTAGGGAGATGCTTGGCTTGTTCTCAGCTTTTGAACAGCGCTGAGAGCTCAGCAACCTTCCCTCTGCCTCCTCCAAGACATCCTTCAGGGAGAAGACAAGAACTCAGTAACTGACTGAAGAAACTCCCCCACCAAACAGCACCATCCACCCATGAAATCCACCCGCTGTACCTGCGCGCCTGCTGCCCACACGTGAGGTCATCAGCTCAGCAGTGGAGAATGTCCAACAGTCACAAGTCTACTTTTCGGGTCCTTACATCAAGCCCGCCAGCCTGCTTGTCCCAAAGAGCAGCCCTGGTCTGAAGCCTTGCTGCCCTTCTTCCTGACAAGCTGTTGCATCCCCCATTGCACAAAAACAGACACCAGTTCACGTCTGTACAGTGCTATCAGACTGAGTCATCGATTACATGGCAGACGCAGTCCTATCACCATGGTCACTGTAGAAGCATCTGAAGTGCAGTTTTCCGTTGGACATGGGAACGGCTGCAGCTGGTTTCTACCACCAGCGAGAGACGCTGCAGCGTGGTTTCACTTTTGGCCCCACAATGTTTACAGTTAGGAAATGTGCAAGGGCAGTTTGCCCAAAACATTTCCCCCTTCCCTCCCACCATCCAGGTTGTTTCTTGAAAAAAATGGGAAAAAAAGAATAAAGCCAAGGCTAATGTTTAATGTTTCTACCAGAATTTCTTTTAGTGTCCAGGAAAAAAAAACACACCAAAAAACAATGCACACACCCCACAAAAACCCCTAACTGTAGCAGCAAAGCTTTTAATCCAACATGATCTGAGCATCCTTGTTCCAAACCTCCCCTCCCTTCCTGGCTTCTCAGCTCTTTACTGAGAACATGGTGTGTTCGTCAGGAGCGAGGACTCCACTCACACGTTTTCAGCCCTGCTCGCCCCCGGGGCAGTGGGCGCAGGGTGCTCCTTGCGCCTTCAGCCTCACCAGTGGCCACCTTCAGCCTCACCAGTGCCGTCCTGCTTCTGCATAGTCCCACGGTCCCTGTGCAGTGGAGGGGTTGGGTCAGAAACAACTAACGCTGTTCTTAGCACCGTAATGAAAAACTGCTAACAGAGCAAATAATCAGACACACTAGTATCTCCAGCTATACAGTTAGAACAGAACAAACAAAAAAACGATTTCTAGCAAATGAAGTCATAGAGGAGGGATGCACTGAGTCTCAGTTAGAGACGAAAGCATTTACCATGCATAGCTGTTCTGCTCCCAGCACAAACCATCAGCCACCCTGAGTGCCCCAGCGTTTCAACCCCCTGCCCCTCCATGGCTCTTGGCCATGTCCAAAAAAAAATCCAAGACACAAAACCACCAGGATTAAAAAAAAAAGTGTTTTTTTTTTCTCCCCAGAGTTGAGCTGTGCTATGAAGACAGCTGATTTTTCTTTCTGGCTTCCTCTTCCAGCTATCATGTCTATTAAGCTTTTATCTAAATTAGAAGTGTTCTCTTGTTACTGGCTATTCCTTTCCCCAGGAGATTTTTAGACACTGTATGCTCTGGTCAGCTCTTGACCTACAACAGATCAAGCTCCAAATCTCTTCAAAGTTATTTTCTCCCAGCTTCCAAACACAAGCATGGCCTTTTAATGAACTACTATGAACGTTTAATTGTTTGTTTTGTTTTTTTTAAATGCTTGTACCACTCTGTAATGACAGAAAGAGCAGTTTCAATACTGCAGCAGAGAACTACTACTAACGAACAGGAGTCCCACTTCACAGCTCGGAGGCCTCACTGGTGCTCTGCTACACCAAGTTCTGACAACACGAAACCAGTAATGACTCATGCGTGATTTCACTGAGATCTTTAGAGGATACCAGCTGACATGTTCAAAACCATCAGCCTGCTTTAAAAGCACAATCTCAGCTATTCCTCAAACCCCAGCACCTGTAATGGTGCAGCTAGTGCTGGTCAACCCAACCATCCCAGACTCTTGCTGCACAAGGAGCTGTATGTGCTCACGGACCCGGAGCATCCTCCAATCCATTTCCAGCATCACAATGGCTCCAAAAGAGAGTAGGAGCAAAACTGAAATCTGTTCATAATGAAATTTAAAAAGTAGTAAAAAACGGGAAAACCCTCCAATAGTAGTGTTTTCAGTTTCCGATGTAGCCCAGAAGGCAATGCTTTGAAAAGCTGATGGGAACTCACGTGAAGGCAGGAATTCCCTAAGCTCTTGTTTAAAACAATTGGCTCGTTTTTGAGATGAGCCTGGAAGAGCTGTACAAGCCACATGCTGGAGAACACCCCTGGACCCACACCTGGACAACTTCACCCTGAAGTCTTGACCACTGACACCACAGCTCAGCGTGGACAAGGAAAACTCCTCGCCTGGTAGAGAGTGGGCAGGCGGGCACCGATGTGTGGGCATAGCGTCAGCTTTCTGGCAGCAGCTCAGCAGTAATTACTTTGCACCCAGAAATATCTAATGAGGAAACAGGCCCCTCTTCAACCAACAGAAGTGGGACTGTTTTGATGTGCGTGTGTTCCCTGCTTGCATAAGCAGATATAGAAATCAATGTGCTTTGGACAGGCCAATTTCAGAATAACCCAGATCCTCAACATTTTTGAGCACAATCTTGCAGAGCCAACAGCTCTTCTAAGGCAACCCCTAAATCTCTCAGTAAAAGCAGCTACAAAGAAAACTTCATGAAGCATCTCTCCACTGCTGCAAGCTGCTATGCAACTTGCTCGCAGCCAAATGTCAAATTTCACTTTGTTGGATCCCCATGCAAAGCAGTTACATCTGGATGGAAAGTAACTATGCTTTACCAAGGAGTCAGAAATACCACGACGGAAATTTCAGCAGCAGCACAGGAACCAAGAAAAAAGTTAAAAGTACTTCTCTAGGAAAAATAATAATAGTAAATATACACATGCTAAAATAAGACCAGATCTGAAAACTAGACTGGAAAAGATCAAACACAGCATGAGTCAGACAAATCCATCTGAGAACCAAGTGTCGAAGAGAGTCTGTTCACCTGTGTGGGTTCATCAGCCACAAATTTAAACTTCCAACTACGGAATTCATAGTGTCTACCAGAAAACACACTGAAGCTTTATTTGAGAGACTTGAAGGGAAACAGCTTTTTAGCTGACTGTACAGACTCCACAGAAGGAGTCTGTACTATACACCTTGATCTACCCCTTACGTGATGTATGACTCTGCCCAATTAAGCCCTAGGGCAGCCACCTCCTAGTTCTCGAGGTGCGTCCATCTCACGAGCCATTCTCACAGTCCCCGTGCTGGTCCACACCATGTGGAAACAGCGGCAATGCCAAACCACTGTGAGGTGTCAGGAATGCAAAACCCCTGGCTGCAGGGACGGCCTAAGGTACCAAGAGATGCCGAGACCAACCGAGGTCCCAGCTGGGGCTGCCCACCTTCCCATCCAGGCCTGCCATCGTGCCTCTGGGATGTTACCAGCATCTTCTACCTGTTCTCTACTCCAGTATCCCTTCTCCAAGATCAGCAACAGCTGTCCTCACAGCTGCTGGGCCAGGAGAGATTGCTGGTACACTGCTGGAAGATGGCAAGATCAGCAAGTGACCCAACTACAGCTCCAGCCCACTGCCCCACTGCTTTTACTAGTGTCGCTTTGGTGTTCCTGTTCACAGATGGAGCAATTTCTGCCCAAGAAACTGCAACTTGCTTTGCTATTACCGTAAGAGGGACACCGCAGGTAGCACATGAGTAACCAGAGCAGTAAACCTAGTTCTGAGCAACAACAGAAAAGGCACAGGCTCACCTTCTGTCCCTGTGTGAAGTAAATTACCCAAGGCTGTAATTCTGCAGAATCTATCACATCTTAACAGTTCAGCACAAAAAAAAAAAGGCAATTAGGATGTTGAAGTGGTTTCGGTTTTACTGATGTAGAGTTAGTAGCACTGAAAGAAAGGAAGTTCATTACGGATGAAGCTGAGTCTCTGGCTGGAAGACCTTAAAAGGACAGTAGTCAGAGTCCAACTTCCAGTCCTTCATCCCTTCCCACAGCCCATATGCTCCAGCAGTTTCCGTGGGACACATGCAGGCACCCCAACCAAGATGCTGACCATGTCTTTCAAGCCCCCACCTAGCACTGCAAGAGCTGGATTCAATAATGTATTTCATAGAGTCACGTACTCAAACAAGTGGTCTCAGTCGTCAAGCCCCTCACATGTGCCGGGTTTTGTGGCTCTGCCAGTGGGTTTTCTATTTAAACCAGACAATACGTCCACGACGCAGAAAGATCCAGTTAGAGACTGGATGCTAATTAAATCCATGCTGCTGCTAGAAGGCAGAGCTGCAAAGGAACCAGCTGCCTCCCAAAAGTCCACAGCAACTGGCCAGCAAAAACCTGTTTACCGGTCCAGTGCCTTCCCCTTCTCCTGCTCTCCCCTCCACACATTTACCAAGATTAACATAACAGCAGAACCTGCTTTTTTTCCAACCAGTCCCATCCTGCCCAGTTCTTCCACTGATTCCACTGTCACAAGCACACCTCTCTTTGGAGAAAGCCTGCAAAGGCTTCAGGGAGACCTTATTGCCCTCTACAACTACCTGAAAGGAAGTTGTGGCGAGCTGGGGATCGGCCTGGCCTCTTCTCGCAGATAACTAGTGACAGGACTAAGGGGAACGGCTGCAAGTTGCGCCAGGGGAGGTTCAGGTTGGAAATTAGGAGAAACTTCTTCTCACAAAGGGTGATCAGGCATTGGAACGGGTTGCCCAGGGAGGTGGTGGTCCCCATCCCTGGGGGTGTTTAAGGAAAGGTTAGATGTGGTACTTAGGGACATGGTTTAGTGGATAATAGGTGGTGGGGGGACGGTTGGACTAGATGATCCTTGAGGTCTCTCCCAACCTTAATGATTCTATGATTTCTACAGTCAAGACCCAATATTGCTATTTACTCCACTCAATGCCCAGAGCATAAAGCACAAGGACTCAGCTGTACAGCCAACACCAACCCCAAGAAGCTTCAGAGCAGAACAATCCAGCCAGATTTGACACTGGGCAAGGTCAGGTCCCTAACACAACACTCATCTACTGCAAAACCTGAGGTTTGCTTTCATGCCTGGTGACTCCTCACAAAATAGGCTCTCTCTGCAAGCAGGTATCTAAAGGATTGTATCCCAAATCAGAGTCACACTTGTGTCCTGGGAAAGAGAAGCCCAGGGAGAACTACTGTTCAAACAGCTACTGAGCGCTGACCTCTAGAAGACGACTACAGCGCCAGAGGCCAAAACATCTTCAGGAACAGCCCTATTCCATATTTCACCCTCTGCCACCGGACACAGATCCTTTTTAATAATTTTTGTTTCAGCTGTGGAGAAAAAAAAACAAGCAACAAAACATCTTGACAACTCAGTCACCGTTTTACTGCCTTGGCATGCAATACAGAAAGGGAGGCCGAACAGGGACAGATCTGGATGTGCTCCATGTGACTGCCAGGCCCACAGCACCATGGGGATCCAATCAAAGGGCAACAGACTTGCGAAAACTGCAGTGCCTGCAGATGCAGAATGGGAGGTGCACAAGCATGTCTGTAACAGGCATCGCCGTGCCCTCTCCATCCTTCCCCCAGCATAAAAGAAGTTCCCAGAGCAGGTTTCACTTCGGGTAATGACGCTGGTTCAGTGGCAAGTGGCAGGTGCAGCAGTGGGACCCAAGGCACCTGCAAAGCCTTTTTGTGAAAGGAATGATCTTACAATTGTCACAAACACACAAATTCACTGCCACTGCAACCCAGACCAGCTGCCTGGTTGTGAGGGTACCTGTGCTGGGGGGCCATGCTCCAGGAACAAGGCAGGAAAGCACTGAATTCAGATGTCAGGTTTCTGAGTAAGGCAAGTTCTCCTTCCACCTCCTTTCCTCCCACCTCCAGAGCTCACACCTTGCTCTGCAGTCACCAAGCAGTGGTGGGAAAAAAACCCACCCAAACAAAGGCTTCTAGACAAATAGATAATTTTCACCCAGCAGCCTGGAACAATCGCTTCCATTTCACATCTGACATCTGAGGCTAGAACACTGTGCCACTGCAGCCTGAAATAAGGTTAAGACCAGCTCTATCAGCACGCTACTTCCCCAGCCCCTGAATACTCCCATGCCCTCAAAAGCTAACACTTTTCAAAAAAACAACATAAAGTGCTGCTCACATTTCTCTTGCTAAGAGATCTTAGTGCACATCCAGCAGTGTGCAGAAGAATAGATGTGAAAGAAGAGTTGCCATCAGTTTCACAGACAGAGCAGAGGAAGGCTCTCTCCCCGCCTCCACTGCAGTGACGGACGTGCTGCACCCTTGCTTTGCAGCAACAGCCACAGCAGCGGAGGGCTGCCCTGCATCCTGCCTGGCCACTGGGCAGAGGCTGCAGAACCACCCCAGCAAAAAAAAAGAAAAGGTTTAGGGACAACCTGCTGCAAGAGGATTTTGGCAGCAAACCCTGGGGGAACAGCAGGTACAAAGCAGACACAGCAGGTGAGGAAGCGCCAGAGCAGCATGCCAATGGCCCAGAAAAGCAGAGAGGGGAGACGCTACAGCAGCTGCGAGGCCACAACGTGCCCACTCCAAGGGCCAGTCCTGAGCCCACCTGCTCACCACCTTCTGGAGCCAGCACCCAGCGACCCACAGAGAATGGTGCTTGGCCAGTGCTGTTAACACACCTCAACAGAGCAGGGGAGCAGATGTTTTGGCAAGCAACCGTCCATTTCCCACCCCATTGTGATGGGCTTATTTCCGAGCCCAGCATCAGGGCCGCTTTGCACTGTTTGCTCTTAATAAACTTCAGGGTTTTCCTTCCCTTCCCCGAATACGCAGCTGTGCATGAGAGTACACACACGTATTTAAACATTAGCATGAAGTCAGAGGGTTCAAACAGCAAACTCCTGGAGATCTCCAAATCCCAAACTGAAACCAGTTCTTCCCACCAAAGCAGAGAGATGGGAAGGTGCCCTGGGACAGCCCAACCATCTCCACAAGGCCAGTCCCTCAATAAAGCCTAATCATGCGGGTGATCCTGTGCACGGTGCCATCGCTTCTCTCCACTCCACTGAGGGCAGAGCAGGGCCTCCGCTATGACCCACTGAGAAAGATCTACAGCAACAACTTCCTCCTGTTCGTGTAACCCCGGCTCCCAAAGAGAGAAAACAAGCCAGGACACAATAGCAACAATCCTCACCACAATGTGAAAACCCCATGCGACCGAGGAGGGGCTGCTGTGCTGCCTTCATCCCCTTGTCAACAAGGCACAGAGCAACACCCAGCCTGCGACAGCAGCCTCGGACCCACACCCATCCGTGCAGCCAGTGGATGACAACAGCTCCCTGCCTGCAGGCTACACAGCTCCTTCAACAGTTCCCATGGATGGGAAGGTCAAGAGCAGCTCTCAGCCAGGGACTGCGGAAGGGGGCAGCCCCAGGTTATGGGCTGCTCTGTACCACAGCCCGGTGGAGACCAGCAGGTTCCCTGGTGAAACACAGCTCTCCTATGCTGCCAGTCTGCAGGCGAACTGCTTGCTTGCTGCCAGCACCTGCCTCTTATCCACCCTCCTCTTTGATAGGACCTACTGCACTGGTGTTGTAGGCATCGTCAGAGGGGGATGCTGCCTGTGGGATAATGCGTGCCTCACCATGGCAAGACGAGGCTCCAGAGAAAGTCCAGGCAGAGGTGTTTTGGTGTGCATGGGTCAGAGGGTCACTGTGAGGCGAGATTTTCCCCCATGCGCTGTGGGAGAGCTCTTCACCACTCTGCTTACAGAGCACAAACCACAGCTGTGTCCCATGGGCCAGGCAGCAGCAGAAGGGGAGCAGAGGACACAGGAAGACACAGCCATCCAAGCTGTCTCAGAGGAAGCGCTGTCAAGTGGTGGGAGACATTTAAGAGCAGAGGAAGAACACGCCCCTTTCAAGGATGTCCTCGTAGATCCAGCAACCTTGAATCCCACATGTGCTTCCTCCAGGCATCGTGAGGGATCAGCTGTAGCTAGGACCAGGGGCTCAACATCTGTTCTCCAAAGGATACGAGATTTCTCCCAACCCCTTTCCTATAACAAAAGCAAATTCCTGGATGCTCGTGGCTCTCTTCCCTTCCCTTCCTCCCCCAAGCTCAAGCTGGATGAGTGTCTCAAAATCTTCCATCCACATGGAGGAGATTTCCTCCCTGCAGAGGAACTCAACCAAACACCAGCGTGGGTGAGCCAGGCGCTCTCCTCCCCAGGGAGCGGGATGTCAGAGTGACACACTCAGCACTTTTTCCTCCCCACAGCCTTCGAATGGGCTCCCAAATAACCTCGGGGGCAGGAGAGTGGGAACAGACTGCTGCCCTCAGACACTCACACCATGGGTCTCCCCACAACACAAATGTCTTGAAACTGGTCGGAGCTGACTCAGTATCACTGAACCACCCAGACTATCCCCACTCGTGCCCAGCTTCCAGGGAGTAGGAGCTCCAAGTTTAGTAGAGCACTAGCTCTCAGCACTTCCATTTTCCCTCCCTGCAGCCCCTAAGCAGCCACAGAGTGAGCAAAAGCACTCCCTCAGCTCACCATCTGCACAGCCTCCTTGTGTGCAAGGCACAGGGAGCAGCAGGTTCTGGCTCTACCCCTGGAGCCACAGGAAAAAGGCTCCCCGAGGCCTACAATCACCATACTGCATCAGCCTGACAAATTTATGTGCCAGGGCACAAACCTGCTCCGACAGCAGGTGACGCTCACTCCTTGCCTGGAAGCCCCCATCTCTGGAGGGCAGGACACCCCTGCTGGCCAAACTGGAGTCACACTGCAAGTCCAGGGCAGACTTTCTTCTCTTCTCTGAGCCACAGCTTTCCAAGCAGCCACGCATGACAAAAACCTCTCTTGTTACCCCCTCTGTGCAGCCCAGACTGCCCAACCAGAGTCCAGGCCACCAGGGAGCTCTAGATGACACCAGGCATGGATGCTGCTGTTTCAAAGCTCGTACTTGCCACCCCTGAAGACACAGAAATGACCGTATCTGTCACACAAGGTGGGACACCCCAGAAGAGACCACATCCACTACCCTGCATTTGCATTCACAGCATATGGCTCCAGGGGCTGGGCACCCACCCAAGCTGGCAAGAACGCAAGCAGCAGCACTAGCCATCTTATCTTCCTGGTATGCCTAGTCACAAGCTCCAGGGGCTTTCCAGAAGATTGATGCAAACGATAAATGTCCCCCGGCTCTTAAACTACTCCTTGCAACAGCTGGCTCCAAGTATTTCACCAAGGAAGCGTCATTACAGAAGAGAGAACTGAGGCACATAACTGCCCAACATCGCATGGAAAGCAGTGGCAGAAGAGAGGGAAAAGCCCAGTGGTCCCCAGAGGCTGCTGTGCCCTCTAAGGTTGTCTGCGCTGAAGGTGGCCCTGACCATGGGTACCTTCTTCAGGTCAGGGCAGTAAACCAGCCCTGTGCAGCACTCCCCACTCTGTACTAGGAGCAGGTCAGAGGCCTGGCTGTGGCAATTGCCAGATTGGTTTCAGATTTGTCTCCTGGTTCACATTTCCAGGAGGTGGGTGGAGCAGACGCCCACAGGTAGAGTGGATGCCCACAGGCAGAGCTCAGCCAGCACCTCCCTCCTCCTTCTCACCAGTGCCACCTTCGGCAAGCACCATCTCTTAAGAGCCATCAACCTTCTGTCAGAGGATACACGGGGACATCAGCAAGTGTTTATCTCGTTTCCTCCCCAGCTCTGCCACTCCAGGGCTCTCACCAGGCAGCAGTGAGGGAAAGGAGGGGCTCCCAGCCCTGAGCTGTGCTGCACCACCCAGAAAGCTCAGTGCAGAGCCAGGGGGGCACTGGACACAGGGGATCTGAAAGCTGAGCAGTGCAGCCTAAGCCAGAAAGAGAAGATGCTGGCCATCAGCCAGGCAGCTCAGGGCAGCCCCACTGCCCCCATGAGGGATGGGGCTGGGAACCCTGTGTGGCAGAGCAACCAGTTCTTGCCAGGGGAGTGCAAAGCCCATCTGGGTGGCTATGAAAAAACAGTTTTTCCCAGTCACCTTCATCAACACTTGTCATGGACAATTATTGTATTACAGATTTGCCCGGGACCTCAAACAATGGGGCTTCTTCCCAACCCCACTTTGGGACCAGGGCAGGGGAGGAACCAGCAGAGATGAAAGCCACGAAGCACTGGAGGAACAGAACCACAGCCTGTTTCATCTCCCACCTCCAAGATTTGGGATGTTTACTCTTCCCACAGGGAACAGGAGCAAGTCAAGCACTCTGGGGCCTTCAGCTACAAGGGGTTTCCAGAAGGGCTTACTAACCAGCCACAGTTTAAAGCGGGGAAAGAGACCCACAAGGACTCCAACTCAGCATTCAAAGCGTACATCCAGCCCGGCTGCCAAAGGCTTGTGCACCGCAACAGTGACATGCGTGTTGACAGCAGGGCTCCCCCGCTCCTCATCCCATCTGGAGACTGTCACTCTGCAGAGATCTGCATGGCCTCCTGTCATGTACTGCTACAAAACCCTTTTCTGTCAGCAGGATCTGGGTTGGCTAGGCACTTTTAATAGGATTTTTTCTCCCCTTAACCCATATCCTCTTGACAGAACCAGGTTAGGAAGCAGATGCAATGGCAGATCTGGGGTAGCCTTTTGCAAGAGAAGGTGGGGAGAAAGGGGTTCTTGGGTCCAGTAATCTTTTCAATCACCAAACTACAGCTAATTGCAACTTCCCCAACTCCCCTAGGGTCACAAGGAAGGGGGGAACACCACCATCTCTGCTCCATCACAGCCCAGTCACTTTGCTCCAGAGTGGGCCCTTCGCCCTGGAGAGCCCCTGGAGCAGGGTGTCATTCTCACCAGTGATAGGGGCTGTTTCCATTTCTGGGTTGCAGAGCTGCAGATCTGCCGATCCCAGCTGTCCCACATTCAAGCAAGCACCATTTCCCCCTCTGCTTTCTTCCCCAGGCTGCACGAAGCCCCACACACTTCCTCTCAAATTACTGCCAAACCTTAAGAANCACAAGGAAGCCTCTCCCTGAGGAGCTGTCAAACTCCTTGTGCTGAGGTGCCAGAATCACATCCCTACTGCAGAGTCACACAGGAGCTGGCTCACTGTCGCCCTAGCTTACATACACTGCTCCCAGCTCTCCCAACAGTCACCCAACAGGGACTGCCTTCCAGGACTGGAAGCAGGACCCACAGCCCAGACCATGGGGAGGAAAGAGTAGTACCACGCAACCGATCTTTACTGAGGAGTAACTGGGGTGGAGGGATGCTCTGTGGCACGACAATATCCATGAGCTCACATGCAAGCGTCAGCAGCATCTTCAGAGAAGCAACGAGCGATCCATGAGGCATTTATCTTCCCACCCCCTCTATTACAAGGCCAAGCAGCTCAACCCATTATACATTTTACCTTGCAACCTCTCTCGAAGGTACAGAAGCAACCTGCTTATTTTACAGATGGGGAAGCAAAGCAGCATGCAACTCTTAACGCATCTGTAATCTCAAAGAAAAGGAGGGTAAGAGAAGGGTGATTCTCAACTAACTGGGACAAATTCCTAAGAACTAGACAAATACCTCAGTCTGCTGGGTCACTGGGAGGGATACGCTTCAGAACAGAGGGGCCAGGGACCTACATCCCATTCCTGGTCACGTCACAAATTGTTCAGGATCTTTTTACTCCTCCATCCCTCACGCAGAGGATCAGACTCACAATCCTTTATTAAGCAGTGTGAAATCTTTGTGGATTAAAGACCCCGTCTGGTTTGCCACCAACCTCTACATCAGAAAGGCATGTGGTTTCTGACCTTCCCTCGTTCCCCACCTGTGTTTGCACAGGATCAGAAGAGTGGCTACAGCTGAAAAGGTGGCTATGGAGATGCTGTGGATTGGGAAAGGAAATTCTTCAAGGGGGTTCATCCAAATGACTACTCTCCCTCCGGACCTCGCCGGTTACTCCCATTACCTTACCTGTTCAAGAACTGCTTTCTCTGGGCCCTACACAAAGGGCTTAACTGATAAAGTCAAAGGGATCACCCATATGAAGGAACACGCCCCCAGGAAGACCCACTTCATCTTGCTGCTATTAATACCTGGAACATTATTTACAGGAACAAACTGTCCCTTCTCCCTTGTTTCTGGGCTCTCACTTCTCCGATTTGTCCCAGAAACTCCAGCCAACACACGTTCACTCTCCTCTAGTACACACTCCCATCCAAAACCCAAACCTTTTCTTTTTTTTAAGTTAATTACCCATGTTTCTAGCTCCCATCACCTCTTCCAGTCCCTGCAGACAGGGCACAGCTCCCCTGGCTCCCTCATTCATATGCAGCCCATCTGTGGGCCCAAACCCATCAACACTAGTCAGGGAAACGGGCCAAGACTTCCCACAACTGCACAGCACTGCTGGGTGCCCACCCACAGCCAGGCCCATGGGCATGTGCTTAGAGGGGCTGCCAGCCACACTCTGGAACATGAGCCTCTCTATGGCCTATCTTCCTATACAGCCCCTCATCCCCTCTGAACTCTTGGCATCACACCACCCTCTGAGCTGGACAAGGCTCTAACAAAAACCTTTGCTTCCCCAGCACCAAACCTGTCACCGAAAGCTCTCTTTGACTTGGCTTTCCTTGACATAGCTTCAGGCTGGGATTGAGGGCTGCCTGCAAGCCCTTTGCTACACTGGAAGGAGAAAGTTCTCAACCTTCCAGAGCTGGGCTGAACTTCAAACACAGGAGCCCAGGCAAAGCCTTCCCCTTGGGCTGGCTTGCAAACAGTTGCGTGCCTTTGATTTTGCTTGAAGACAAAACATGTTCTTTCCGTATCCAAGCAAAACTCAGCTAAAATAGTCAGGGATGGCCAAAAGCATCCAATCAAGAGCAGACAGCATGATAAGTTAGGGCAGAGGGTTACCACGTAGCTAATGAAGCCTGGGCTTCACACCCAGACCCAGAATTACTGACCTGCCCTATCCGCAGAGAGGGGCTGCCTGACCTGCCTAAGGCCACCTAAGGAGCTGGGAACAGAGGACCAGGCTCCTCTCCATCGCCACGTCCTCACGGACCACCATCAGCCCATACAGCCTGAGGAAATGCCAGCATAACCGGACCTGAAGTTTGACACACACCACCAGCATCCCAGCACACAGCTCCACATAGTCACTCTCGGCCCAGAAACATGGGACAAGCTCAATGCTGACCAGCAGTGACAAACACCCTGACAGGCTCGCTGGAGGCCGTGAGACAGTGTTTGTGTCACAGTGAGAGAGGACAGGAGAAGCCACAAGCACCTCATCAAGCAGGTCCAGGGAATGGGAAATCCTGCCATTAGCAGGATCCACTGCAGAGGATTTCACAGCTAATGCACTCTCACCACCAAAGACCACAGACAAAGCAAAAGCAGCAGAGCATTTCTTTTCTGATAAGCTGCTTTTATCGGTAAGTTTACGCATGCTTCAGCTCAGCTGCCCACACCAGCCCCAGCTGGAAAGCAGCTCCAAACCTGTGCCTTTAAATCCCCCTTGGCAGCAGGAGCACAGGACTGGGGCTGTGTGAGTAGACACACCCTGTGCCGCTGCCTGCTCCAGCCACCCAAGCACACAAACATTTCCTCCCAGCCGCTCCTGCACTGCAGCTCAGCCAGAGCAGCCTCAGTACCTGCCAGAGCTGTGCCAGAAGAGGAACACAGGCTGTTTCACACAGACCTGTAAATGCAGAGACTTAAACTCATTCCTTGAAATCCCTCTCTGCTTCCCTCCCAGCAGTGGACATTCTTCCTTCAAACTTCTTCCTTAAGGCAAATATTTAGAGTCTAACAGGCATTCCTCATCACAGGCACAAGTTAAATATTGGCCCTAAAACAACAGCAAGTGCCTTTAAATTATTCTGGCTGGAGAAGCACTGCCCTGGACTTTGATTTCTGGCTCTGAACAAAAATAGGAGCAAAGCACCAAGCCTTACAACCTTCTCCCAAGAGAAGATAGATTTCAAGCTCTGCGTGTCCCCTGTCAGGACCACAACCAGCAGTGAGAACTGTCCCCTGCTCGTGCATTATCACACCTTGGGTGTCTGCTGTCACTGAGCCAAGCCCGCTGCAGTGCATCCTCTGTGCTGTGCACAGGATTATTTTGAGTCTCGTTTCCAGGTCTGTGCTTATATATACTCAGAGAGACATTAGAGAAGATCTGCTGGGAACATAGGTGCCATCCAGACTGCAGTGAGGGCAGTTGCACATGTTGCTCTCCCCCCTTCGGTTGCACCACCTCCATTCTCAAAGGCACCCACCTTTCCACCCAGCCATGCCTGGCAAACTGATCTCTCCAGTGCAGAAGATGCTCTAGGCTGTTCCTGCTATGCAGGCAGCCCAGCTCCCTGACATGCTAGCTCTTGCAAGAAAATATCTCCACCAGGTAGGAGCCCAAGAAGTCAGAGAAATGTCAGCACAATAAATGGGAGAGGGAAGGGCGAGGAGAAAAAAAAAATTAAAAAATGCACCTGAAGCATGGCTGCACCCAGGCTCTGGGACGCTGCGGGCATTTTCCATGCAGAAAAGGGGAGCAGAACTCCCGGTGTGACTCTGCAGCCAGCCCCAAGCAGCTGGAGCCCCTGAAGAGCTGGCCTTGCCTCACCCCAGCGCAGCCCTGCAATGCCCCGTCACTGCTGAGCTCAGCCCATCGGCAGACAGGGCTCCTACATCACCACGCTGCTCGCACACCTCCTGCTGAAGGCAGGCCTGCGTCTGCACTTCACAACCGAGGCAAAGGAGCCTCTGCCAAAAACGACCTGAAACCAGTCTCCTCCAACGCATGGGGCCTGCCCACCGTTTCTCCATGGCAAAATGCTACAGCAGATTCACCTGGAGAGCTTTAGTTAGAGAAAGGTTGCTGCAATACAGCACAGGTGTGCTCCAACTGCATACTGCCCAGTAACTCGCATTCACCGTGTTTATTCTACATCCAGCTAAATTCAGCATGGTGTGTTAACTGAGCTTTCCTTTCACTCTCCTGACCTTGGTGCCTGCAGACCTGGTAAGCCCAAGCAGCGCCCTGCTCGGCTCCCCCTGCTCCAAACACTGGGCCTGCGAGGGAGAAGGGCCTGAGCCGTGCAGATCTGCTCCCTGGCAACACCCCCTGCTATCGCGTGAGACGGAGAGCCGCGACGGTCTGCCGTGCTAGAATTCCTCTTTCTACTCCCTTCCCTGCACCGAGACACCTACCACGGCACTTCAGGCTGGAGAATCTGCTGGAGGCTCTGACAATCTCTTCTTGGGATCCCCTGATCAGGCAGACACCTCTATGAAAACAGCACGGGTTTAAAATCAGCTGCAAGTTACCCTGGAGGAAACATAAAAGCTTCATCCTTCCAAACACTTCCTATTCCTCCCCCAGCCACCGAAGCCCACTGAGCAACAAGCTCCAGCAAGCAAATTTGTGCAGGAATTTCCAAGGCTCAAGGTGGAGACTAGTCTGTACTTGTCAGCACCAACAACTCTGGCACCTCGTCCCATGGCACGCTGACCCCACACCCACGAGAGGCGACTACTGCTCCTCAGCTACCGGCTGCAAGCAGTCCCTTCCAATCTACAGACCCTATCTCCGCTTCCAGAGCTTGTTCTAAGTTGCATCCTTAATATTCTCTGTACTTGGGAACACAAAAACCAACCATCAGCTCAGACCTGCATCGCCTTTGGGATAAGAGGAATCGGCATAGTTGGGGGTGGGGGGATTCCAAGAGAGCCTTAGCCTGCCCCTTGCCCACATATACAGCACAGGTGCTGGAAAGCACCGTCTTCTCCCTGCAAACCAGGGAAACCAGGCAGAGAGTATAAACTTCATCACTGCCAACATGCTAAAAAAAGGAAAAGAAAAAGGGTTTCTTTCTTTGTTGTTTATACCTCCATGCTATCTCAAAGGCAAAAAAGCAGCAAGATTTTCTATCTTAGAACATCAGGCAATGATAAGAGTCAGTAAGAATGGCGCTTCCAAGCAGCAGAAAACCATTACACCTCCATTCTGGTTTTAAATTGGATTAGCACTGATGCTTCAGAGCCCGTTATCCAGCCCCCCGCACCCAGGTAATAGCCACTCTCAGCAAGACTGTCCAGCCTCCAGACTGGGAAGAGGAATGAATCCACAGAGACATGGCTGTGCTACCAGGGCACCCACGAATCCCTCCCAGCACTCTCCTCCTGCGCAGGTCTGCTCAGCTGCAGACCAGCAGGGCTACAAAGCTCTTCCAAAGGAAAGCTTCACAAAATCCAAGTTCAAGACCAACCTTAACCCCCTGTTTATTAACTTAAGAACATCCCCCTCAGGCTGACAAAGCCCGTGCATCACCTGCCAACTGTCTAATTTACCATTTGGAAAGCAAAAGCCAGGCCTCCCTCATTAAAAAACATTATATAACATTAAATAACAAAGGGCTACAGGACATTCTTTGGTTGGTAGACATGTAAAAACGAACGAATACAAAAATTAATGCTTCTTTCCTCCAGACTCTCAGTGTCTCAAACACCCTCAACGACCATGGAGACCTGGCTGCAACAGTGCCTTGGCTCATCCCAACTGCTGCTCTCACGTTGCTCTTATTGCCATCTCTGCCCCACAGACACTGAACAAAATGCAGCACTTCCCAGCTCTTTCTCAAAGCACTGTTCCCACTAGACAGCGGTGGGGCTGTATTCTGCTGCCTAACATCTGACGCTGGAGAGGAAGCCAAGATCTCAGCCTCTGGCGCAAAGAACCCTTCCCAGGCCTGAGGCTCAGCTCCTCTGGACCTCACAGGACAGGACTCCAGTCCTCCCTTGCATCATCATCTCAGTGCAAGTCTTTTTGGCAGATGAGATCATGAGAACACTTGGTTTTACTGTCACAGGTGAACTAGCCTCAAGACATTGAGACCTTCCTTTCCTACAAGTGAAAATGTTTATGCTGCAGCTTCTTAAGCGACAGAGGTCTGACTGCAGTGGAGAAGACAGATGTCAGCAGGGTATTGCTTGGAAAATGCAACTGTCACCAACCTTCCAGAAGAATACCGACTTCATGGGCACTGGGAAACATTCCTGGACACATGGTAAACTTCTGTCCATCATCTTTTTGGAACCAAAGAAGCCAATTTAAAAGTCTTTCAAAAACTAACTGAATTCCTCTATTCCAGGAGCAAACTCTCCTCACTGTGAGCTGTGAAAGAAATCATGCACATCTTGCTCTATGGAACATTTTAAAATGCCCTGAAAAGCCTTTACCCACAAGTTTCAGCTTACCTGAAGAAACATTTCCTAAATCACACAGCGTGCGATCACCTCAGTGCTTATCAAATGCACCAATCTGCTGCAAAATTACCATTGCAGCAAGCAGAAGACAGACAGACTTTTTGTGGTTTTACACACATCGCACTTGTACCCAGCGTGCGCCGTACCACCTCTCCCCCCCTATCACAGCAGGGGTGATGACACCTATGAGCGGTGGGGATCAAGGCCCTGAGCACCTCAGGTTGAGTCAAGCCTTGAAAGAGCAGACCCATGTTTCACCCTGGCTGCTAGAGAGCCATCCGGCAGCTGGTAGCGAGCGTAGTAAAGACATGGCAGGAGGTTCCCTGGAACGTCTCTGCTTGCTGCATGCTCTGCAGCAAGCTTTTTTTTTTGCTTTTTTTTCTTTTCCTGAAGCCAGTTATGAGGAATAACGCATCAACATAACAAGCAAGGAGGTGGCTGTGCAACAGGAAGGACTGCAGGGCTGCAGCCTGTGCAGGGATTTACGAGAATTCCCCAGGAGACAGAGGGCAGCTAGTGTGAATCCGGCAGCCAGACGGAGAGCCCCGACACTCTGTGTTCAGCTGCCCCAGCAGAAAGTCACCTTTACACTTCCCTCACAACAGAGTCCTGCTGCTTCTCTACAGCAATGGACCTACCAGAGACACGGACTGCCAGTAGGAAGTATAAACATCCATTCTAATAAAAATCCAAAACTATTTATAAGCACACAGCTTCACTAATGGGAGGATAACTTCTTCTCCAGCAGAATCCCAAAGTTGCCGAGAGACCTGCTCCCCCTCCTTCCCCTCCTGGCTCACAGGGTGCAGCAGGACGGAAGCAGTCTCCAAGCCACACCACAGCTGTGCCCGAGGAAGGAAGCTCAGTTTCACAGCTTCCCACTGTGCCCAGGACAAGCCAAGTCTGACTAGTCAAAGCCCAATTACAGGGCTGTGGGAAGAGCTGTTCCCACAAGCCCTGAGCAAAAAGCCGTTGCAAACACGTGAAGGAGGCTCCTGCGCTGGCACCCGAGCCTCTCCCCTCTCAGCAGCACTATAAGGGAAGAGGGACTGACTCCTGACGCATCTGGAAGTCACAGGAGTAGCGCAAGGCAAACCAGGCCACCGCACGCTGGAACCAAACCCCACATTAACCAGCCCTGCTGAGTAAAAGGAGAACATCTCTTCCACAGCCCTGAGCTCTGCAACTCTCCTGCAAACCCCCAGAAAGAAGCCAAAGCACAGCAAGGGCTGACACTCACCAGAGGCTTCCTCACCATCTCAGATAAGCTTTCAGTGCCTGTAGTGCTGCAGTTCCTCTATCTGAAAGGCAGAGATAAACAGTTTCCTACCCAGACTGGCTTGTGTGAGGACTGGTCCTTTTAGCAGCCTGCAATGCCCCCAGACTGGAGACTAGGCACATACCTGGGCAGACCAGTCAAAGCAAAGGATTGTTGTTCCAGCACAACTCATCAGAGCTCCTCTTAGCTAGGAAAACCACAGGGGGGACAAGCGGGTAGGGGGAAGAAGGCTACAGAGCACAATCAGGCCCGAATCCAGTAAACATGTTTATTGGCAGTTGCTCTCAGACATCAACTCTTCCAGCTCAGTGGGGCTGGAGGGAAAAATACTGATTGTTCATGAGCACAACCCTCATGTCATTCCCATTGATCCGCTGAGTCACAGTTTTGACAACACTCGGGCTGCACAGGAGCTCGGAAATGGAATACAAAACAAGAAGTGATGCAAAACCTCTCCACATACTGACAGCAGCAGAGAGAAGCACTTGCAGGACAGAATCCAGAAACCTGCTGAACTGCAAGTGCCAACTTCCTCCTCTCCACTCGCTCTTCTGAAGAGTACTGCACCAAGAAAACCAAACACAAACCACGCTGCAAGGGCAGGAACACAGAGCTCCATTCAGTGCGCCCAGAGAAACTGCCCAGAAAAAACAGTCTCCCCTGCAAAGCACCACCAACTGCACCCCAGTCATTTTGATGCAAGTGTAAACCAGAGCGACAGCTGTTTTTGCAAAGAAACTACAGAACTGATTTATAAGGCCTTACAGATTTGTAAGCTAACAAGGAGGAGATCAAATACTGAGGCAGATTGACACGCAAGGGCAGCCACCTCTCCAAGCCAACGAGACAGTACCTCCCAGGGAAACTGAGGGCTCCCCAGGCGTGATATACCACCACAGACCCGGAGAAACTCCACCAGCCAGGCAGCAGATTGGGGTTAGATCATCCTCGTCTGCACCACAAGACTACAACTCACCCAGAGTCCCAAAAGGGTGATAAAACCAAACAACGTTCCTATCTGTAATGCACCACATTGAAACAAAACCAACAAATCTTTGGCAAGTTCCTCACAGCAGTCAAGCCTACCCCGCCACAGGGAAGGCCTCTCCACTGGATCCCCATGGAGGCCTCCTGCCCTAATTTACAGCAATTCTTTTTCAGACACACTGGCAAACACCAAACGTTTTCTCCAATCTGTTACATAAGGCCCAGTTTTTAAACCTCTGCGCTGGCAGTGGGGAGATCGGGGCACGCTGTGTGTGGCAGGCTGACGGGACAGTCCAGCTGGCAGATGAACTTCCACACACCTTGGAATTCATTTCCAGATATCCAACCACTTGTTGTACAAAACAAAAACAAATGGCTTAGTTAATGAGGCAACTTCCAAACGCACTGGTGCAAACCACTTGCATGCCTGCTGTCTTTTTACACACCATTTGACTCGGCTCCCAGTTACCTCTAGCTTGCTCAGAACAGACTAGTTTCATGGCAATTTGAAAAAGGTTTAAAATTTTTTAACTTCAGAAATATCCCTAACACAGCAGGTCCCCATGCCGCCCAGACCACAAACCAGTCCTCAAAAGAAAAGCCATCTCCCTAAACATCCCCAACACTTCATGTTATTTGCCCCTTGCCCAGGGCCACAAGCCTCACTCAATTCCCTTCTGCCAGCCACAGGCCTCTCTCTGGTGGCCCAGGTCCACAGCAGAGCTGCTTCTCATCTGCAAACCTCTCCTCTTGGCTGCCTTAGGAGCAGCTAAAGTCAGCTCCCGTCTGGTGGGGGCAGAGGGGGAGGGTATTTTTCCTGTTTCTCACATTCATCCTCACCCACTTTGCTAAAGAAAAAAAAAAAATATCTATTTTAAATACCAGATTTAGCACAGTCCCTTTCCCCAAATAAACACCTCCCAGCCCCTCTGGAGAGAGGGAAGCCACATACAAAGGAGCCAACGTCCTGCAAGGCTCCGGCTGCGCCAGGCAGGCCAGGGCCGGGTGCAGGCCCGGGGGACAACTCGCGAGGCCCGACCCCATCCCGGCCACCGGCTCGGCCTCAAACGAGCCTGACGGGGGAGTCGCGCTCTCGGGGGGACTCGGACCCCCCTTCCTCAGGGCGACAAAACGGGCATCGCTGGGAGAAAACGGAGCGAGGCGGCTCCGGGCCCTCAGCCCCCCGGCTCGGCCTGACCCCAGCCTGAGCCCTACGGCCCCCTCAGCCAGCCTGATCCTCCCCCGGCCCCCCCTCCTCCTACCTGGGCCTCACCCCGGCACCTACCTCTCCCCACGGCCC
>VWZZ01007330.1:33823-57749 GCA_013399095.1 Psophia crepitans | reverse complement strand
CCCGCAGCCACCTCCCCATGGCGGCGCCCCCGGCCCGGCTTCTCACGCCGCCTCTCGCCTCCCCTCACCACTCCGCGGCCAGCGGCCAGACAGCGACAACGCTACGCCGCTAGCGTAGGCTCCGCGCGCACCCATGCGCCCCCCGCCACGCCACCGGCGCAAGCGTCCTTCCTGAATACCAACTCCGAAGCGGAGAGGCCCGGCAGAGCACAGCGCAAGCGCAGCCGACGGGAGGGTGGTGGCGCAACGGCGTTGGCGTAAAGCGCGTTCGAGAATAGGAGGTTTGGAGGCGAGCGACGGGAGGGTGTTTTTGCGGCCGGGGCGCTTTACGGCAGCGCCGCGCTTAGCTACCGACGAGGCCTCCCCTTAACTCCGTGCTGCCCGGCGGGCGCGGTGTGGGGCCCAGGTCCTCACGTTGCCGCAGGCCCCGGTATAGGGCGCAGCACCCCCATAGGGGCCAGGCCCCGCTATAGGTACCGTATAGAGGACGGAGGCCACTGCAGGATGCGCCCCGGTATGGGGGATGGCACCGCTATGGCAACCAGGATCCCGTTTGGGCACCGAGCTCAGGGTGGAGACGGTCCCCTTGCAGGGAACAGGCCCCGGTGTGGGGCACAGTCCTGCTATAGGGGACAGGCCCCGCTGTGGGGCATATCGACTCCCTTACAGGGGACTGGCCCTGACATGGCTGAGCCTCACACTAGGCCACAGCCCTGGTTCGGGGTGCCAGCGCCCCCATACAGCCCTGTTAGGGCGCAACCAGGACTGCGGCCTGGCTGGCCAGTCTCTGGGGAGGGGACCTGGGTCTGGGGGTCCCACAGAGGGGTGCAGCCATGGTACTAGTGGGGACAGCCCCACAGCTGCCTCCACCCCGTGGAAGCAGAGGAAAGCTGCAGACAATTTTAGAGAGATTGAAGCTTTTTTGGGGACGCCAGCGCTGAGCAAAGCCACCGCCATCCCTGCTGCCTCACCGGAGAATCACAGAATCATAAGGGTTGGAAGGGACCTCGAAAGATCATCTAGT
This sequence comes from Psophia crepitans, assembly GCA_013399095.1. Taxonomy (NCBI): domain Eukaryota; kingdom Metazoa; phylum Chordata; class Aves; order Gruiformes; family Psophiidae; genus Psophia; species Psophia crepitans. The sequence continues at coordinate 56,725 of VWZZ01007330.1, read as the reverse complement.
CCAACCCCCCCTGCCAAGGCAGGGCCACCTAGAGCACATCACTCAGGAACACGTCCAGTCGGGTTTTGAATGTCTCCAGAGAAAGAGACTCCACAACCTCTCTGGGCAGCCTGTTCCAGTGCTCTGTCACCCTCACAGTGAAAAAGTTTTTCCTTACATTAACTCAGAACCTCCTATGCTCCAATTTGCACCCGTTGCCCCTTGTCCTATCGCTTAGTGAGGCCGAGAAGAGCCTGGCTCCATCTTCCCGACACTCACCCTTAACATATTTATAAACATTGATGAGGTCACCCCTCCCGGAGAGGTCAACGGGATGGCGCTCCAGGCAGGTGGGACCTGCCAGGCAGGAGTTGGGTGGGCGCACAGCCCCCCAGTGCCACCTCCAAAAACCTTTTGCTTTTCTGAGTTTTGAAGTTACTCTGATGGATCATTTGGCCATAAAAATTCTCTCCCTGTGCTCACTCAGCAAAGGAGGCAACAGCCAGGAGAATTGTTTCCTTCTCTCGGTGGCACAGGAGCCATCCCTGTTTGAGCCTTTCTGGGTAATGTTGGAGAGAGGAGGCACCCCTGTACAGTCCCACTGCTCTCATTTCTTCATGGCATGGGACAGATGCACCCCAAAAGACGTTTTAAGCAATGGGCAAAGGAGTTTGTGTGATTCTGGGGGAGTCTCAGGCCTTCAGCTGCCAGCATCACCCCAACTATCCATTTCAGCATTTCCAGCCGCTGGAATTGACTCTCTTCCAGCCCAAGGGAAACACCCTGCCCTCAGCATTTGTCTGAAGTACTTTTCCCCCCATACATGTTTGCATCTGAAAGAAAACACTACAATTTTAGAGCATTAGGAAAACAAAATGAGCTGCTCCGCACGTAAAGCCCAGTTGTTTCCATTCCGTGCCAGTGCTGTGATGCAGCTCTCCTCCTCCTGCTCCCAGCTCAGGAGGACGGTGAGGGGCCGTAACCTGCATCCCGCCGCTGGAGAGAACAAAAATGCCCCTGAAGTACCCGACAGCTTTTGGGTTTGCATCACCCCACCACCCCAGGACCCAGAAAGAGGCGATTTCAAGCATTTTGAGAACACTCTAATTGTTCAGACATTGGGCTTGAGAATTTAACCCATCCTCTGGAGTGGGAGAGGGGAAAGCAAATAGTTTCGATTTTATTTCAAGTCAAATCTCCAGTGGTGAATATGCAGTGTGCCAGGCACGGTCTGCAGAGACTTGTACAGCTCGTGCTATGGAACCGGCTCAGCACCAGCAAGTTAGCGAGAAAAGCTAAGGAATTTCTGTTGGGAAACCATCCAGCTACGAACTCTGCTCTCCTCCTGCAGGCATGTGTTAATTAGGGCTAATTCACAAGCAGACAACGCAAAACGAACAACTCCCTATCATGCAGGGGAGAACGAGCTGCTCTAGGGCAGCGGATGAAACCTTCTTGCCCTGAAACATCCGTGTTCGGGGCCTGGGAAACCAAAAAGGGACAGAAATACATCAAGAACCAGACAAAAGGAAAAGCCAGGCCCGTCGCAGCATCCGTCTGATGCAGCCCTGGGTGAAGAGCCCCCACCCCAGCGCCAGGGACTCTGAGAGTTTTAGGGAGCTCCTCAGGGTGGGGGGCAGAGCTCAGCTGCACACACCTCCCACCCCATCTTTGGGCATCTTCATGATGAGTCTTGCCTCGTCCTCCCACCAAGCCCTGGCTCTTGTGCCAAAAGCACAGCAGAGGAGAACAACTCGTCGCTCCCAAGCGCCAAGGACCTGCCCGAGTCGCAGCTAGAGCAGGAGATTTTGAAGGCTTGGAGCATGAATTTAAGCAAAAGCCATTTCATCCTCAGCACATCCCTGGCAGCGCAGCACGCAGCTGTAGAACCCACTGCTGGTGAAAGCAAGATGCTGCTGGCTGGACAGCGGGCACCTGGCACAAGGCTTTTGAAGATAAGGAAGACTGAGATTAGCAGATGTTGGATCGAGCGGCTGTGATGAAAACTGCTCTTTCAGGATTACGTATCTGCTAGAGTGGAATGGGAATATGAAGCCACATATGGTAATTTGGGGCAATAAATTCAGCTATGTGCTAAATAGAGCAATCCAACTCACCTTCGCTGTCAAACAGCTCGTTTACTCCAGGGATAATGATCTCCTTCCAGGCAATAAACCAGAGAAGGCAGAAGCCAGCACTCGAAAGGGCTGGTATGAGTCTCTGCACTGCCAAGGACAGGCCAGAAACAAGATCTCAACCCCAGCGCTCAGGAGAAGTGACTTTCTCACCACCACCCACACTGCTGCTCTCCGTTCCCTTCGTTAGAAAACGAGAACAACAGCAGCACCTTTGGTAAACATTTATCAGGCATCTGTAAGAGTACGAGTCACAGCGTGCCACTCTCACACCGGTCCCCAGCAAAGAGGATGAGCTTCATCTGTAAACGTGCTGTTCTTTTAAGGAAAAAGCCCAACATGTGGTGGGAGACTTTGGAGGAAAACAGAGATTTTGCCATTTCCCTCTGCCAGATAACTCCGGTTACCTAGGAACAGACACACTCTTCTAATGTGGCGTTCTTCTCATCAAGCACAGGATGAGCATTTATTGTCTTGTGATCAGGAGAAAAACACAAACAAAAACCAGAGCTCCACAAGTGACATGAAACATCGCACACATACACGCCACGTGATGCCGAACAAAACCGGGAGCCAGGTCCAGGTTAACGGTGTTAAGAAGTCTTAGAAATTGAATGTAAACATTTAAAAACATAGAAAGGAGTCCAAAAAAATAAGCCACGGTAGTTCAGGCAGTGTGTTGAGTCAACTTTCTGGAATTATGGTTTCTGGCATTGAAGAGGATAGAGGGGGATGAGAGACGGCAGATCCCACCCAGAGGCTCGTTTACGCTCTGCAGAGATCGCAAGCAGTGAATGCTAATAGAGCATGATTTTGGTGTCTGGGATCAAGCATTTTCAATGTGATTGAATATGGATGCTTCAAAACAGCCCCCAGATTATCCCGGGGCGGGGAAAAAAAAAAAAAAAAGAGCAGCAGGATGGGGAGGCCCTGGTGGTGCTGCTCCTCTTGGGTCCTTTGAGATCTCCAACCTGACACACTAAAAGAAGGACAGACACCAATCACTTTGGAAAGATTTTGGCAAGAGGCTGAGGATGGCGAGGGGCAGGGGTGGAGGGAGCGTGGTACACGGGCACACCATATTCTGGCTTCTGTGTAGGGCAAACCTCGCATTCAGCCCCATTAACCTCCCCTCACTCCCCCGTAGTGCAATCATATTTCCAGGGAGTTAACCAACAGGCAGTTCTCTTATCTCCCTGATGGCAAGCGACAGAGAACACTTAAAATTACGCTTGACACAAGACAAAGGCACCTAAAAGCTTGACAACGTGATCAGGTCGTGTTCTGTTAAGAAGGCTTCAAGCGTTTGTACTCACAAGCACATTGCACGCTTGCAAGAAAAAAAACCAAAACCAACAAACAACACTCCTCGTGTTCGGAGCATGTTAAACATCCCAGACCCAGCAAAAGGCTGGTTCTGCAGCAGGGCATCAGTGTTGCTTGTAAACGGAAATTCAGGGAGGCTCTGCCCTCTGATTCATGTTTGCTTTCGCTTTGGCCCTAATATCAAAGGTGTCATGCAGACTCCAAGCTGTACTTCACTTAGCACTTACAGTATGACACAGGAAAAGTTAATAGAGCAAATGGGAAGTTCTGTAGGGGCAATGCAGAAAGAAGAGTTCTCCTTTGTGAACTAATATTTTATTACATAAGGCACGTGTAGAGACTGTTTTCAAAAGCTGCAAATCAGTTCCACCTAGCTAGGACAACCTCCCTGTCCCCTTCCAGAAGCCAGTTTTGTTTTCCAGTTACTCAGTGTGAATTTGGAGTGACTCCACTTACACCATAACATCTCTGCCGTCCTGTCCGACAGCCTGCCAAGCCAGGCAGGCTCTGCGTCTGACCCACGAGGTGCCTGACACCTCCCAAGTCTCTGCCGTGGGGCACTCTGTCCTTCACAGGATCATCAGATAAAACTCTCAGAGCCAAAGACTTTGAACACTCACTCCCTACAAAAATACCGGGAACCAAACTCTCGGTTTTGAAAAAAAACACAGCAGGCTGTTGAGGGAGAAGAAAAAACTGCAGCCTTTGCTACCGGAGTTGCTGTAGGACACGGGGGGATTGGATGGCTCAGACTACAGGAGTCCTGATGCACGAGCACAGAATGGAGATGAACAACAAGACGGATGCTAGCTCCCAAAGAAAACAATTTCTCCCAAAAGCTTTATCCTCTATTTAGCTGATTCTTGGAAAACTGCAAGAATCTTTCTCTCCCTGCTCATACCTGGAAAGAAAGTGCTTCTGGCTACACAGACACAGACCAGGTCTGCACGGTTAACATCAGTTAGGTGGCCTAACAAGCTTTCTTTGGTCTACCAGACCCCACTGCGTAACGTTTGAATTTCAACTACATCTGTAGAAGGCAGAATTAAAACCATTCATCGTAACAGGATTATTCCCAAACCACACCAGGACCCCAGCACCGAGATCAATAGTTATCTTGCATCTGGCTACTGGCTGGAAGCCCAGAAAAGAGAGTGTCCCAACAGGGCAGGGCTTGTCGCGCAAGGCATTTCTTGGGTCAGCATGAAACCTGGATGTCACATAGTTGGAATTAGATGGCGCAGAGATCTCATGCTGCCTACCTGTAACAGGGCGAACATCACCCAGGTAGCCTGGTCCAAAGCCCAATGTCAGCCAGTGGGTTTGGAATCAGGCTTCTGGCGAGCAGTCATCAACCGAATGAGCTGACTCTGTACCTTTGAAGCACAGAGATCTGGCAAAAACTTTTCACAGCAGGGAAAACAAGACTTCTAGCATAACAGTAGCTCTGGTCAGGCAAACGAGGGCTCTTGTGGACTTCACATCTGAACAACACTCCCCCACAGCAAGTACCATTACCTAAAGGATTCTTCACTAGAGAGCACAAGCAAATGAGGTTGTAGATTTAAAAAATACCTTCAATATCACTAATACCAAATAATTTCGGTGTTGCATTTCCCTTAGAGTGAAAAATTCCAGATTATTCATCCAGGAGAGTAAACACCAGTTGCTACTAATGCTCTGATTGCATTTGTTACAATTACAGACGACTTGGCAGTGTGCTGTACATGTGATGAAAGTTAAGCAGGGAGGCAGAAGGAGCAGTCGCGGTAGTGTTCACCGTCGTGGGGAAAGTCGGCCTTTTTCACATCAGGTCGTGAGAGGATTCCCTCAAGCAAGGGCAGCGAACGGTTGGTTCCTCAGTCTGCAACGAGGCAAATACTGCTCAGGAGGTGGCAAGGGCTGACAGCACGTATCTTCTGCAGCGATGAGGAGACAAAAACCAAAAACAGTCCCCAAGATGACTGGGGTGCTTGGGGGGGGGGGGAATGCAAATGATCTTTTCAAATAACAATAATAAAAAGACCAAAAATTAGAGAATCCAGGCAGTTTGCAGCTGTTGCTGCTTAAGGCCATTGGTTTCCCGGGGGATAGTTGGGCACTGTGGGATACTCAGGCAGGCTGTTCCCAGAAAAGTTGCTGTACTGGGCCTCCCTGCTGGGGGGATTCCTCCATGCGCCGCTGTTCCACTCATCCTGAGCTTTCTGAAAGCTTCCACCGGCCCCTCGGTAGATTTTATGTACCTAATGGATGAAAGAGAGAAGAGGAGGAATGTCTGCAACAGGTACCACACCTCTTCCTCAGAAGAGCTGTGGTCACTTAGGTACTGTAGTGTGTATTTGTTTCTCTCTCTGTAAAGAGCTGTATTTCTGAGGAACAAAAGCACTAAAAATGTAACAATGCAGTGAACAGAGGTGCAAATAGATAATATTAACCTAAGGCTTGAATATGTTTCAGCCATGTGCCCGGGATTCAGGTTGAGGATCCCACAGCAAGGCAGCTGACCCAGTCCAGTGGGCTGAGACCTCTCTAAAACTGACACTGCTGCTTCAGCAGGGCTTCTGCCATCAGTCTGCCGAAGCTTTCCGGACAATCCTACCTCCAAATCCTTCTTCCTGCAGAGAACCGAGGATCACCTCCCCATCCTGCCACCCAGTCCCCACTGCAGGCCACCTCAAGATGTTTCACCTTTACCATCAATGACCCTCCCAACAAGCAATGAAGTGTTGCTTTCCGTGTTCTTGGAGCTGCAGCAGGGGACTTCAACTACTGGATCTGGAGTCTGAGGACAAACACCTCACCCATGAGGACTCTCACCTCGGGGCCAAGTGATCACGACATCAATATGATGGATGAGCAAAATGGCATTTATTAAACTGCGTCACAGGTTTATGTACTCCCTTTACGGGGCGTGGCCACTGTGGGGCTCTGTGCAAGCCATAGGGCTGTGTCTAACCTAACCATACAACACGAGATCTTCCAAACGGGATTCCCTACAATGAAGCTTGCTTCGAGTGACATAAAGGAACATCGCTACACGAAACGGTGACAACATCCAGCCCCAGCTGTCTTGTGTTATGGGGATTTGTCCTCTAGATACCCAGAGAGACACCAACTGACTATGCTATAACACCTTTAAAAGCAGCAATGGCTTACAGTAGATGCTGAGCTGCCTGATCATGTTATTGCGACAAAAAATGCGGATACTCCAAGTCAGAGAGACATCTGAAGCACCTACCCTTAAAATGCAGATGAGCATTGCGACCGCTGACATTGTAAACATAATGGCAGGAAACAGCATGAACACGGCAGCTGCAACACTGGTGCTAAAGAAAGTAATGGCTGCCAACCATCCGCTGGAAAAAACAGAAAGAAAGAAACGGTATCATTATAGCTCTCTTTAAGTGTCCTTATTATCAGAAAAACTGTTGACTCATACCCAGAAATTGCAAGGCAGCTTTAAAGCTCTTGAAAATAAAAAGAACAATGGAGAAAATGGAGAGAATTAAATGCAGCTCAGGCAGGTACTTCCCTAAGATCTCAAATCTTGCCTGCCAGCATCCCTCACTAAATCAGTCTCAGACCTTTAGGGGACAGACAGCTGCAGATACTTCGGGAAGAGAAGATTTATTCCCAAGGTGCTTTTGGGAACCAGAGACCAGACCTGGGAACAGGGAGCGTAAGGGCCCTACAATTTACACAGCATCTCTATTCCTTTGAACAAGCAGGTAGGGCAACCGGAGAGCATCAGCAGCTAAGAAAACAAAATGCATACGGAGTGCTAGGACTTTCTATTATTTGTAATTGCAATTGCAGTTGGAATTGCTCTCAACTCTCTGGAGACAGAAAGTTGAAATGCCAAACAATTATAACATAACCAGGGACAGACACTAAAATGTCCCATTTATTTTAGGACAACTCTCACAATACTTGCTCTGTGGGCCAACAGTGAGTCATCACGTGCTGCTCACCATGTGCTGCAACTAATTTGAGGTCAGTGCTAAGAGAAGATCAGATGAATCTTGAAATTGGCTGGTTAAATGGCAAAAAGAAATGGACATGGTAGGAAGGTGCTAAAAAGAACAAGCATGTGAATATATCCAATTTCTGCCAATACAGCAATGAAAACAGAATTGTGTACTCCAAGAGCAGAAATAATTACGCCACAGGAAAACAGAAAGCTTCTTTCACTCCACCCTGGGCAGACTCCCACCAGTTTCTCAAAAGTTCATGGTAACAGTCCGCAGCCTGAAACTCTCAGGCAGGGGAGTCGAGTGCTCAGCTGTAAGACCGTAGGAGCCTCCTGCTTACCAAGCGCCCCATCCAGAGAAACCAATCGCCTGCAGGATCGTGAGAATAAACTGTGCGCCAAAGATGAAGAAAAAGGCCATAAAATTAAACGAGCTGTCTGACCTGTGAAGGAAGAGAGGAAGTTAGGGGGAGATTGGCACCTCACATCGCTTCACACTGATGTCTGACCCCATCACATATGAACCCTGGAACATGGTATCTCAGAAGAGATCCCTCTACAGCTGCGTGCTTTGAAGGCTACTCCTTTCCCAGGCAGTGAAAGCATGCAGATCCATGAATCATCAGAGCCTAATCTCTTCCAGTAAGCCTGGCTCCTGCAATTGCTCTACCAAAGTAATTGCATGTATGATGACACACAAGGAGAGGCAGTCTCCTGTGGAACAGAGAGCTCCTGAATCATTTCTCAGACCAAACATCTGAAGGCAGCACAGCCCGAGACCTGTGCAGCTCAGCCACTGGCAACTGGGCACAAGGGGGCCTGAATGCTGGCAGGCATACGCTAAAAGTCACCACTGAGCACAAGAATCACGGCTGGTAATGTCTCAGCAGTTGCTTGTCATCACACTTGTATGCCCACGGTTAATAATACAGCACTGGGACGTGACAGGAGGAAAACCAGCCACAAGAGAAGTGGGTTGTACCCTGTCCGGGGAAATGCAGAAGCACGCTTTCACTTCTCCATGGGCTCCACATCTCCAGGATGTGGCTGGGAGGGTCCTGAATGTGTCAGGTCCCTTAATTTATGCAGGTATAATAGACTGATGAAGACAGCCCCAAACAAGAAGGCCAACCAGGTGCACTGACAGTGAGCTGGGCAGCGCTGCCTTGCCCAGGTTTTGGCTCTGCCACAGAACTGCAGTAGAACATCTTCACCCCATTAAACCAGCTACGTCGATGAGCCAGCCTTTCACTGTGAGCCCACGCACATCAAACTCCCCGAACTATCATTTTTAATGATACAAATGATTCCCATTCTTTCAGGAACTCAAAAGGGCCCATGATTTACCAAACATTGACAAAAACGACTTCAGCTGTTTATGAGGCACCTTGGTGCAAGGGGGAGTTTACAGAAGAGCTCCAGTCATTCCCAGCTCCTGCTCAAACCCTGAACGTATTTTCATGTTTATTATTTTAAATTATTATTATTTTAATGTTTACTACTATTCTACTTCTAGCCCCTAATGCCCACAGAGGAGATGAAAGCAGCAGGACCCCAGGCTCTAGAGAGGCCAGTGCAGTGGACAAGTCCGAGACAAACGGAAAAGCCCCCAGCTAGACCCCTGCCACTCTGAGCTGCGTGCATTGGTGCCGTTATCTTCCATCTTGGAAAAGATGGCCACAGAGATGCTGTCAAAGAAAGGTGCCATCCCTGAGTATCCTCCTGATCCTCCCATTCAAATACCACCTCAGAGGAGAGCAACGTGAAAGAAATACTTTAAACATGGACTGCTCACAGTAGTGCCTATCATAATCCAGTTAACAAGGATCAGGCTTGAGGCTGAGCTTTGAAACAGACTCTTGCAACTACGACCTCAAAGGGCTGGAGGAGTCTTCATTTGAAAGGATCTGTTGGAATTAGTGAGGATACACAGAAAAGGTGATTTCTGATCCAGCTTTCCGGTGCAGATTTGTAACAGCTTTGCCCTAGCGCCAAAGCTCTGCAGCTAATTTAATTTTGGATGCAGATATATGATGAAGGTTTTATGAAAGCATCCTCACAGTACACGACGCCAGCACTGAAGGGTTGTCTCTTCCCAGAAGAAGCGTTGCAAATGGGTCTGACCTTGCTTTCTCAAATCATGACGAGCTGCAATCCCACAAGAAGCAGCGCTGCCCCACTGCTGCGTTTTTCAAGCCTCTTCTACAACGGATGTCAAAGTCAACGATCTCTGGGCTTGCCAGTCTGTCCCTGGGGCTTATTCTTTTTTTAACTGTAGAAGTCTTTACACAGAGTAACCTCAGGGACCTTTCAGTATTCAGTTGCATAAACATATACAAACAACATTAAGGAAATAATTAGAAACGGTCCTTGTGAAGCCCAGAGGAGGTCAACGGGGAGGAGTAATTTTTCCCAGACTTCAGAATGGAAACTGTTCTTTGAACAGGGCTCTACCCCGCACTCGGAGCCCTCGGACTTCTGAACAAGGGATGGGGACAAAACCTCAGACCCAGAGGGCAAAAGTTCAGAACTGGTATTTTCATGTCTCTTTAAAACTTCCATATGAAAGACCCAGTAGCCTTCCGTTTCCATGAGAAATAATCCTCCCGCTGTACTCCATGATGTAGTCACTGAAGCTTTAAGTACTCCCAGTGCATTAACTGCCCAGTGCCGTTAGTATACAAAGCATAAATTTGGAAAAGCATTTAAGCAAACAATTTACCATGCGCTAAATAGATAGAACTCCACTTGCCAACTCCCATTTCTATCAGCTGCTTTTGCTGTTCGTGAACCAACTCATCTGGTAATGGGGAACCAGAATAGAATCCAAATCCTTGATTGGTGTGTGGGGTCTGCTAGTGGGCTGCAGTGTGACACTGCGCAGGTCCTTCCCCTCCTCTGTGTTTCCTCTCCCTGCGTCAGGCCAGAAAACGCTCAGGACCTTCACAGCTCTGACAAGCATTATGCATTAATGGCTGAATAATGCCTCATGATCCACAGCAAGCACAAGCAAACACAAATTATTATTACTTAAAGTGAAAATGTAGGATGGCTTTAAAGATTTGCGGAGTTTCAGAAGGACTTGTTCTGTGGAACTGCTTTTATCTAGAAAGCAAAGCAGCCAAGCTCTCAAGTATCTGGAGACAAAAACCAGAAGAGTTCCAGCAAAATAAGCCTCAATGAAGCTTTACCAAATCAGTATCTATCTTAATGCTGTACTGATATGAAGGTGCTGCTAAGCTTCAGATATTTAAGTAAAATATGCACTTCATCCTTGTGGAAGTGGCAAACTACTCACTGCTGCTGCTCATCTCCAATCCTAGGCAGGTGACCCTCAGTCCTACATCTAGTATTTAAAAGTAGCCACATTCTTCTTAATTTTGAAAGTAAACAAGACATTCAGCCACCAAGTCCTTACTCTTTATCCCAGACAGACAGATTTCCATAGGGACACTCCCCAGCAACAACACATCTCTCTCCCAAAGGAAACAGAAACAAAACTGCCTCATGGGCTTGTACTTACCGAAAGGCTTTGTACACAGGTCGGAACCAGCAGACGTAGCTGCAGGGACTGAAGAGGATAAGCCAGAGGATGGCCAAACCAAAATTGGCCCCGTAGCCTCCTCCGATCCACCACGCCAGACATGCAATTATATTCACTACCAGCGTGATGCAGTAAACTGTAAAGAGAGCAGAGGAGAGAACATGAGGTTGTGCAGTTTCACATCTTCATGCGAAAAGGAAGCAAACACCTGGTATTATAATAGGAAGGGTCCACGCTGCAGTGGGACCCTCAAGCCCCATAATGCAGTCAGTCCAAGCGAGTCACAGGTTCCTGCGTGACCCCAGGAGACAGCAGCATAAGGGTGGTCGGGCATTGGAACGGGTTGCCCAGGGAAGTGGTGGAGTCACCATCCCTGAGGGTGTTTAAGGAAAGGTTAGATGTGGTACTTAGGGACGTGGTTTAGTGGGTAATAGGTGGTGGGGGGAGGGTTGGACTAGATGATCCTTGAGGTCACTTCCAACCTTAATGATTCTATTCTATTCTATTCTCCAGAGGAGATGCCATGGCAGAGGGGTGAGTAACCTCTTTTGGGCCTGCTGAAGGATGGAGAGCTGGCTAGTGACCGGTACCAGCACTACAAGAGCCAGGCCAGCATTATTATGAATTATGAGGAAGGTTCAATTCCCATTTGTAGCCAAACTCCTTTATGAGAGGAGAGTGGTGTAAAACACTGCCCTGTGCCGAGCCTCAACACGACTTTGGTCCCTGTGCTTTCTGAGGCTGCCTCAGGAGCTGTTACAGAGCTAGCAGGGTGCCTTGTAGGCTTGCTCGCTGCTCCCCTGGGCCTCTGAGGAAGCCTGGAAGTTAGCTTCAGGGCTTGTAAGTGCTGCCTTGAGCGAGGGGATAAGCAAACACTAATCAGGCTGAGAACAGAGGGCCACAGGGGTGGCTTAAAGGCCCTTTCACATCCCTGTTCCTGCCACTCCAATAAAAAGGAACAGTTGACAACAGTCCCCAGAGCACACCAGTGCTGCACTAAGTGGATGTGCACGAAGTGACGCTGCTCCCCCCGTCCCTGAAGGTCAACATCACCGCAGAGCAGTGTCACACACTTCCTAGCTTTCTCAGGCTGAGCTCAGCCCCCATGCCAGGGGCTCCCTGCGCTCCCCTCAATAGTCCAAGGACTCCCTGCAGCTGTTCCTGCATCCCCCCCAGGCTTTGCCAGCACTGAAGAGGCTTAGCCCAATTACAAGCTCCTATTCTGGAAAACAGGTGGGAACAGTTAGAAAAAGTTTTGCAGTAACTTGTATCAATTAGCACAGACAAAGAGAAGGGAGAAGGCAGAGGGTCCAAACACAAAACACCCATCGGTGCCACCTGGTGATGAGCTCACAGTAACGCTTTAGACCCTGGTCTCATTTATTCAGGCAAAACCAAATCCCTGACTTTCTCTTCATCTGTGGTAAGCAAACATGCTTGGCACATCCCCTACATGCAGCGGCTTTGCAGCACATCACTGGCGTGTCCTCCAACACCGGTCTGGCCTCTCCTCTCAACAACTCTTCTCTTTCCTCCTCTTGGCACAGACCCACCTGTCTTCATGCAGTCCAGGGCCTGCTAAACAGCTGCAAATTTGTGTGGTGCTAGAATAATACTGACAACACAGCCAGGAGAATCTAGCGTGGAAAACATCCGGACCCAGCTGCTGCTTCTTACGTACAAATTACACAAGGGTTAAAATAAAACATTGTTTTACCACAAAGAAAATTTCTTCCGAGTAGCTGACAGCAAGGCTTTATATGCAATGGTTTGGATGTGTCTTAATATTGGTGGGAACAAATAATTTTAATTATTTAAATTTCATTTATACAGTAATTAGCTGTACTTCTCCAAATTTTTATTTTCAGAAGTCATTTTTTCTCTGAAAGTTGCTTAAAAAGAAAACCACCACCAAGCCAAAAGCACCTATAAAGTTTGAAGGAACTGCTGGTTCTCCCTGCACCTCGGGTAGGAGTTTGTTCTCCAGTAGTGGGAGCTCTGGTACAGGTTTCTCCAAATCACCATCCACCTTAATAAAATGTTCACATCCAATTAAAGTAACAAGCATTCAACCTTCTAGCGATGATTTTTGTATTTCTACTTTTAACACCAGCTTTTTCCTGCTTACTGCCTTCCCTCCAGATGCGTCTCTTTCTCCATCCCATCCCAAAAAAACTGGGGACATCCCAAAAGAAAATGTGCTGCAGATGGAAATTTAAAACTCCTGGAGAAAATGGCAGGCCTCCTCAGCCACGCTAGACAAGTTGCCCAAACGGCTGGCACCTTTCCAGCCTGCTATTGACTTGAATGAGGGACGCTTTGTTTAGGAAGAGTCGCAGACAAAGGCAGCTTTAACATTTAACGAGTTAGTCTGAAGGGACAAGCAGTTTCTTCAGGCAAGAAAATTACGGAGCTCATTTCAGCATCTCTGAATAATGGAAGAACAATGAAGTGACAGATTATGCTATTATTTATGCACACAAATCTCTCTCATACACACATCCTATGCATCTGGAGTAAAAGCCATGCCACCAAATGCATATCTGGCAGAAAACAAGCTTTCCTTCAAGTGCGAAGGGTAAATAGGATGATAAGCATTTGGGGAAAAAAAGATAAGCAAGGCAAAAAAGATTTTTTAATCTTCCAAAGCATTCCCTGTGGTTCTGTAGGCTTGCCACACCATTCTTCATCCAATTTCATTCCTTGGAGAAGAATGGTCGATGTTCATTCCTGGCCTTCAAACAGCTCAGCCGGCCAACACAAGCCAGGAGATCTGTTCATACAGAGTGTCAGCAAATCACCAGCTGTGACCAAGAGGATCAGCGCCCTTCTCCAGAGGGACAGGGAATATTCTGTGGGCTATGGAGGTCTAAGGAAGCCACAGCGTACAGCGAGAAGACACTGTTTCGACTGGGAACTTTAGCTTTCCTATAGCAAGGTTAGGAGACAGGTAGCAAGTAAATGAGCGACGTTTATTTTCTTGCCTAAAATTCTCCTATTCATCTTATTTTAGGTGAATTGGGAATTACTTTAAGAGGGCTACATTTGGGAGTTAAACACCACTTGACATTAATAAAGGTATCAAATGGGGTCTGCTTTTTTCCTCCTCAAATTTGCTAACAGACTTTTCTAGCACTGATCCTCCTTTCTTCAACAGCAGCTCTGCGGCAAAGATACAAGGCACAACACTTTAAAATTTGGGCACAAAGTTATGTTACAGTATTCTAAAAGGAATCATTGTTTCTCATCAACTAATTGCAGTCAAAACTTTAAAGCACAAGTCATTAAGATCTATGGGTTTTTACTACACATACATGTTTTCCCAGCACAGGTTTCTTATTCAACTTACAGATCCATACGTGGTAGATTCTCTTCACCAACGCCTGATAATCGATGGGAATTTCATCAGCAAAATTCTGGTAGAAACATGGTTTCAGAGGGATAAACTTGGGGAGCGGCGGGAAGTTATTCACCTTTTCTACAATGCAGAACACAGATATTAGCTGAGGGCAGAAACATTCCCTCATGGCTGAGCAAATGCAAGATCCTCCACACCTTCCCAACACACATCGTGGATTCCTAAGGCGAGGGGACTCACCACAATCGAAAGAGAAAGTCATCGTCAGCTCTGGCCATTCCTGTCACTCACTGCATTCATCCTCACCCTGGGCACCAAATGTTTTGTTCTCCTTCTTCAGCAATGGACACGACGTATAAACTAGCACATGGAAGGCTTAGAGCGAGGAATAAAACTGAGCTAAGGAGCAAGACACAGATCTGATACCTTTACACATCAGCGTAAAGTTGTGAAAAACCACCTTAAAATAAGCTCCAGGATGAGGTTCCCCAGGAAGGGGGCGAGCCCAGCAACATCTGGGGGAAACAGGCTGCACAGTTTTTAATTACTACCTCTCAGAAAACCAAAGCAAGAGGAAAGGCTAGTGATTGTCCAGACAAGCAGGTTTACTTTCAGACACAAGCTCTGAGTAGGCGCACGATCAGGCCTTAGGAACTGTAGTAGATACATCCCTGTGGCAGTATGCAAGGGTGCCTTTGGAAAGCATCGCTGAAACTAGAATTTAGTATTCGGATATCATCCAGTTCAGGGAAGGCAAGTCAGACATCAGGAACGATTTTGTTGCGCCAAGACTCATGATTGTGCCCTTTTTTCTTTAAATGTCAAGTTTTTCCTGTGAGATTAAGGCCCAGCAAAAAGAAAAAAGCTTTCCGTTCAGATACAATAAATTAAACACTGACAAAAGCGATATGGTGAAGAAAAGCTTACCTTGAGAAGAAATTATGTTTTAAAATCAAGTAATTAAATGCCTAAATCCTCTGCATTTAAGCTGCTGTCAGCTTCCAGACAGATGCAGATTTGTCTGTGTATGTATGTGCACTCGGATGTGCGTTTCTACATGTTTGGGAATGTCTGCTCTTGCCTTCCAGCGCTGATTAAAGTTTGATTCCAGGGCATTGTGACTAATTGTCTCTAGTCTACTTCAGCCCCAGTAAACAGAATTAAAAACAACCAGAGGAAGAGATGAAGAATGTCCTGGGAAAACCTCCAGATGGCACAGGAGACAGGAGGAAATGTCTGAGCAAGAACTGTCAGCACAAGAGTTCCCCTTCTCTTGCCATTATCTCTGTATGAGAAGACATTTTGCAGGAGCAGTTTCTTAACTCCGTTTGAAGGTTGGCAGGGAAGAGTCTAAAGCTGTAAGCCATGCTTTAGGTAAGAAACGGCATTGCTTCGTGCAAAGGAAAGGCGTATTTTCACACAGAAAATATGGTTAGGATAACACACACTGCGAGTACATCAGAGGTAAATATGGAATAATGTCTGAAGTCACCAGTCCAACTTGACTTTTCAGTAGATTTTTCCTTAGAAAAACAAGTGTTAAGTCTTCTGCCTCTCCCCACCCATCTCCTCTAAGCGCATTTGACATGAATTCAGATGCCCCCAGAAGCTGGTGTTGGTTACTGGGTAACCACCTACTGCTGACCCCGTCACATGTAGCGCTGATGTCCCATGGCCGCTTTCAAAGTCCATAGAAACTTGGACTTCTTAGCACTAATTTTTTTTTTTTTGCTATAAACAGCTAATGGGCTTTCTCCTGGACAGTCTGTCTCAGCAGCCTACAAAAGGATATAACAATGCTGGATCAAAGGAAAGAAAGGAGGCATGGCTTTTAAAGCTAAAGAGGCAGCTCTCTAGGGACGTCAATAAGACCATGATTAACCAACCACAGTAAAAGCAGATTCTCTAAGAATTTTTATTTTTTGAGGGATGAGGAAAATTTTCTCTTCAGCAGTTGAATCTGCAGCTAGTTACTTTGGTTCTGCTCTCTTCCATCTTCCCTCTCTCCTACAGTACAGACCCATCATGGGCAACAGACCTGCTGCCAGCTTCTAGTGCAGAAGTCCCTAAATGGTGGGGCCAAGACCAGCTGGCCTGCTGGGCATCAGTCACGGCAGTTTGTCATTTTTCAAGCTCACAAAATGCTCCAAGTACTTCCACAACTGTTTACTAGGTACACAGAGATCAGGGTTACACCTCTCCTCTGTTGCTGCCCAGCTGCAAGCAGCCAGATGACCACTTTTTCCCACAGAGACCCTGTAGTTTTCAACTGTCTGGGTTACTTCCAAGATTAGACAAAAAGAATTAAATGAAAATATCTTCTTCATGTCTGACTGCATAGCTCAGAGTGCACAGCATTCCCATCAAAGCTAGGATCAACACATTAGACCAGCAAGCACCATGCCTGTTTTCAGAAACCAAACTGTATTACCAGGGAACAGTATGCAAGTCCCTGCCTTCCTCTTATCTTAAAAAAGATGGGAGGAAATTTGTAACTAATTTCACTAGAAGTAAAATTAACATCAAGACTACAGCTAGGAACGCTGTGGAAAGCTGTTTAGCGTCTGAAAGGAAGGAGTTATTCTCATGTACCCTTTTTCTGTGAAAAAGTTGCATCCTCATAAAACTTCAAACAAGTCACACCTGAGCCTTTATCGCAAGAACAGTAACCTCAGCTGACAAATCTACAGTGGATACACACTGTAAAAGTGAATGTGACCAAAGCAACAAAAGAAAAGTAGCTGAAGAGCTTGAGGGATCACTAACACCTTGGGAAGGGACACACATCGCGTGTCTGTTGCATTACAGCCATTGCAGCATACTGAAAAACATTCTCTGAAACAGTTCTTCCCCCTACATTGCCATCTTTTGAGACGCTCTTACCTGCCATTTCGACTAAGAGTGTCCCCGGCGAAGTTTCCAACAGATAAAAACAGATCTATTGGAGAAAGAAAATCAGATCAGCACATGTCACTAAACCAGCACCCAAAGATCTCCTGGAATCCGGAGCATCTCTGGCGCAGTGTTTGACAGACTGTGAGCCTTGGGTTCCCCTTTCAAACACTTGTCTCTGATCGCCCAAAGCAGGCGCACTGGAACCTTGCAGAAAGGATGACGATTTCTCTGTGTACACATAAAACTCCACCTAGTAGCATCTCACTCAGCACAACCTCACTGTCAACCGCTTTTAAGGTTTGCATTATTCAGCAGCAAACGAACGTGCTCTTAGTGGTACCTGGCAAAGGCTGAGGACACACGGGCAGGCGCTGCCAGGATGCATGCACCTTCCAGCCGCAGCCAGCCAGCGAGCGGAGACAGACAGGTCTGGGTGGGACCCAGCAAAGCACGTACATCGGAAGAGAAATTTGTGTGAGCTCACCAGATTTAATGCTTCATTTAGGTACTGAGATGATTTGTTGGCTCCTGGCTCTCTGTGGACCTTCCCAACTGCTAGAACAAACAGATAATCACTGTTAGCTAGGAAGTAACTTGCTGTTCAGAAAAAGTAAATCAGCTGGTACACAAACCCCAACATTCTCATTACTTTAATAATTGCACACAAACCTTCTTAAAATGCAGATCCATTCTTCCTGTTACTGCCACTGAATGTGATCATAATTCTGGAAGAATCAAATCCTGTAAAGTTTACTCGGCATCAGCTGTGTTGCTGATTTTGGCAGAAGTGATCACACAGATGAAAGCCGCAGGGAGGCCTGTGCTGAGCATTGATTCTAACCCCTTTTTGATTAAGGATTAAAACACCATGTGCCCCTACCTGCAAATCCCAGAATGGAAACACAAAATACCACAAAACAACCCTCTAAACCAGCACTGCAGGGCCTGACGAGAGTTATCAAGCACAAAGGCAGCATAGACTAAAAACTGCCCCCACAAAAACACAACGAAGACCACGCGCTGCTGCCAGCGGCGACAGCAACCACAGCGCCGAGGTCAGCATAGCTGCGTTGTAGCCAAAGCCCTGGGGATTTACAGCAGCTCATTTCCCTTTTCTGCACCTCTGCGCTGTCCTCCTGTGTGCCCCACATACGGTCTGGAGGTTGCACTGGCGCAATTATTTCATTGGGGTTGCATTTACTTTCCTTTTTAATTGAGTTACTCTAGCACAGTCTTCAGTAGAGACGACAGCACTCTGGTAAGAAGTGGGACCTGTACAGGCAGCTTATTCTTCCTGTATGGAGAGATACAGCTATATACAAGCTTAACTATGTCTGCATTGAGGAGAATGTATTATTTTGCCTGTGCCAGTCTAAAGAAAGCAACAGAGCGGGGCAGGAAAGCTCTGTCAGCTGTGAGCTGCTCAGGGCTGGCACTCCCTGGTTAATAGTGTCCAACAGGCGTTTTATAACTTACGATTTAGAAGCAGAAGCATTTTGATTCGCCTTTTTTTTTTTAAAATACATGACTAGAAAATAAAGTATGAGGACAGTTAAGAATACAATTAAAACTTCACCCCATCTACCTGCAGCTGCTCCCAGCTGAGATATGTATATTTTGGGGGAAGAACAAATGACACATGAACACCAGTAACTCTAATGTGCAAAGAGAAAAGAATCTTTCACCAAAAGATGAGCAAACGAGTAAGGTCCTTCGAAAGAACAGAATTATTTAGTTTATGTACTTCAATGCCAGCTGCAGAGTGGTGGGAGGCACCAGTCCGTCCACTGGGAAAGGGACCAAAAGGAAGGACCAAGGGACACATTCCTGGCCTGACAGCGGAATCACGGCCAAACAGTACTTCTGCTGTGTCCTCCCTTCTCAAGGAGACAGCTGTGGTGCTGTTGAGTTGCTTTAACTCAAACAAATAAATAAATAAAAAGATAGAGAAAGCAGCATTCTGGTCATCCCCTCCCTTCCTGTCCTACCCAGTTGTTCTCATTTTCCTGTTCATTTCCTAATAAGTCTCAGCCACGTTTTAATGCTTTGAAGACAGAGTACATTATCATGTAGAGAAGCTACAACAGAAACTAGTGAATATTCCTCTCTTCGGCACCCTTTGCTTTCAGAAGTAATCTCACACAAGTTCCTGGGACAATTGTAATTTCCCTACAGAAAGATGTGTTTTGGCACTGAAAAGCAGCATTAAGAATATTTCTTTCTGCAAAGACAAGAGCATACGACCAAGTTTTACACCAAATAAAATGAGTTCCTGAAATGTGATGACCTTCTGCTGGTTCAGCTGCACCAGACTCCAGCTCTGCTCCCGCGGAAAGGGAGCTTTCCCCCAGAGACACTTACGGTATCAGGCTCAAACCTTTCACAGGCATGAACTCAGACTCCAGGATCCAAGCCAACAACATTTTTACTCAGCGCGATGACATATACTTGCACAGGAGTCATCGTTTTCATACCTCCCCAGCTCACCACTTAATCTGGGCAGGATTTCTGCAAGCTCTTAATTGCAGGGTCTTGGGACAAGCGTCAGATGAACGGTCAGGGAAAAATCTTGTGATCTGGTGAATAAAGTGATGACGTTGCTCAGCTCAGATGGCCACTGGCTAAAACTTCTTTAGGGAGAAAATTTCACTGTGCAGCCTAAACATCCTCAAGTCCAGCCCCAGATGTGAGATCCTGGCATAAGGAAATAGGTGCACAGCAAATACAGATAAATAGGTACCTAAACAGAGATCACCTAATACTAATATCAACCAACCACACGTGAATTTGTGAAAGGTAACACCACATATAAATAAGCTCTCTATTTAGCAGCACGTTTTCAGTTTAACTAGCAATAGATAAAGAACAACATCCTCCACTCTGCTGCAGTGATTTCTTCGTATATAATCCACTATTTGCGGAGGGAGGAAAAAACCACACATGCTAAGGAAACCACAGCTTGAAGTGAACTTCCTTTTTCCACTGTGCTGATCTGCGGTCAATGAATAACTCCAAAGTTTATAGTCCGACGCATATGACTCACAGGAGCCCACTGGAGACAGAGCTTTTCTTCACCAGTGTTTCAAAGACAAAAATGTTGTCTCATTTTAAGAGATGACATTTTCCTTTCAAACCAAGACACGTATGCAAGCAGCACTGTTTTTCTAGGTGGACATCATCATGATTACTTGGGATGTGACTTTAGTCACATGATTACTAGTCATCATGATTACTTGGGATGCAACTTTAGTGTAAAACGTATTTCACCATCTCAGATTAGGAAAATTTTGTGAAGATTCAGCATTCTACTTGAAGCACATTATATGACTGCATGCGTGTTACTATTTAGTCCCCTTGTTTATTCTGTCTACATTAAAAGTTTCAGTTATTTCTCACTACTACTTTCTCCAAAAAGACAGAAGAGTGTCAGAGGAAAAAAATAAAGGACAGGCCAGAAGAGGAGTGCTGACAGGGAGGTGGGAAAGCTGAACTCATTTGTGCTTTGCCATAAACCCACCTCGTAACCTGGGGCAAGTCCCTTAAGCCCAGATTCACAGGACACTGGCTCCTCTCGTGGCATCTGCAGACGTCCCAGCCAAACCCAGAAAAGCTTGACACCTCCTAAGCTTTCTCCAGCAAAATGCACCAGCTTCTGAATGAAGATTTAGGATATTTTCCAAACTGCTTTTACACTTATTTTCACTCCGATACAATGACTGTAGCGAGGCCAAAAGCTTCTATACTGACCTGTACTCAAGGGTTTGATCTACTTTGCCAAAAGCAAGTCGAAGGGCAGGATCTGTAAATAACAGCAACTCGCCAATGCCTCCTCATAAGACAATGATTTAATGATTAGAGCACAAGTGGAATGAGAAGACCTGGACACAATGCACATCTCCTGGAAGTGGTTCAAGCAAGGCCTATCACCACAGACCAGGTTTTCAGAAGTCACTTTATGCTAAAAGCCAGCAGACCCCAGAAGAGCAAATGGCCTAAAAGCGAGGGCATTCCATGGGGATCTGGGAGACGTGGATTTGAAACCACCAGGCTGGGCAAGGAACCAACACAGACTCCAGCACTCCCAAGACAAGCGAATGCCTTGCTCATATGCCTCTCAGTTGCATTTTAAAAAGAAGCTTTCAAACTCTTTACAAGTTTTACAAGAAAAGGCTGGGTTTGAGTCTCTTTCAGATGCCCAACTCTTACCAAGAACTCGCCAGAGAGCTCAAGGCAGCAGAGGTCACTCTGCAAGGCACCACAATGCTAGGCTCAGCTTTATGAACATAGGCTTTGCATAGCTGATGCAGTTTGTATTTGAAAGTGTTTCCTCTCCCCGCTGTACGCTGCCAGCCCTTGTAGAGCAGGACGCCACCCCTTCAGCAACACCAGCGCAATGCCTGTGGTGCCATGCTTCAAATTAGGTAGGGTGACAAAACCAGCTGAAAAGGTAATTCTGAAAGCCCAGCACAACCAAACCGTTTATGGCAAAAACACACAGGGAACAACAACGGCGGCAAGGGTTAGCCTCCTCCCACATCAGTCCGACAGCCAGTTCCAAGGTACACGAGCCTCTTGGGGACTCCTGGCTGTACAGGGTATTTTGCTGCCTCCCTCTCCCTTGTCTCCCACTCTGGCGCTGGTGAGAGAGCACAATCGGAAGCAATTCCCTTCAGCACTCTTTCAAGCCTGTTTACACAGCCACATCTACTGCCACAGCAGATGGGCAGAAGCCTTAATTCAGGTACTGCGGAACCCAGAGCAGACAAACATTAACTTTGGTACAACCAGTTCCTGCAGTAAAGCTTGGCTGCACAGGGGCAGAACCACAGAAGGCTCAAGCAGACGACAGAAAGCGCAGAAACACACGTGTTCATGGCAGAAGCCTGTTCCACCACTTGTCACCTACTTGGACTGGCCTCACTGCAACAGCCTGGCCTGCAGGGAGTAGCAACAACATTAGTTGGCCCAGAATAACACTAAAAAGCTGATAAATTAATCCAGCAGTTACCTGCTTAATTTCTAAGATACTGGGTCAGAGAATAGTTTATTGAGCTGGTTAATGTTCACAAAAAAACTAAGACCAGAGAGGGGGAAATAAAATTACAATGTCCACGTCCTGTCTCTGTCCAGGGCAGTACATGAAAGAGCTGGTACCCAAACCACGCGCGTCAGAAAGCTTCAGCCTGGCTCCTCACAGTCCCTGGGGAATCACTCACAGGCACCTCCCCAGGCAGAGCCGTGCAGCTGGGCTGGGCTCACTCTGTGCCCATCACCCCAGCCTCACTCCTCTGCCCTGCCCCGGCAGACCTGCCGCAGCCACCGGGCCCCACAGGGCCAGGGCGGAAACCAGCCGCTTGGCCAACTCCCGAGCACCCCTCGGGGAGGGAACGGAGAGCGCGGCCGGGGTGGGCGCAGCCTCGGTACACCTGCCCTCGTGCTCCACGGGGGGCACGGCACCCCACCTCGGCCGCGGCCGCCTTCAGCACGCCCCGCAGACGCTGCGCGGATAGCTGCTCCCCGCCGGGGCTGACCCCAATCCCCCCCGCCCCACCCCGCCGGGGATGTCCCGGATTCCGCCCTGCACGCGCGCCGTCTCCCCAGACCTGTCCCCAATACCTGTCCAACCGCGGCCCTCCCCGACAGCCGCTCCCCTACCGCCCCCCGCTGTCCCCATTACCCCATGGCTAGCGCTACC
>VWZZ01007330.1:14834-33129 GCA_013399095.1 Psophia crepitans | reverse complement strand
CTTTTCAGGAAAACGGAGTTTATCCGGTCCGGGACGGGCAGTTCGTGCCGTGCCGAGCACCGGTCCCTGCACCGAGCGGTGGTTCTGTGGTAGGCCGGGGCCGCTCGTGAGGCCGCCGCGGGCCCCTCCCCGGGGAGCCGGGCGGCCCCGGCTGCCGGCTCTGCCCGCGGCTCGGTGCCGCTGCCAGTTACAGCAGCTGGCTCCGGGACCCGTGGTTGTGACAGCCCCTGCCGGTAGGTTTTGGTTTCACCCCTGAAGAAGTCGGGTGAATCCCCGGCAGCCGCCGCGGGGCCGGTGCCTGCGGGACATCCCTGCCCCTGCAGCTTTGCGCCGGGGGGGGGCTCAACAGGCAAATCGCCCTGAAATCACGGTGCGGATGCGGCCCGATCCCGGCGTGCTGGGCAGCCCCTTTCCCGCCACGCTGGCACCAGACCCCCCCACTTTCTGCATTCACCCGCTCTGCGGTGGTTCTGCAGCTCCGTAACTCCTGGTGTACACCACCCTGACTCCTCCACACGGGTGCGGATCCGTCTCCGAGCTACAGCTCTCTGTAAATGCTGTTCATTTGGCCATGTGTAAACCTTACTCTACTTTAAAAAAAATCCTTAAGGCCCCTGTGGCTGTGGTTTGTGTAAACACAGCACTCCCAGCTCCGGCGGTGCGATTCCGGCTCGAGCGCTTGGCCTCCACACCTCTGGTCTGCCCTAAAATACAGGTCTTGGTGTTCAGTGCTTGCGTTTGGCCCCCGCTCTAGGCCGGCAGCCCAACGTTGCTGGGGGTTGCTCCCAGCCCAGGCAGTGCCTCTGGCTGCGGTGTTTGCCAACCGGGCAAACATTTTTGGGAGAGGAAAGGATCAGGCATCCATTGATCTGGAGGCATCACAGAATATTTTAGCTGTGACCCAGCAGAGGTCACTCCGCTCCAGTAAATCCAGTGCTACTGGAGGTGTTGGGCCACCAGTAAGAGAGGAATGCTTACTGGGGGAGGCAGAATGGGCGGGGGAGGGGGCAGAGCCCAGGGAGGAGACACTGGTGACCCTCTGCTGTGCCCCATGTGGGACACTCCCGTCCTGCCCCCTCTTGCTGAGGGTGTCTGGGTTCCCAGGGCCCCCTGAACCTGCCCTGCACTGGCTCCCACGGACAGCAGGGGTTAACGCTCCTCTTGGCAGCGCCAGCATCTCCCCTGGAACTGAAAAGCCATTTTTCATAAACACATTTTGTTGAAAGAGTAGCTCTTTGCAAGGAATTTTTTTAACAGATTTCCCATGCTTCCTTTTTTTTTTTTCCCCCTCTCCAACAAAAGCGAAGAAACACAATTTTTGTGGAAAAAGACATCTTTTTAAAAACCAAAACCAAAGTGCCAGTGTGCAGCAATTTGGCAGGGCCAGGGGCTGCTACACGCGCATCACTGCCACAGCTCCGGCTGCCCTCGCACGCTCCCGCAGTCCCAGCTGCCCCAGCTCTGCGTCTCCAGACAGGTGGATGACCCTTCCCCACGTCTCCGCGAGCTGCGCCCCCTTTCTGGCTGTTCCCAGCTCTTGGGAGCAGCCAGGTTTTATGCTGTGATAAACTCTGCGGGTGGGACCCATGAAGGGGGGTGCGTGGCACCTCCTGGGAATGGCAGAGCGGCAGCAGCTGGGGAGTCGGGGAGCCCAGACCCTGGGATTTACTGACCTGCAGGTACAATTTTGATTACATGCACATTACAATTTTACATTATTTTGCTCTGCTCCACAGCTCCTGGATGCTTCAGCTGCTGCGGGGGACAGCTCAGGGTTTGCACGGGGAGCAGGGACTGTGCACCCAGGTGAGATTTCCAGGGGACGCAGACAGGGGAGATGAGGGTGAGATTTGCATGGTGGAAACCCAGCGATACCTTCGAGCCATCTGCATCCTGAGGGAGAGGAGTCCTCCCTCCCTACCTCCCTCCTAGGACTGCGCTCCGAAACACATCCCCAGAGCTGCCAGGCACGGTCCCTGTCCTCAGCTGGAGGGTGGCTGAACAGAGGTTTCCCAGAGGAAGCCCCTTCCCAGCGCTTGGGATCCTTCCCGTTGCGTGCCCAGCTTTAAGTAACTCAGCAGTACTGTGTGACACCTACAATCCAGCCTCAGGCCCAGATCCTGCGCTGGATCGGTGCTTCTGGCACTGCTTGGGCCTGAGCCTACTCAAGGAAGGAAAGGCTTTTCCCTGACGCTGAGGGCTTTGCTTCACCCTGTGCTAAAATTTGGAATCACAGTCACTATTTCCAACATTGTTATTATTTTTTTTTTACCTTGGAAAACAGACTTTATTTTTCTTCCTGCAAGTTTTGTGCAATATACATCTATATACCTATAGAATACACCTCAATAAAAAGATTTTCATCCATACATTATATTACTTTTTATTTAATGTCATGAAAAATTCAGACAATGCTTTTGTCCTTAAATAAACATTTCTCCCTCCCCTGCCCTCCCTTCCTAGCTGACTTGTCTGAAAGAAGAAATTTTATTTAGTTATTTTCTTTTCTTTAAAAAAATAGAAATTACAATCTTACAAGACAGAACATTCAATGAGAACAGAAGCATGTTCCTAAATCTAAAAAGTAAAACATTTCCATAAAACCTGTTGGTATCTACAGGTAGGGGTGTGTGGAGGGTGATAAATGGAAAAAAAATGTTTTCCATTTCTTCCTTTCATTCATATAGATAAAATAACATCAAAACGACTGAAACTTTATATATTTTTCTCTTTTGCACCAACATTCACAAGAATATATTATATATATATTTTATCCGTTTTTATACACAGTGTGAGGGTTCTGGAGGTGGAAATGCACACTCAGCTAAACTGCCAGAGCAAACAAACAAACACAAAATTAGTCTTCGTCTGGAAAAGAGTGACCCCTCGTGGCTGAGGTCGCCCCGCTCACGGGAACTGCTGCCGAGGTCTGTGTGAAAATAAAGCGGCAAAACGTCCCGTGGCCGGTGGGATGGAAACGCCTCCGAGACGCCGAGGGCCGAGCACTGAAGGGAACCGGGAGTCTCGGGGCTCCCACGCATCATCTCCATGGGGCCCACTCAGCTCTGGCACGGGGGAGAGTGGAAATCTCCCTTTTTTAGGCATTTCTACCAGGGGCTTTTTCGCTTGCCCTTTCCCTACGAGCTGGATGCCTGGCTCTGCCGAGCCACTGTCTCTCGGTGGCACAGGGGGAGCGCGAGGGACCTTGGCTCTGCCACCGCTGCTCTGTCTATTCGGGCGAGCCGAACGCGGAGGCGGCAGCCAGCAGAGGTGTCGTAGGGGTTCGGTGCACCCTTGCCATCCCTTTCGATGTGCACTCCCCGTCCCAGGCAAGAAATCGTTTAATCAACATTTAATCATTTATCCCCTCCCAAGAAATCATTTAATCAACAAGTCAGTTCCTTTAAGGAGAACTTAAAAGTGCAGGTTCCCGCAGTTTGGCAGGTTGAGTTACACGTTTAATACTTCCAGTCTTCCCTAGATTTCCACGGGGGCTTTTATTGCTCAGAATCCAAAAACTCTCCCATGAGATGGACGCTGTGTTGTAAGCCGGAAAAACACAACCGGTGGTGAGGGCTCAGTCTTTTCCCGATTTAAAGTGCTTTCTTGGTTTCTTTGCCGAATGAAATGAAGATGGTGACAGTGAGCATTGGTGCTGATGAATGCCGAGGACACAAAGAAGGGTTTGTGCTTTTTTCCCTCTCCGAAACGTTTCAAAACACCCGCAGCTCTTTCCTCCAAGAAAGGGAGTGCTGCTGTCCTGCAGAAACGGAGGGCGAGAGCCCCCTCCGCAAAGCACATTCATTTTCTTGAGTGCTTTTCCCTGCAGAGCAGAGCCGGGAAACGAACGGTGCTGTCGGAAATGAGTCTTCAAAAAAAAGGCACAACCCTCTAGACGAAAAAGGCAGTACTGACTTCTCACGAGCTTTAGGATCTGAGAGGGCAGGAAACAAGCATGGTGCCTCCCCGCCCTGGCAAACGCTGCGCTGGAGAACGATGTATTGGCACTCAGCATCGCGTGGGGCCGCGAGGAGGGTTGGCAGCCTTTGCCGGAGACCTGGGCTCTGATGCCGTCGGGGAGAGGAACAAGGCTGACGAGCTCCAATATACTCTGAGAAACAGTTCAGACAGCGGTTAGCAAAACCAGAAAGCGCATGGCTGTACGTGGTGGACGGCAGCTGCCAGGGAATAGCATGGTCCTACATTTTTCACTGCCTTATACTGAAGCAGAAATCCCATCGGCTTCCAGGTTAGTCTTCCCTAGGAGGTCTTTTAACCAAAAACGTCAATATCCCCTACTATCGCTAAGAAAGTTGCTCGTTTAGTTTAAGGGGTGCAGTTATGGAACTGGAGGTCTTCGGCTCACGCTCAGGGATGATTCCAGCTGCCAGAGGGTGGGGTTGGACACACAAGAAACCAATACGAAGTGGGAAGGGGCTGGGGATTTTAGCCCTTTGTCAGCAGAAACGGCGGCTGCCTCAGAGCAGGTTTTTCCCTTGTAGCTTTTGGCATTCGCTGCAGAAGGAACAGGAACAGGGCTGGAAAAACCATCTGCAGAGCCTGGCCAGAGCGTCCCTCAAGTGTCCCTGCTGGCTGCGGGCTATCACAGCATCACCCTGCAAATCCATCCCTTCTTCGCCTTTTGAGCCTCCCAGGCTCAGGGCAGCAGGTCCTGACCACACCACGACTTCCTGGTGAAGGAGTAAGAACCTTTCGCTTCTCCTTGACCCCTACAGGCAGTTCCTCTCCCTAAAAAGCTCCCAAGTCCTGCTAAATAGAGAACAACCCCCAAAATAACAGTTCTAAAGAGCTCCTTGGGGGGGGAAAAGCCTGGGTCCAACTCAATCTGCAACAGCAGCCGTGGCTGTGCTCCCAGTTGTCCTGATGTGGGAACTGGGGACCTGGCAGCAGGACCAGGTACGGGCTGGGCAGAGAAAAGGCCACAAAACCTTCTCTGGGTGCCAAGCCATGGGACAGTGTTTTAACGATCTCAGTAAGAAAACTGTGTGTGACAGCCAGCACCCAAAGAGCCACTGCTCACGGTGACACGCAGGGACAGGCACCGAGCCCTGGCATCTGCGCCGACGCCTGTGGCTGCCTCTGGAGCGGAGCAGCCAGGAGCTGGGATTTGGCCACAGTCGCAAGGGCAAAGCCCCTCTTTGGAAAGCGCTCAGGATGCAGAAGGGTGGCATGAGGCTGGTGGACCTGCTGAATCGGCTCCGAAAAGCCAGGCGGTCGGCCAGTCGGACAGGGCGTTGGCCAGGCATTTGGGAAAACACAGTGACAGAGGGCACGGAGACCCAGCAAAGCTTTTCCCCCTCTTGTTGGGCATCCTTTCCCTCAAACCAGCCTCCTCCATGGGGAAATCCTGTGCTGAATCCACCCCTGGCTACAGCCGTCTCTTTCTTGGCCAAGCTCCTGAGGTCACCCCATGTTTCATGGGGGGAACAAAGCGAAGGCTCTGCCTTCACCCTCTCCTCGGCTCCAGCTGGGAGCCCAAAGCTGTCCCCACCGGTCTGGTTCACCCCTATCCGGCTGAGTCTGCATTGCCCCTTCTTTATCGCATGCCTTGTGTTTGGGTACAAAAAATAAAATAAAAACAATAATAATAATTAAAAAAAAATTAAAAATCAGAGATGGAGAGTGCAGCCGGGACGGTGGGAAGGGCCGTGCCGCGAGCACAGTGGTGTGTGCGTGGTGTGTGCTCCCCTGGATCCATGCACTGCAGGGAGAAGCCGGTCCCTTACCACTGCCAGGAGCATCTCCTCTCCCAGGCAGAGATTTCACATTCATTTCACTGGTATGGCAAAGTCCATTTGATTTTTCCTTCAAGGTGCTTTACATTCAAGAGCTATTGCAATCCACAGCGAGGAAACAGGGCCGGGGAGACACCCCAGCCCCTCAGGTTCTCTTGAGTTTGATTATTTGATTTAAATAAATTGCCCCAAACCTCTGAAGTTCAGTTCGTCTTCAAATTTTGGGGAACTTGAAGGGGACCGGTGGCTCCCAGCCTTAGCTCTCCCGTGGGTTGCTGTACTGAAGTTCCGAGTTGAAGACCTCCTTATAGAGGGGTGGGAAGTTCATGGCGGTCTCTGGGTGCAGAAGACGGAAAAATTCCAGCTTGTCCAAGTGCAGGTTGCAAATGGTTTTCATCAAGGGCAGCTTGGAAACAATCTGCAGGGGGGAAAAGATGCCGGACTGGTGACCACTGGGTTCCTGGCCAGCATCCCTCAGGGCCGCCATTCCCCCTTCCATGGGGACAAGCGGGTGGGTTTGGGGACCACTGGCTCTGCCCGGTGCTAGGGGCACCAGTGGACACCCCCACCTTTGGGCAACCAGTGCCTGGGAGGGTGTGAGGAGTCCTCCTGTGTCCCCCGTCCCCGTCCCAGCTCCGTCCTGCCCAAAGTGTTCCTGAAATGGCCCCTTTTGCCCTAAACACCAGACAGTGCCCGACACACTGCCAGGCTCAGCAGCACGGGGCTGCCTCCACCTCTGCCTGCACCGTGACGGAGATGCGCAGCCCTTGGAACGAGAAATTCTCCTTCAACAGGTTCCAGGGGTCACCCCCCAAAAATCGCCCATGCATGACTAACGAGCTGTGGCATAGCCACATCCACGGGTTCAGACATCCCCCCCGGCACACACGCCATGCCCTGGCTGGGCTCCCCATGCTTCATGCAGGCAGCACTGTTACCTTCGAGAGCTTGTCCTCGGCGGAGTGTTTCTTCTGGATCTCGTGCTGCAGGGCCACGTAGATCTTGTCCTGGAGCTTCTGCACCTTCTTGGACTCCGTCAGCCACGGGCGATCTGCGGGGCATGGTTGGTGGCCGGGTCAGTGCCTGGTCTCCCTGGCACGGTGGCCTCTTGCTCTTTGAACCCTCCCTGCTCTCTGTGATGTTTCTGGGGACGGTGGCATGGCCAGACAGCCCCCCTGCAACCCTTCCCACCCCGCTGTGGGGAACATGGCTCCTCATCCCGCCAAGGAGTTTTGGCAGATGCATTTTGTCCATTTTCAGATGCATTTGTTTTTCCCCCAACCTCCTTTCCCTGGAACAACTAAATCATCCACCAAGGAAGCAGCACGGGGATTTAGGGGTCAGCTCTCCCCAGCTTTGGCACGGGACCCCCCCCCGCCGGTCCTGGCTGTGGCCTGTCCCCCCACAGCCCTCTCGTACCCGGGGAGAGCAGGACGGCAGCGGTGAAGAGGGCGAGCTCCTCATCCGACAGCTGCAGGCGGCACAGGGTCCTGCCCAGCTCGAAGATGGCGCCGATGAGGTCATCACAGCCTGACAGGGTGGACAGTGGGGAAGGGAGGGACATCACGGTTCTGTGCCGCCCAGTGGCATTCCCATGCTCCCACCCCCAGCCAACACCAGCAGCACCCGGGGCTCGGAAAGAGATGAGATGGGCAAAGGGGGTCCCTGGCAGAGGGTGCCCAGCGTCGCTGGGCCGCGGGCTGGGACAGAAAGCAGATCCCAGTCGTGGTGCACATCAACCCAATCCCAACAGGCATGGGAGCAAACGCAGGGGGATCCTACCCCCCGCTGTCCCCTGGGGGATGCTGCATTTCACCCGGCTGCAAACCCAGCCCTATCCAGGCGTTGAAAAGAGAGAGGAGCCCCAAGAGAGGCACAGTGAAGCGGCTCTTACCAAGCGACTTGAACATCTGCACGCCGCCGAACTTCCCCTCAAAGAGGATGGTGTTGTTCAAGGGGTTGAATGCGCGGATCATGCGGATTAGGAGCACCTCGAGGCAACCTGACATAGGCAGAGAGAGCGCAGACAAGGGCAGGGCAGGGGCAGGGCAGGGGGTTTTCCATCATCCCAGGACCAAATGTAAGAAAGAGGAAAGCCCCCAGTGCAAGTTTAAAGTCCAGATTGTTCATTCCCAAGAGCAGAATGGTTATTCCAATAAATCCAGTTTGGGTTTTGGGGTAGGTTGGTTGGGTGTTGTTTTTGTTTGGTTTTTTTTTTAGGTTTCCAATTGCAACCGCAATATTTCACCAAAGGCAAATATTATCCAGGCATTCACAGCCGGACACAGAGATCGATCGAGGTCATGGTGGAGCACCAAGAGAGGAGAGGGTGAAAACAAAATAAATAAAAAGAAAATGGAAGGAAGAAATGAAAGAACGAGTTAAAACTCCAGCGTGTCGGCCATGGCCAGCTCTGGCTTCGAGGTGCAGCACCCTGCTGGGATGCTGGCACACATCCTTGCTGTGGGGCGAGGCACTCAGCTCCCCAGCCGCAGAAGTTTAGAAACTGGGCAGCTTTTCCACCTTCTTTTTTTTTTTTGCGTTTTGGGGCTTTCGCACATTCAACTCCCTAGCTGGGGGATTGAAGAAAGTATCGGCTGCTTCTCCCTCCCTGCTCCCCTTTGGGTTTGGCACCCCTTTTCCTGGGGGGAACCCACTGTGCTCATTTCCATCCCAGCTTCTGGCTGACATTTGGTTGAGGGCCACCGGGGAGAAAAGCCTCTGCCTGGGGCAGCCACTCCCACCAACCTTCTCTATACCATCGCCTTTAAACAGGACCTAAACCCTTCCAGCCTGGTCCCTGCTCCCCGAGCACTGATGTGGAGCCCAGGGGCAAGTGGGGCAGTGAGGGAGGGGAGATCCAGAAAGGAAAGCACTAGCTGAGAGAAAAGATTGGATATGCCTTCAGCACCGCGGTGACTGCTCAGAAGAGGTGTTGGGGACGCGAGGAGGACGGGAGGGACGTGAGGGGGATAGAAGGGATGCAAGGGGGGCGGCAGGGACGTGAGGGAGCCAGCAGGGTCTCCCGCTCTTACCGGCTTTCAGGAGGATGATCTGGTCATTCTGGCAGAGCTCCATGAAGCCGTCGATGCGCTTGGCGAACTCTACCACGTACTGGATGGCGTTGGAGATCTGCAGCGAGCACTGCTGCCACATGGCCTCGCAGCTCTGCCAGCACAGGGGGGATGTCCCTTAGGGCTTGCTGGCATCCTGTCACCTGGGGTTTGCTGCCACCACATCATCCTGGCTCCCCCGTCCCCCCTTCCCAACTGTATGGGGCAGGGAAGGGACGCAGGTGCCATGCCACCCATGGGGAATGGTGGCACTAGGACACGACCTGCCACCCATATCCCCACATCCCACCAGCTGGGCTTTTGCTGCTCCCAAAGCACCAAAAGACCCCCCCTCATCCTCCTCGTCTTGCTTGGCACAGCACCAGGCGACAGCAGTGGCCCTTGCCGAGGGCTGCGGTGGCTCTGGCCATGGCAGGGAGCTGGGGGGGGCATGGCAGTTGCGCTCACCTTGCTCTGCAAGGCGCGGACCTCCTCAGGGGAGTAGAGGCTCCATGCCAGGCGCTTGAGTTCCTCCGTCGTGTACTGGCACGTCTCCAGGTGTGACTTCACCACATTCTGGGCCACCCGGTCTGCAAGGGGAGTGTAGCGGGTGCTGAGTCCTGAGGGCCCCAATGGCCTCCTGGTCCCCATACCCTGATGCCATCCCCTCCCGGGTGTGCTGGGGGCTGCAGGGGCAGAGGGGCTCACACGTGACGTCACAGGGATCCAACGACAGATGGGGCACTGGGTGCTGGGTGCTGCACCCAGGGCAGAGGGGAGGATGCTTGGCACGACATCAGGTGTACCGAGCTCCATCAGTGCTCAGCTTGGAGGAGGATGTGGGCTTGGGGCTGCTCCAAGAACTGAGGCTGGGTCGGTCCCTCACTGAGTGTGCCTGGCACTGTGCAGGCACCCAGGGCCACACCGAGTCCCATCCCCAGGACTGCATGCCCTGTGCGTGCCCAGCATCGTGCCAGGCCCATGTCAGCCCTCACCGATCTCGAGGACGGAGATATCGGCAGCCAGCTGGCCGCCCTCCAGCGCACCATGCGCGAACAGGGCTGGCTCCAGCATCAGCTCGTAGATGGACTCCTGCTTGATCAGCGTGGTGTCGGCCACGTCCAGGCTGGACTGGTCAGGTGAGGGCTGCGCTGAGGCAAGCAGGTCGAGGTTGTAGTAGGTGCTGCTGCCATCGGGGGTGAGGGGGAAGTCAAAGAGGAGCCCGTCTGACAGCGTGGAGATGTCATCCAGGTCCGAGAGCCCACTGCTGACGCTTGTGGTGTAGATGCGGCTCAGGGGTTCGGGCTCATCCTTGGTGCTGCCACTCTGCTCCTGGCTCTGCTGGTGCTTCTGCACCTCGGCGTAGAGGCTGTCCCGCTGCTTCTTCGACATGCGGCCAAACTTCACCGCTGCTCAGGGAGGAGAGGGCAGCCGTGTCAGGGCAGCTTCACCCCTGCAGAGCTGCAGCCACAACCACTCGCCACCCCAGGAAGGGTTCTGGCCTCAGGGTGAGCCACGGTTTGGGGGTGTATGAGTTCTGAGAGGGGCAGGACCCCATCGGATGCACCCTCCCACCCCAGACCAATCCTGGGTCGAATAGAACAGAATCAATTTACATTTTCCCGTGGAAAATGCAAAAGCATTTCTTACTCCCCAAGCCCCTCCTTTCCCCGGGCCAGCACCTTGGGGGAAGCCGCTCTGGCTCTGACAGCCCAACCTACTCTGAGGAGGATAGGACGGGTCCCTGGGGACCCCGGACACAACTCACCGTCACGGGACATGCCCAGTGCCAGGCATTTCTGCAGGCGGCAGTGCTGGCAGCGGTTGCGGTTGGTGCGGTCAATCAGGCAGTTCCTCTGCCGGGAGCAGGAGTAGCTGGCGTTGTTCTGCTGGCTCCTCCGAAAAAAACCCTGCGTGGGACAGGGACGTGTTGGGAAATGCGCGGTGGGATGCTAGCCCCTGCGGCCACCCACCCACTGGCGCCCATGCCCGGGTGTCCCCAGGCTCACCTTGCAGCCTTCGCAGGTGATAACACCATAGTGGATCCCTGAGGACTTGTCTCCGCAGATCTTGCATGGGATCACTTCGATGTGGGCTACAGCAGAGAGGAAAAAGGGAGAACCCACAGTGGTTAATGACAGCCACTGCTGAACCCAATAAGGGAGATGGCCCTCCCTCCGTGACAGCCGCAGCCCTGCTTGGCAGCTGGGGAAACTGAGGCA
Source organism: Psophia crepitans (assembly GCA_013399095.1). Lineage (NCBI taxonomy): Eukaryota > Metazoa > Chordata > Aves > Gruiformes > Psophiidae > Psophia > Psophia crepitans. The sequence continues at coordinate 22,098 of VWZZ01007330.1, read as the reverse complement.
TGAGATCTGGACCCGCTGGCAGCTCGGCCCTTCCTGCAGACCCTGCAAAGATGCTTGTGCCTCAGAGAGGGCCCCAAAAAGACACACACAGGGTGTGGGGTACCCCTATCCTCTCCCTCATCCTCTCCAGCACCAAGAGACAGCCAGAAAAGCCCTTTGAGGCTCGAGAGTACAGCACGGTTGCGTGTCAGCCTGCCCGGGACCCAGTTTTGGAATCATTCCCTTTATTTTTTTTAGCTGCTGTGTGCACACTTGGAGGGGGGGTGGCACCGCAGACAGAGACATCCTCGGCACAGGGACCATCCCCACCCCTGCAGCCACGGATGCTCACCTGCCGGGGCTCTGGCCCAAACAGAGGGTCCAGGGGGCCCCCAACCCCCCAGCAACTCCTTAGTACACCCAGGACCAATATAGCCATCTCTGGCTCAAGGTCCTGGCCCCCTTCGCCCCGGCAAATCCGCTTCCCTCCCTGCTTCTGCTTCGCTGGCACTGAGCTGCTAATAGGCTTCGTCCTCCTCATTTTCCAGCTGCCCCAGATCTGGGCTGGCTCTGCCCGCCCAGCACACACTGCGGGGGGGACGTGGGGCACCCCAGGGACTCGTACGTGCCTCCGAGCATCTCTGCACCCTCTAATCCCTGCTTCAGCCCCCGTGCCCCCCGGCTGGGCTCAGCCTGGCATTGCTCTTGAGGGTGCTAGGCAGCTGCTGCCGCGCCAAAATAAGCCCCACGGCCAGATTATGGTTATTTCAAATCTCATGGGCCTGTGCAAATCCCCGGCTCGGGTAATTCCCTTCTGCCTTTCTTCTCCCCTGAGAGCGACTGGTTCTGGTCAAGAGAGATGTCTTGTGGGTTGCTACCAGCGGGGGCCCTGGCCGCCTCTGTGGGGGACAGCCCCAGTGCTTGGAGAACGCTGCCTGCACCCTGGCACCCAGCGGTGCCCGGGGGTCCCTCACTGCTTTGGGGGAGGCTGGTCTGGGTCAGCATGAGCCTCACCATGCAGCGGGGCAGCCAGGATGCCATCGGTCCCCCTGGGGATGCTATCAACCCCCAGATGCTACTGCTGTGTCCCCCCCGGGGCAGATTTGCTCCCCACCATTAGGGAGAAGGACTTGCCCCAAGTCCAGGTGCAAGAGGAGGGAGAGATCCCTCCTCCATCCATTGACTCTGCTCCTGCCCGAAACGCACCAGGCAATTTTGAGGTTCGTGCCCCCCTTCCCAGGGCTGTGCCACTGTGTCCCCCCCAACTCAAGGGGGCCACATCCTACCCCTGCTGCTCCCCAAAGCTTCTGCTGTACCTTTGGGCCTGGAGCAGCAGAGCCACCTGCCTCAGGATCACAGGGAGCAGGCAGGGAGCAGGCAGGGCATCCTCCCACCCTCCAGTCCCAGCCCTCACCCCCCACCCCCTCCAACTTTGCACTGGCATCACAGCCCCAGGGTCACCCCTTTGGCCAGGGCAAAGGCACTGGCAGGGAAATGTGCCAGCCCTCCCATCTCACCCAACAACCAAGACACCCCCCAATGTCCCAGCTCCCACCACTGCCTTTGCCTGCGCCACCAAGAGGGGTGCAGCCTGCAAGCGGTGGGGACCCCTCCCCGCCCCGATGGCCTGGGGAGGAACGCAGGGATGGGACGGGGGTGGTGGCACTGCGAGGGGCACAGGCAAAGGGGCACAGGGAGGTGGTGCCACCCCCAGCAGGAAGCGGCGTCGGTTTGTTATGAAACGTAATTGCAGCCGCCGGGATCGCCAGGGTGATGCATCACCGGCGTGCCGCACCCTCACGCCCGCGGCCGATACTCCCGGCCCTCCCACAATTACCAGCACCGGGCACCTGGCGAAACAGCCTGGCTGAGTGCAGTCCTCACACCTGCCAGCACCCACCAAGCACCCCACAGAGCCCCAAAAACCACTTGCTGACTCCCAGTGGTGGTGATGGCTTCGTGCCATGCCGATGGCCAAATCCTGCCCCCGCACTTCCAGGCTCAGGGGACCCCCCCAAGAGACCCCTGCAGCCGGTGCAGGCAGAGCTAAGGGTACACGGGGACGATGCTCTCCTGGCTTTTCCAGAGCCAACCATCACCCCCTGATGCCGCAAAGAAGCAGCCCTGACCGCTCACTGTGTGCCTGCAGCCTCTTTGGGCGCTAACTAGCATCCTGCTAATTACATGGCTGTGCCCGCAGCCGGCACCTGACCTGCTCCTAAGACATTCGCCCCAAATAACTGACGTGGAGATACGGCTGTAACCCCGGCGTGATGGCAATTACAGCCCAGAACAGCGTTTAATTGCTGCTCTGTTTGTAAGCTGGGGCTGAATCACCGTGTCGGCTCCCTCAGCGTTCCCTCATGCCACGGCCACGGCCACATCTCCCTTGGAACCCCCAGCGCGACTGCACATCCCCCTGGGGCAAACCCAGCAGGACGGGGAGTGACATTGGTGCTGGTGGGGTGGCTGCCGCGGCACCACGCATCCCCCAAATCCCACCACCACTGGAGCAAACATTGTAGCAGACCCCACACCCTGGGCATGGCCCCCCTGCTGTGCCTCAGTTTCCATACTAGAGCGCTGGGCTTCTCCTCCTCCTCCCACCACAATCCTGCAAGCATCAGCCATGCTGTGCAAAAAAGGGGTTTATTTAAGTGGAGGCAAACCCCTTCCCCTCACTTGGGCTGGAGGGGGGGGGCAGGAAGCAAAAATCCCCCCCAGGGCCAGCAGGGCAACAATAAGGGAGCAGGGGAAAAAAAGGGTTAAAAAAAAAATAAAAAATCTCCTGCCGGCAATTAAATTGTCCCAGCCCGGTATTTGCTCTCCTCCCACTGTAAATACTTCTTGCCCAACTCGCCGGCCTGCTGCCACCGGCTGGCCCTTATGTAAGCGGCACCGCAGCACCGTCCAGCCACAGGGCTCAGCCGTGCCGGCGGCGATTGGCCCCTGGTCCGGTGGCTGCGCGTGGCCCCGCAGCTGCAGCCATCCTGTCCCACTGACACACTTTCTGCCCGTGGCCCCACGCACTTGTGTAACGCTGCTGCCGTTAACCCTTTCCACGGCCACGCCGGGACGGTGCTGCGGCTGCGCCTCAACGCCCTGCTGCTGGGGATGGGGCCTCTGGGGCGTTTTGGGGCAATACATGAAGCAGGTCCCGGGAACACCCGTTTGCCGCCCTGAGATGCAGTTCTCCATGGGGAATGTGGCTCCATCCTGCATGGTCCCCAGGGCCCAGATCCCCTGTCACCCCCAGGACCCAGCTGTGTGTGTCCCCTCCAGCCCAGCACCACTTGCCCCAAACCAGGCAGGTGGCTCCGGTGGTTTCAGCAGAGCCAGAGCCACCCTCCCTGGAGCAAGACTCAGCCTTTCTCCTGCACTAGCACCTCCCTCCACTGCCTCTGCCCCGAGGGTGGGCATCCCTCTTGCGCCTCAAAACAAGGCAGACCCTGCAGTCTCCAGCCATGGGATATGCACCCTCCCTCTGTGGTGCAGAGGTCATGGGTGGCCCCATCCAGCTCCTTCCCCCCACCACGTCATATTTTCTTGCTGCTGGGGGGGAGGGATCACCCCCAAACCCTCAGTGCCCCACTGAGCCCCGGGACATGCTGTGATCCTGCTCCTGTCAGAGGCTTTCTGGAGCTCGATAGGGCTGGATGCCCCTGGCCAAGGGGGTGAGAACTCCTTGGGGGAGGTGTTTTGGGGGGCACTGGCAGGTCCCGGCAAAGCCCTCGGCACAGACCCCTCCGGGGTGAGCCCGCACACCCTTCAACCCATGGGGCTGGGGACAGGATACGGCCACCCCTCCTCTGGGTGAGCCACATCAGGCCATGGGAGCAAACCCACCCCTGGAGCCCCGTGCCGCTTGCTGGGGGAGTGGGGGTGGGGGGAAGCAGCCCAGCTCCAGGTGTTTTGGAGGTGGCTCCATACCCCTGCAGCCATCCCTGCCCCAAATACCCCCTCGGCTGCCAAGGCGAGAGCCAGGGCAGGTGGCTTCCCTGGTGCCCCAGCTCATTACCCAGCAAACCTGCTGGGAAAGTAGGTCTGTGCCCCATCCCGCTGCCGCAATCGATGCCGCAGGATGGGCATCTCCAGTAATTAGCAGCAGCCCTCCCTCACCTCCCCAGCCCAGGCACAGGGATGCTCTGATGCTCTGCCATCACCGTCCTCTCCCCACCAGCTCAGCATCCCCTTGCACACCCAAAGCAGGGGGAAGGAGGATGCATCCAGGCTGCACAGGGACCCATGACACCACCCCACCTCCCAATGCCTGCCCCACAACCCAGCTCCGCTCCTGGCGCTGCTCCCTCCAGGAGCCCCTGTGCTTCCCCACAGCAATTAGCTGCCATTGCGTTTTGGGAAGGCGGCCACGGGGTAGGTGTGGCAGACAAGAAACAAATAAGTAAATAAAAGGAATGATCACCCCTTCACATCTGCTGTTGGTTTTGCTTTTAAACAGCCTTCTGCGGTACAGCCCCCCTGGGGTCCCCCCCGCATTTCAGCTGTCACAGCCAGCAAATCCCATCCTCATCCATGCACCCCATGGGTAACCCGAAACAGGCTGGAGCCACACACAGCCAGGCCGATTTGCAGCATGCAGCCAGCACTGTCCCAGTGTCATGTCCAAAACACCAACTCCCAACCACAGGGGCACCGGCTGCGTCGGGGCTGTGTGGGCAATAAGGAAAATTTAAATTACGCAACTCCGGCCCCGCGCCGGGTGGTGATGCTGGACGTGGGAACTAGTTTCTCAACTGATTGGCAGGGATTTCCTGGAAACTTTGGGCCAGAGCAGGGCTCAGCCACTCTGCCCCCACCCCCAGGGTGACACCTCACCACCTTTGCTCATGGCTACATGGCTGGTGGCTTCGTGGCCGCCCTGATCCCCAGCAAGGTGCTGTTTCTTCCTTGTCCCATGGTGCAGCGTGTGTCCCTGGCTTGGAAATCGTGAGGAGCAGGAGTGTTCACCCGCAAGCAGCACTGGGCAGGAGGGCGGGCAATGAGACTCCCCCAGAGCCACCCAGCTCCTGCCGCTCTGGTTCACCAGCTCCTGTGCCACGCGGCACCAGTCCAAGGCCAGCCCCGCCGGCGCGGGACATAGCCCTTTGCACTTTGGCTGGTGCTTGAGGGTGGCAAAGGTGCGGCAGTGGGGAGGGGGACGTGCCACTGGCCCGGGGTGGGGAGAAACTGGGCTGGGGCAGCAGACTGCTGGGCTGGGGGCCCCTGGCCCCCACAGCTAAATCGGGGGAGAATTATCTCTATGGGGCTAAATAAAGGCAGTGAGAGCGGCTCCGCTCACCACATCCAATAAACTGGGAGCGATTTAGACATTAGCAGCCCTTTAAATAGCCGCTGCCGAGTTCAAAGTTAAACATGACAGGGAGGAGGGATGGGCAGGACTGGCAGGGGATGAGGCCAGCACAGCCCTGGCCAGGCTATAGGGTTAACCCACTGCCACCTGTGGGCACGGGGTCCAACACTGTCCCACCACTGCGCTTTCCCCCTCCAGGTGCTGCTGCTCCCAGGGGGTCGTTGGGGTCAAGGACCCCAAATCCTGGCTGGATCCCTTGGGACCCCAAGTTGCTGGTGGCCACCTTTCTCCTCCAACCTTATTTTCAGGAGGCAAAGGGCACGGACACCCATCCCCATCCCGCGGTACCCGGGTTGGGGCACAGTCATCGCACAGCGGGGTTAATGGGTGCTGGGCATCCTCACCCGCGCCAGCGTGCACACGCTGCCTAAATGGGCAGGGAAGCTCCTCCTCCGCCCTCTCTGATTTTTCCAATGACAGATCTAGGTCACTAGGACAAGTTGGAAAGGCTGCCGAGCCATTGCACGCTCCTTACCACGCCGCTTGCAAAACAAGCGAGCAGGAGGCTGGAAACCCTATAGGATTATACAAGGTGAAGCCTCACGCCCATCCCCGGCACAAACATGGCACGGGGAAGGACAGGAGCGAGGAGCTGCTGTGGCCCTCGGGGAATGGGGCAAAGCAGAGGCAGTTTTGGGGAAGAAAACAGAGATCGAATGGATTTGGTGTTGCCATGCGGCACTTGGGTTTTGGTGAGAGATGGGGACCCTGTGCCAGGCAGGGCTGCGGGGAAAAATGCCTGATGGGGGAAAATGATGTGATATGGGGGGGGGAGGGAGGGGCGGATTGGCCCTTAATTAGGGCCAACACACAGTAATGGAGAGGGAAGGAATAACATTTTTTTAAAAAAGGAAAAGTTCACCAGGCTGCTAATTAAGCCCAATGCTGGCTGTGCAAGGACTACATAAGAGCCAGGCGGTGTTAATTAATTAGGTGGGTGTTAATGTTTCCCTCTGTACTAATAAAGGTTAAATCCTGGGATGTCACAGGGTGGGAAGGGGACGCAGGGGGCTCACCTTGCCCTCACCCAGTCCTGGCCCCACCATTACACAAGAGAGCGGCGGGTGACAGAGCGGGGGAGGGAGAAAAAACGATTCAAGGAGCTCAAAGATGTACAAAGATGTACATATGGATGTACACCCAAAAAGTATCCTTAAATATTGCACCCAAAAATCCACCTAAACACATGCACCCAAAAAACACACCTACAGACATGCACAAGCAAGTCCTGGCAGGAGTGAAGGGCTTGGGCATGGCAGGCGATGATGGAAAACTGCTGGAAAGGGGGATAGAAATCCCACCCTGCAGTGTCAGGTCCCAGCCGTGCTCCCAGCAGCTCAGTCGGGAACTGGCACGGGGAGAGCTGGGTCTGGCCACCGCTGCGTCATCATCATTGGGTCCCGCCGGAGCCTTCCTTCCTCCCTCCATCCTCCTCCTCCCAATTGCCTGCTTTGCAAAGTGGAGGGGTGAAAAGTAGGAATCACCTTTAATACCGGGTAAAATCGGGCAGGCGTTGGCACGACTCAAAGCCTTACCAGGATACGGGGCACCCCAAATTGTACCCGGTCCCTTGCTTGTCCGCGCAGGAGCCTCCCTCCGGCTGCACCGGCCCGGACCCAAACCGCCCCCGAACTGCCGCGGGGAGGGAGGAAAGGGGAAAAAACCACAATAAATCCAGCCCTGGTGGGAGCAACATATTGAAGAGGAGATTAAGGGGTTTAGTGCGAGGAAAAGCTTAAGAGCGGGTCTAAGCCGGCGACGGAAAGCGAAGCAAAATAAACAAGAATTTTATTCCTAATAAAGGGGGGAGCTGGAGGAGGCAGCCGGACCCCGGCGGGCTGGTGCGAGTTCCCCCGTGTTGTCCGGCGGCGGGGCCGATGCCGGGTCCCCCCCCGGGTACAACTTTTGCCGCTG
>VWZZ01007330.1:1512-14759 GCA_013399095.1 Psophia crepitans | reverse complement strand
CCCGCCCCCCCAAATCGGTTTCACTTCCAGCCCCACCTCCTGCCCTTCCTCCTCCTCCTCCTCCTCCTTCTCCTCCATCCCCATCCCCGCCGCTCCCGCCGTGCCGGTGCTCGGCGCTGCACATGGGCGCTGGGCTGGGGGTGCCCCGGCGCTGGGGGCTGCCCGACCCCCGGGGCAGGGCGCATACGGCTCTTGCAGGTGGGTGCTCGGCGCAGCACCCCGGGTGCTGCCCGCCCATGGGAGGGCCGTGCTGGTGCCCGTCCTGTCCCGGCTCGCCCAGGCACGGGGCCGGCTCCGTGTCCCGCTGAATCACCGCACCTCCTTGCTTCACCCCATTTCCCCTGCGGCTCCCCTGTCCCCCCAGGGTGCTCAGCTTGGCACAGGGACCCTGGCACCCCCCTGGCAGGAGAGGGTGGAGGGCCCAGGAGAAGGTGCAGACACCCAGAGCTGGGGGCATGGGGGAAGCATGGGGTCCCCCAAGCAGATGCGTTGTGTCCCCATATAGCGGTGCAGATGACACGACATCCTGGCTGGGAGACCCGCGGTTTGGAAAGTGCATGGTGGAAGCAGTGGGAAGCTTTGGAAGTGGCAGGGAGCCATTTCCACCCTGTCCCTCATGCTGTGATGCACACAGCGGGCTTTGGGGCCCAGGGTCGTATCCTGGATAACGGGGTGCTCCAGTGCGTTGCTGAAATAAATGCAGAGAAATGCTGGACCATGCAACGAGACCTCGTAGTGCAGTGCCAGAGGTTTCAGCACGGGGCAAAGCCCCACAGCAGGGGTCTGTGGTGCAACTCTTGCACCAAGTCGCCAGAGTCCCCAAGGTACCACATCACAGGGGTGGAGGTGGTTGGTCAGTGTCACAGTCAGGCCAGGGCTCAGGGTGCAAGGAGCATGGTGCTCTGCAGCACCCAGGGATGCCTGGGTCCTGGGGATGGTGGCACTGGCCTGGAGACCTGCTGTGTGCAGAGATGGCATCTGTCAGGGACATGGGCATGGCATCCTCTGTGGACACAGCATCCACCACAGGCATGAACATGGCATCTGCCATGGGCACAAGCCAGCCATGAGTCATGGCCACGGATATGGCATGAGCATGAACACTACATCAGCCATGAGCTTGGAGGTGGCCTCCACCATCGGCACAGCTACAGCTGCCACCCCCATCACACACATGGCACCGCTACCTCCTCCCCAGACTCTCCCCTGCCCTAACACTTGAGCTTTTCAGGGGGCACCATGGCCCCCAAACCCTTAAATTAAACCATTTAAGCACACCTGAAGAGGGTGATTACAACCCTCGTCCATCCCAAAGCCCCAGGCTGAGCTGGGGTGCAGGGACGCTGCCAGGCCAGTAGCAGAGGGGCTTTCCCCACCTCACTCCTGGCATCGTCCCCCCGCAGGGCTGGGGACAGGTGGCAGTGGGAGATGGATGGCAGGGCTGAGCCACGGTGGCACTTTGTGTGCTCCCACCCACGTGCCGAGTTCCTGCCTTGTTCTGCTCTTCCCTGGCCGCTCTGGAGAGGCTGCGGCTGGGGAGGCGCACACCGTCAGCCGGGTGGGGGGCAGAGGGGCACAGGGGGAGGAGAGGGCTGAGCCGCCCGCCATGCTCCAGTGCTGCTGTCTGACATGATTTTGCTGATGGTGATTGGGAACGGGTTGGCTGCTCTCACCGGTTGGATTCACTCCTTCCTCCCGGCTTTCCTCCCTCCTCCCTGCCGCGCTCTGCATGGATGGGCACGCAGACAGGACGCGGGGTGACGTCTTGCCTCGATCTTTACAAGTTTGGCTTCCAGCAGGGTTTCTTTCAATGGCAGCCCCTGAAATCCCACCCCAGCACACATTTGGACTGGCCCCAGCTGGGGGCAGCCCCTGTGCTGGCAACATGCATGGCGCGAAGCCACTGCCCATCCCTGGAGGTCATGGGCAGTGCCTGAAGGAGGTCAGCCGCATTAGCCGCATTTCACAGATGGGGAAACTGAGACTGGGAGTGAGGTAGTGACTCTTTGGGGCACGTAGGGTCTGGCCCTGGAGAACTTGCCCCTCCCAAAAGGCAGTCGGCGGCTCACTATTGGGACAGTTGTGGCCAAATCGCACCAGAGCGAGAGCGAAAATACTCCCCGAGCACTCCGGCGCAACCTCAAAGTATGAAGTTACATAAGTGGCACCACACCTGCTGTGAGCAACACTGGACCCACGCACCGCTCCCCGCCACCCTCTCCTTAACCCCTTGTGCACAGCGGCCAACCTCCACCACCGACAGCGGTTCGGGGGAAGTCCCGTGGAAAAAGGAGGTGCTGCAGGGCCACCCGAGTGGAGATGGCCCATTGCAGGTCTGGGACTTAGCCCCGTGGGTTTGGGGTCGGTGTGGAGATGCTGACCCCGGCATTGCCCAGCGCCGTTCCCTGTGATGGGAAGCAGTGTGGCCGGAGGGGCAGGAGCTGCCATCCTGTGCCTGGGTGCCACCAGAATCAAGCCCAGTGCTGGGGAACTGCACCCTCCTGGGCGATGTTGGGGAACATGTCCATTGCGGCTGGATCCAGCCTGTCGCAGGTGACACCAGCAGCCCCGGGCATCAGCAGTGTGGGGAGGAGATGACCACTGAAAATGGATAAGAACCAGTAACTCTGTCACCCAGACACCGTCCAGCCCTCCTTCTTCCTCTCCTTGCCAGCCCAGCCTCACCTCCGACTCTTTGTGGTCAGGGCCAGGACAGACGTTGGTGTGCTCCCAGCCTGTGGCTGTGTCGAAGTGACAACTACTGTCATGGTTCTGCCACCAGGACCGTTCCAGTCGGCCCTTGGCTGGCCTGAAGGCAAGCAGGAATTTGGGATGACACCGCTGCACCTTAATCACTGTTTGCTCTCGCTTGCACCCCACCCAGTGAGAGGGGGAACCTTGGCCAGCATCACCCACTCCTGCACCCGCAGCCCTTCACCTGAACCTGGGGAATGCTGGGCCCCCTGTTGGGGCTCTGCCAGGCTGCCCCATGCTTGTGTCCGCCCCAGCACGGCTGGCTGACAGAGCTGGTCCCCATGGTGGCTTTGCCACAGGCAATCATGGGCACTGCCAGGTTGCTTTGCCTCCCCGTGACTCAGTTTCCCATTGGGAAAGGCTGACCTGCCCAGGGGGGAGCAGGTCAGAGGGTGAACCCACTGTTGGTGGCCGCGGCATCAGTGCCTCCATATGTTGTCCTCAGGTGGTGGCACGGGGATGTACCCTTTTGCAGCCCCATGCCCCAGGGCCCGGGTGGGTGTCCCGCATCCCAGTGCCAGGTTGGGGGATCGGTGTGGGTAGTGGGGACAAGGTGGCTGCAGGGGAGCTGTGGGCACTTGCAGCCACCAAGCCTTGACGTAGCCCCCTGGCTGCGGGGTTAACGCCACGGAGAACCCACGTCTGGGGACAGGCGCCCGCTGCTTTGTCCCTTCCATGGCGTCGGTGTCACCCTTCCTCCCAAACTTGTTGCCAAAATGCTCTGGCCATCCCAGACGAAGGTCCCCTCGCTGTGTCAGCCAGTGCCCTTGGACCATGGGGACGAGATGTGGTTTTGCCATCTGCGCCAGCCCCCGCAGCCGGCCAGATCTGGCATGGTGCTGGGCACGTGGCCCTGCCAAACTGACATGAGTCACTGCCCCACAGCACTTGTTATGCAAAGGCTGGCATGGGGCCATGGTGTGGGGCGACGATTTGGGGCTGTGGCGTGTGTCTGTGGCGCAGAGTGGGTGCTGCTTGGGTGCACCAGGAGGGGTGGCGGGTGCAAAGCAGAGCATGGAGAAAGGGGAAACTGAGGCAGCAGTGCCCTCAAGTGCACCCTCAAGTGCCACAGCCTGTGTGGGAGCATTGTGGGGCCCGGGGGAGCAGCCGGGCCAGGTGTAACCAGAGTCCCCAGGCTGGCCTGACCCACTCACTTAATGCCTGCCTGGCGCTTATGCAATAGCTGCTGCCGCAGCTATAAGGGACACTCAACGCCACAGCAATTACCCGGCCCTTAATCAGCAGCGAGGCAGGATAATAAGGCTAATTGGAGCCATGGCCGGCAGAGCTGCTGACGGGCCAGGGAAGGGGCATTCGGTTTCACCCTGCACCCTGAGGGGGGCCCCAAGCAATTAATGGCTGCTGAGCCTTCGTTAGGGGCTGGGGGGACATGGCCGGGCTGGATCCTGCTGTGACCCAAGCAGCAGCTGTGGGTGCCCATGGGGTGGCACGGAGTGTCACCCAGTGCTGGGCTGGAGCGTGGCATCCCCGTCCCCATCCCCGTCCCCATCCCAGACCCTGCACACCCGTGGCGCAGTAATGCTCAAAGTAGGTCAGTGGGCTGAGGTGCTGGGCGGCCGCGGGCAGCTGCAGCATCTGCGCCAAGGGGGTTTCACTCTGGGGGAGCTCGGCCTCCGCCCTCGGCTGCATGATCCCCCACTGAGCCCATTGCCCCGCTCACCCCACCAGGCTCCAGGATCCCAGGTGACATTTCCTGGGGCTGGGCTGCAGAGCCCTGGTCCACCTCATTGCACAAATGATGCCTGGAAAATGACGCCTGAAGGAGGGTCCTGTCCGCCCCTCGCGCTGCCCCCTCCCTCCTGCTGCCCCAGGAGGATCAGCCCGGTGGCATGGGGAGGCAGAGGGGCTCCCTGGGCAGCTCCCCACAGCACTCACCCCCAGTTTGGACAGCGCTGCCTTCACTCAGCACCGACCTGAGCACCGGATGGCGCTGCCAGATCTCCAGCGTAATAATTGGGAGATAAACAGGAAAGAGGAAAGGGGCAGATTTCATATTCCACACTGATCCCCTCGAGACAGATAAAAGAGGAGTGGGGGAATGCGAGGGGCCTTTTTTTCCCACTTGTTTCTGCTGAATCAAACATTTTCCCTCCTGCTTAGAAGATTTCCCTGCTCCCCCTGTCCCCCCTGCTCCCACCTTAATGAGGTTTCACTGTAACAGTCTCCAAGCCTCCACTGCGGCCTGGAGTTAATCTCCAGGCACCTTCAAAGTCGAGTCGTTCCTGCCCCCCTCTTCTTCGCCTCATCTTTTTGAACTTTCCGGCCACAAAATTGCCAAGTTTCATGTGATGCCACTTCTGGTGGTGAGTGAGGGGTGGATGGGGGCACATGGTGGGTGGGGGGCGTGAGGGGCACAGTCCCCAGCGCTGACGCATGGACACGAGATGGGGACTCCCTTGGGGTGTCTCTCCAAGCAGAAAAGCAGGGTCTTTGGGGGGAGTTTCCAAACTGGGAATATTTTGGGATTTTAGGGGATTTTTTTTTTTTCCCCTAAACTAGAATACTGTGTACATATTGAAAAAAATTAGCCCTTGGCTCAGCCAAGATGACAGCCAGAGCCCTCTTTGCTGCTGGCAGCGGAGGGCTCTGGGAGCCCAGCGACAGCAGGGAGTCACCCTGGGGGACAGGCAGAGAAGCCAGGGTGCAGGCAGCTGCCTGGCAGGTCTGCAGGGGCTGGGAGCATCCCCCTGCTGAGACTTGGCCAGGGACGGCTGTGGGACCCCAGGGCAGGGGCTGGTGGCAGGAGGATGGTGCTGGGCAAGGGCCCCGTCCTGGCTGCCCAGCTAGGGCTCTCCTGCAGGGACTGGCTGCTTCCCAGGGAAGGGGCTTGGGAACCACTGCAGCCACATCTGCAGCCTTGCACAGACCCGGCTGGCTCCAGACCCTCGATGACATCCCTGCTGCCAGGACAGCACCTGACAGGCTGGTTGCAGGCTGGTTGTCAAAGCACCCATCCATCCCTGGGGAGCTTCTGGGCATCCCCACCCTCCCCATCACCTGGGCGGGTGCTCATCCCTGACTGCAGCAGATCCAAAACTCCTGGCAGGGAAGAAGCAGGAGCCACAAGCAGATGAATTGCTCAAGCGTGGGGTACTGCATCGTCCCACCCACGCTCGAGCCCTTGGCCACCGCTCGGCTTCCTTCTCCTGCCAGCTGGTGCCCCTGGCTGCCCACTGCACTCGTACCTGGGCGTCCTGGTCCAAAGCTGATCTGGAGGCTTTAGCGCAAGTTAATCCCAGCAATCCCTTAATTTCAGGGACTGAAATAGGAAAGATCAGTAGGTCAGTGGGAAAAGCTCTTGGCCAAAGTTAACATGTTAATGCAGACAGAGGGTGAGAGAAAGAGCAGGGGAGAGGAAAGCACCCAGGGATCTGCTCTGGCTTCTCCCCCTGCCCAGGCTCAGGTCACCCTGATCACACCAGGGAGCACCCCACGCATTTTGGGGATGCTGATAGGGACCAGTCAGGGAGTCTCGGCAGCTCCCAGTCTGCCATGGTTTGGGGAAGGAGGGGAGGTTTTTCCTCTTACACCCGAACCACCCAACCCCAGTGCTCACATCCCCGAGACGATTTTGCTGTGGTTTAAATCCTGGCCTCGAGAGGCGAAAGGTTGCGTATTAGCACTCCATGCCGCTGAGCATCTCTAATTAGGACTTGGCAGGCTCCTGCCTCGGCTCCGTAAGCACCTTTTTGGCTGCTGCTCTGGAAAAAGCCGTGCCGGAGGACTTAGCTTTTAATACAGCCAAAGCCCAGGTGAGCCACCCGCCACTGCCTGCGCCGCCCGCCCAGCACCAAATGGGCTGGATCCAGTCCCAGCTGTGAGTCCCAGCCCCAGTTGTGGCCCCACGGGGCTTCGACAGGTGGCCTCAGGCAAGATCCCCCCTCCAAGTCCCATGGTGTTGGTGCTGCTTCATCCCACCAACGACCAGCCCGGGGCCTTTCCACACATCCCTGTCCACCCTCCCCTGAGCCGGGTGCTTTTGGGCAATAATATCGCTATGGGAGCAGTTTCCTTAAATCCATCTCTGTTACTGCAAGCAGCTTAGCACCAGAAACTCTCTTCCTCTCCGTTCTTTTAATACGATCCCAGCTTAGCAAAGCCCTGGGCTTAGCCACTGCCCCTGCAGTGCAAGTGAGGAGAATTAAATAATATGAAAGCAGAAAACAAAGGTCTCTGCTTGATTTAAGCTGCTGGGAGAGGGGAGGGTCAGGGTGGCCCAGCCCTGCCCGCTGGGGTTACCTGTAGAGGGGGGTGCTTGGCCGGATGTTGCCGGGTGCAGCCCCTCTGGGATGCCTTGTTTTTGTGGGTCAGCGGGTCAGGGATGCTCTGATGCTTTTAGCCATTGCTCCTGCTGCTGGCAACTGGAGGGAGCCTGGCTCGGAGACTTGCTCACCCTAAAGGTGCCCTGAACACCTCGCTGTACTTTTTGGTGGCAAATATTCCCATTTCCCTGAGTTTTCCCATCTTGGGGTCTGCCAAAACAGCCTTTGAGGAACTCAGTGCCCTTTGCAGAGGCAGGAGCATACCAACAAATGTCCCTTCCTCACTTTTCCCACCCCACCCACCACGCTGGCACCCACTCCCCGTGCCAAGGCGTTGGGCTGAGAATTGTTTCTCATCCCCTGGGCCCCGGCTGGCAGGGCTGGCTCCCATTGCCTGCACTGCATGCGGCTCACCTTGGACTCCGCTCCCGGCACGGCCCTGGGTTGCTGGGGAGACAGGCTGGTTTATTTACCATCAGGGCTGCGATAAGGAGTGTGAAAGGGGAGGCGAAGCACATGGTGTCCAATGTGCCTGACCCACTTTCCACCGCCCGGGCATCGCTCGCCCTCGGCTATTGGGTTGCAGTGGTGGGAGCGCAGCCGCAAACAGCCTGCTGCTCGCCGTAACCACCGTGCTGTGAGTCTTTGGGGTGTCCTTCATTCTGAATCCCATTGGGAATATGGGAAAAGTGTCCATGGGCACCACAGGTGCATCACGTCTGGATGCCAAGGCACTGTGATGGGGACAAGAAACTTGCATGAAAGCTCACTGCGGCAGGGTCCTCATGCCTGTCTTCAGCCGCGGTACGTCCCCCGCCGGCGCTGGCACAGTGGCCCAGATCTGCCATTCCGCATGGCTTCCCCAGCTGTCCCCGGGGCTGGGTGCCGGCAGGCAGGGCACTTGCTCGGCACCTCGCACGGCCGCCCACTAATCCGACATGACTCTTCCATTAGAGATGAGACGCCGACAAAGAGCTTTTCAGTGTAGGAGTTAACTCCTTCTCCCACTCCGGAGCTCCCCAACCCGGAGCATTGGCTCTGTCTCTATCACCCCCACGGCCTGGGGTCTGTGGGATGATGGGGTTCCCCCAACCCCATTGTCACCCGCAGCCTGTTGATGGACTCCCTGTGGGACCCAGCTCTGCCCTTGCATGTGCATCTCCTGTCCTCCTCCTCTGAGAATGTGGCATGAAAGCAGAGCCCTGGCATTGCAGTGCTGGAGCAGGGCTCTGCAGACACTCCCCACCCCAGGTGGCAGGAGGAGCCCCAGACCGGCCAGCCCCAGCCCCAGCGCCAGCTGCTCACCACATTGATCTCTCCTGCTGTTAATTAGCAGCTCCAAATTAGCCTGACCAGAGCTGCGGCTCCCTGCAAAGGGCCTGTCTCAGTTTTGGCCATCCTCCCCACAGGGCACTGGGCTGCTGGAGAGGGGACAGAACCCAAAGGAGGGGGGTCCGGGGAGTGGGGCAGTTCGGGGTGAGCATCCTGGCTGGGGGGGGTGCTCCCTGAGTGGGCGGACATGGGATGTGGCAGACACCAATGGCAGAGGGATGAGCCCTGGCTGGAAGCTGGCACGTGGCCCCCCCAGGGGCACAAATGTCCCAGCCCAGAGACGTCAGCATCTCCCCAGTGTGATGCTGCTGGCGGGGGGCGGGGGATAGTGGTGGTGGTGGCTCTGTGGTGGCAGCCAGCTCGGGCAGCGGAGGAGCCTGGGGTCAAAACGCAGTGCAGGGGCCGCTCTCTGTGACCAGCCCTGCCCCAAGGACAGCCACCTTCCTGTGCGGGGACAGAGCTGTCCCCCCTCTCCCTACCTCTCTGGAGCTTGCTCTGAGGACAGGCCTCAGCATCCTTCCAGAGAGGGGAGACAAAGCTGATGCTGCCTGGTGCTGGCCCCTGGGTGCTGAGCTGGGGACACACACCCACACCTGGCCACGTCCTGTCTCTCCGTTTGACAGAGAAAATGATAGGCGAATGTGTCTCTCAGCTTCCTCCTGCCCCCAGCAGCGTGCTCAGGGCTGGGGCCTGTCCCTTGCTAGGGGGCAGGATCTCACCCATGTGCTGTTCTCCTGCGCGTGGCCCTGGAAGGTGGCCAAGACTCTGTGCTCAGCTCATTTCCAGGGTACAGTGGGGAAACTGAGGCACAGCATGAGACAGGGACATGCACAGTGCTGGGCTCTGCCCAGGCAGAGACGGGGGCTCTGGGACATCATCTGAGCCATGCAGGTGCTTGAGCACCCCCCTGTCGTGGAACCTGGGGCTCTACTGCCCTCTGAGGCTTCAAGTAAGGGGACTTCAGAGGCAGCCAGACCCCCAGCAGTCCCCCGAAGCAGCAGGGAGCTGCGTGGGAAGGTGTCCAGCCAAGGGGGCTGGAGGAGAGGGGGCTGTGCGAGAGCAGCCTGTTCTCACCATCACCTCCCCCATTGCTGCCATGTCACGGAGCCGTTGCAGGGTCTGGGCACCTCGTGCCCACCCAGGCTGACTCAGTTCAGATCAGAATCCCGTGTAATGCCACTGTGAGCACCCCGACCCACGGTGGGGATGCACCAGTGGAGAGCTGTCCCGGATCCCAGCCACCCTGGCAGCTGTCACCTCCTGTGCCTCAGCATGTCCCGGGGAGAGGGGCTTCCAGTGTTGGGGGACAGCCCTGCAATACCCAGAGTGAACTGCAAGGTGGATGGCTGCTGTCCCCATCCTTCATGGTAGCCCAGGACAACCTAGCCCAGTTGGGGCTCTCCAGGCCACCCACAAGGTGCTTTGGGACCCGGAGTTGGGAGCATCCGCCCAAGGCAGTTTGGAAGGTCACACCAGAGACCCCAGACCTGCACCCAGGGTCTCCTATTCCCGCCAGAGCAGAGAGATGTCCAGAAGGACACATCTGCTCCTCTTGCCCTGGGCAGGGGCCAAATCATCCCTGGATTATTTTTGTGGGACTTTCCACCTGCAAACTGGGGTGTCAGCACCCTTTTTCCACACCAATGACTCAGCCCTCGCAGTGGGGTGGGGATGCAGTGGCAGCATAGGAAACCCTTCCCAAAATCCCAGCACAGAGCCACCCATGAAATATTCAGGTCGTTCAGTGTGAGTCTTGCCTCACCATCAAAAGCACCATGAATATTACAGATGGGCATTAAAGTTTCACAGCTGCACACTTTGGTGCAGCCCTGCAGACATCATTACTGCAGGAAGCCCCTCTGTCAGGACACATCGTGCCTTCACTAGGCTCCAGCGACCTGTTTCCCTCTGGTTTATCCCCAAAATAGACTACTTAGTGGTGATGGGTTGGGTCCCTGAACCACTCCAGGAGGAAACCGACTTGAAGCTCCCCTCCGTGTTCCCAGGAAGGAGTGGCACAGCTCAAGACAGAGACACGGGAGGGTACAAGGTCCTGAAGGATCAGGGAAAAGCAGAGGTCATGGCCACCCAAAAGCTTGGCCATGCTTCCCATTGCCCCAATGGCAGCATGGTCTCACTCTTCCACAGCCCTGAACGATGTCTGCCCCAGGCATGGGAAGATATTTGCAGCTCCCTGAGCATCTCGCAGGGTTTCATCCTCCATGTCATGAGTTTCCAGGTCAGTCCCCACAAGAAGAGACCATTCCCTTCTCCTCCGCCCACTGTCATAACCCTGCTCTTTCTGTGTTTATATAACAGCGACGTCTCCTGTGGATTAGGGAGAGAATTGGCCGGGGAGAAATAATGAGGGTAATTCAAATCATTTGGGAAGATGAGGTTTGCGAGGTGCCCAGCGTCTTCCACCTTTTACATGTTGTCTCTAATCGTCCGCAATCTTGGATGGCCATTGATGGAGCTTGTTGCTGTGGCGACAGATGAATAGCCCTGGGATTGTACCATGCCAAAAAAGTGCTGTCCTTCCATCAAAACAACAACAACAACAAAAATATCATTTTGTTCAGGAAATTAAGCAGTTTGCAACCAAATAGCAGCATCTGAAAGGGCTCCCGCATCCGCTCTTTCCTCCCGGCTCCTGTGGCCACGTTGAGTTTGTCAGGAACATGCCCAGCGTCCCGGAGAGTCCTTTGTGTGCACCAGACGAGGAGAAGGTGGTAATTGCAAGGGAGTTTCTAACCCACTGAGGTTATTAAAAGGATTTTATGCCCCCCCCTCCTTCCCCAGATGTGTGTCATACTGTCAGGGAGCGCAGGGTGCTGTGGCCAGGAGCTGGTGCAGCACTAGGTTAATGTGTTAGCTGTGCAAGGTTAGAGCAGAGCAGGGGCCAGGCCCTGGGGGTGATGGCTGTTGGCCATGTTGTGGCTCCAGTCCTGCTCCTCCCCTGGGAAGGGAGGAACGCTCAGTGGCGAGAGCCAGCATGAGGCTCCTGAGCTGCGGGAGGGGGGTGGCTGTCGGGGTGGTGAGCACAGGGCTCCTGCCGTTGTCATCCTCCATGATTTTGTGTTCAAACTCCCTCCCAGGCCATATGACCTGGCCTGACACTCTCCTTGCCTCCCTGCCGCTCTGGGAGCATCTCCTGGGGCTGCTGGTGACGCTGCCCTCGAGCTGAGCCCTGGGGACCAGGCTGGGATACGGGTCATTTGGGATCGGCTCAACCAGGGCTTGATCCTGGCTTTGGGTTTGCCTCTGTTGGTGGGGATGACACTCTTGATGCTGGAAACTGCACACAAAGCTCCTGCCTGGCCTCAAGGCCCACGCTGCGGGTACTGCCTATGTGTAATCCATGTTATTGCAGGGGGCCACGGCAAACATTTTGAGCCAGGGGTCTGGTCCATGCTGGCATCTTTGGTGCTCCCAAATGTTGCCTGCCAGCAACAGGATGTGCATAGTGTAATTCAGAACTGTGTGACCCCCAACACCCATCCTGCAAGAGCGTAAGATCCAAATATCTGTAGGACAAGCACCCAACTGGACCTAGCCCCTGTGTGTTGGGGCATCAGCGAGGAGAAGGGAGAAGGAAGGATGGGTGTGTGAAGCGAAAACATTGTACAGAGGACCCTGAGGATGAGAAACAGGCCAAGTTCCTGCAGCCCTGGCTCCTCTTTGGGCAAGAGCCCCAGGCAGTGCTTTGCCAGCCGTCCCCAGAGCCCTCCACCTCCCTGGGTTCAGCGAGAGCCAGATGGAAGCACATCTTGGCTGTACAGAAAAACGAGGCAGCAAAGCAGGCTGGGGAGATTAACTCCGCAGGGAAAACAAGCTCAGCAGACGCTGCTAGTCTGAGAACGCCTGCGCGGCTGCGCTGTGTGTTTACATGCACATGCATGTGCTACAAGCATACATGAACAGGCACGAGCAGATGTTAAGTACTTGCGTGCATGCAGATGTGTGTGTTCATCCGAGCTGATGATCCAGTGTCTGGACTCAGAGGGACAGGCAGGGTTTTGGAAATGTGTCCTCATCCTTTAATTGCACTGCTTTGATAACAGTGATAATTGGCTAGAAATCAATACTGTTTTGCTCCTGTTTCTCCCATCCTGTCTCCCCGAGCCCTACCCTCCCCGGACGCCTCACTCCCTTTAGTGGGGTGACATTTAAATGCTCTGTCACAGTCATTAGATAACCCAAGCGGAGAGCTGCTGAGGAGGGGGCTGATGCAGACAGGCAGCACGTAGAGATGGAAGCAGCCCTCCGCTCTGCTGCCACAGCTCAAGGGCAGATGCAGAAGATGCACCAGCAGGGCAGCAGGGGATCAACAGTGGTGGCTAACCGCAGAGGTCCTGGGGACGAAGGAAGAGCAGAGCAGGGAAGGGAAGGGACAAACACAAGATGTGTAGGACAGGAAATCCCTCAAGTTTTGGATCTGAAAATTGTGCAAGAGAATCACAGAAAAATGGTATTAATAACACCACTGCTTGGCCTGCCCTGCTCTATGCGGCCCCACACCCACCTTCCGGGCTTTGAGCCAGAATGGGGCTGTGGGCTCGACTGGACGCGCAAAGCCCTGAAGTACACCACTGCCTCTCCCGGCCACCAGCCTGCCTATAGCTAAGCAGCGAACGTCCGGCCCCTGCTCCCAGGCCAAAGGACAGAGCATCCTTGTTGGTGGCTGTGGCGCTGCCTCTTCCTCTTTCCCCTGCCTCTGCTGCTCTGTCCCTGCCGCTTCTGGCTGCATCTCTGTCGGGCTCCCTGTCTGCCCGTCTTTCGCTCGCCCCCCCCTCCCCTGCCTCCTGCTTTCTCGCTACAAGCCTCGCCATGCAGCTGGCTGCCACTTTTCTCCTCTCTCTTAGTGCCCCGCAGCCC
>VWZZ01007327.1:8963-27555 GCA_013399095.1 Psophia crepitans | reverse complement strand
TGTCCGCCTGGTCCAGGGGCGGGTGGAAATTCCCTTTGCTGGTGCTGGGAGCCAGATGGAGCCAGTCGCTGCGTGAAGGCTGTGCCGGGCCCTGCACACGGGGGCCCCTGAGGGCCAGGGCAGTGCCGGGCTGAGCCGTGGCCCCCCGCAGGCCCGGCCCGGCTGGCTGCTGCTGGGGAGAGGTGAAAGTAAGCGGCGTGCTTGAAACCTTCCGCTGGTTTCCTCTGGAGCTGCTGTGGGTTTGGGGAGCGGTTTCGCATCCTGGAGCTGCGTCCCGGGGGGGTTTGTACCTCGGAGCTCCCCGGCGGCACCCCGTCAGCCGTGCTGCCAGTGTCCCTGGCGAGAAGGGTGCGAGATCCCCGGGCAGGGCTGGCGGTTCCGCTCTCAGTGGGGCTGACAGAATACATGCTTCGGGTTTGGTTTTGCTCTGGAGCCGTGGTGGCGGTTTTGGGCTGCGATGACACCCCAAACCCTCCCTCCTCTGCCCAGTTTTGCTGTTTGTGCTGTTGGCCAGGACAAAACCTGTTTCCTGTTTCCAAACCGCAGGAAAAGTGCTCCCTGCTGCTTCTGGTGCTGGCACAGCGCCTGCCGCAGAGGTGGCTTTGCCTGCGTCTCCCAGGCGCTGCAGGGGCATAAATAAAACCGTGTATGTACATATTAATTAGCCTTATATTGCCTCCTGCCAGGTGAACCGGCCCCCCCGCGGCTCAGGGAGCCCCCAGCTTTGCCGGCACGCTGGGGTGGGATGTTACCCCATCTGAACCAGGTGCCTGGCCGCTGGGGGCAGTGCTGCGAGCCAGCCCTGGCCCGGGGACACCCATCCTCGGGGGCCTGTGCGGGGCTGGGGCTGGCATGCGCCTGGGGAGCGGAACTGCGGTGTGCCGGAGCACCCGCCGGAGACTTCCAAGCCCCCACGGTGCTGTGGGCGGTGTGTGAATTTGGCTTTCTGCTCGGCGGTGGGTGTGAAGAGACACTGAATTCTCATCAGTGCTTCATTACCTTAATAAAATTACTTCAGGTCTGTGAAGTTCTCTTGCAGTAAAATAAGACATAATTGCATGTTTCGTTAGCTTCTCCTTCCCCCACGCCCCAAAAGAGCTCAGCCCCCTCCGGTCTCACTTCCATGGTCGTTTGTGAAGTCCACGTTGAGGGGCTACGGGATCTTCTCCGAGAGCCTGGCCCGGGGCAGGAGCTGGGAAACTGCCCGGCACGGAGTTCCGTCAGGACGGCCTCTCCATCCCCTCAGTCCGACAGACACTAGGAAGTTATTCAGCGCTGCGGTCCTTTTGAACCTTACACTGTCAAAGCTTTTCTCCTGTAAGAGACAAGTCCTTACCTAAACTCACCTGCTCGACAGAAACAGCAGCAGTAATAAGCCCGAAATGAGGAGATTAAGAACTGGTGTTCGTTTTACACCATGGCTGGTGCTCACCGAGCCCTTCCGGCGTTATCCACCGTGCCTTACCTCGCCGTTACCCTCGCTCTTGCCTCAGAGACTCTGTTCAAGTACTTCTAGCTTTGCACGCCCCTGGGAGTTGTCCCGTTCTGGCTGGACGGTCGCCCTGGGAGCCGGTGGCTGCGTGTAGACCAGAGCAATCCAGGTGTAACACTCTTCGGGCTAACCGGACTTTGTTTCGGTGCATTTTGCTTTAAAACTTGTATTTTTCCCCGTAGCATCTCTGCTGCAAAGTGATAAATTGGGGAAGGTCTTTCCTGTCACCGGGTGTGGCTTGGTCAGAGCTCAAAGACCCTGGTACCTGTTGAGACAGGAGTTACAAGGAGATCAAGAGAAGATTGCCTGGAAGTTGATGTTAGGTGCTATTGGATGATCTTGGAGCAGAATGTGGATTAATTAATGGGTTAATCAGATCTTAAATTCTCTAAAGATCCCTGCAATAGAGGTGGAGGCCACCCCTACAGCTGGGTTTTGGGAATGATCCATAATATAGATGGAGTGGTGCCTCCTGGCTGGCAATATCACCTCACTGGGGGTGTCTGCTGAGCCTCTTGCTTTGGGAACGCAGAAACCTCCTGGCGAAGGTCATGTCTTTTCCTGGGGTGGCTGTAATAATTGGCTCCACCTTACAATCAAGGTGGATGCTGCGCCCGCTAGTAACCAAAGTTGTTAGCAACGTTCTTGTGCCCTTCCTCACCAGGGGGTGTGTGTAAAACTGCTGCCATGGAGATCCTCAGATCCTTCCTTTGCTCTTCAGCCACTGCCTGCCTGGTATCGTGCAAAGATCCTGGACCCCAGGCGCGTGGATTTTGCAGAGAACCAGAACGTAAGTCCTCTGACAGAGCCCGTGCAGCACCTTGCTAATGAGTATGTGAGTATGGACGTCTGCAGCCCCGTCCCGGGTCATGGAACCAACGCTCTGCAAACGAAATCCGAACTGCAGGGGGAAAACGGCAGCTGAAAATCCCATCTACAACCTGTTCAGGCTCTGCAAGACCGGACGTGCTGTGCTGTTGCCACAGCACTGCGGTGGGAGCGGAGCGCGGGGCAGAGGGGGGCTCTGCGGGCTGGAGCCGGCTGTCGGGGCTGTGCTGTGTCTGTCTCTAGGTGCGGGATAGGAGCGAGAGGCTGTACCAGCTCGGAGACCTGCGGAGAGGATGGAGACGCTGGCTGGCTCCAAAACACGTTTGCCAGCCAAGGTGGCCTTCAGCGAAGAGGAAAAACTGAAGGTAAAACAAATGCTTTAGGAGTTGGAGAAGACTGAGCCATAAAGCCATATGAGGCCGGTAGATGGGAAATCTGGTGGCAAATGTTGGGGCCTCTTCCTAGGCGTGTGGGTGTTGTGCTCACATCCCCGGTGCGACCTGGTGGAACAGAATCAGTCCATGGCCTTTAGA
Source organism: Psophia crepitans (assembly GCA_013399095.1). NCBI lineage: Eukaryota > Metazoa > Chordata > Aves > Gruiformes > Psophiidae > Psophia > Psophia crepitans. The sequence goes on along the minus strand of VWZZ01007327.1, from coordinate 24,702 downwards.
ATGTCCCTTCTGTCTCCTAGATTTCCAAAGACCTCGTTGATCTCCAGATTGAGACAAACAAAATGAAGGAGCAGCACGAGACGGAGAACTTTGAACTGCAAAATATGGTATCCAAAAGTTTGAAGTAGAATTGATTCAATTCTGCCAATACCTTTATCCAGAACCGCAGTTCACTATGCACCCAGCTTTGCTTTGCTTGGTGTGTTCTCCTGGCTTTTACTGGAGCAATGAGTCCCTCCCAGCACCCCAGGTACCATGAACCTCTGGTGAAACTCATCTCTCTCCAAGTCATAGCGTGCCAGAACCCGTTTGGCCAAATGCATGCCCTGTGATTGCTGCTGGTCTCTGCCACAGTGTAATTCTGCTGCCTCCTCACTGCAGATCCTGGCCCTGGAGAACCGTGTGCTGGAGCTGGAGCTCTGCAGCAAGAAAGTCACTGGGGAGCGAGATGCCTTACGGGAACGCCTGAATGCTCTGGAGACCAGTCGGAAGGAGCTGGCAGATGAGTACATCATTTTGAAGAGCAATTACCTGGCCCTGGGCAAAGAACTGGAGCAGGAGGTGAGACAGGCTCTGGTGCTCTTGGCTTCATGGATGGAGAGCAGCCCTGAGGAGAGGGACTTGGGGATACTGGTGGGTGAAAAGCTGGATGTGACCTAGCAGTGTGCGCTGACAGGCCAGAAAGCCGCCCGTGTCCTGGGCTGCATCCCCAGCAGCGGGACCAGCAGGGCCAGGGAGGGGATTCTGCCCCTCTGCCCCGCTCTGCTGAGACCCCCCTGCAGTGCTGCCTCCAGCTCGGGGGGCCCCAGGGCAGGAAGGACACGGAGCTGCTGGAGCGAGGCCAGAGGAGGCCGCGGAGATGCTGCGAGGGCTGGAGCCCCTCTGCTCTGGAGCCAGGCTGAGGGAGCTGGGCTTGTCCAGCCTGGAGCAGAGAAGGCTGCGGGGAGCCCTTGGAGCCCCTGCCAGTGCCTGCAGGGGCTGCAGGAAAGCTGGAGAGGGGCTGGTTGCAGGGCAGGGGGGGCCAGGCCAAGGGGAAGGGCCAGAAGCTGCAGGAGGGGAGCTGGAGCTGAGCTGGGAGGCAGCAATCCTTCCCTGGGAGGGTGCTGAGGCCCTGGCACAGGGTGCCCCGAGAAGCTGTGGCTGCCCCTGGCTCCCTGGCAGTGCCCAAGGCCAGGTTGGATGGGGCTTTGGGCAGCCTGGGCTGGTGGGGGGTGTCCCTGCCCATGGCAGGGGGTGGCACTGGGTGGGCTGGGAGGTCCCTTCCCACCCAAACCAGTCTGGGGTTGTGTGATCACCCAGTTACTTGATCTACAGACAGCTTGGTTGGCTTTGACTTACGTATCCACACAACAGCTCAGGCGGGCTGTGAGGCAGAGTGGCTCGGGCACGGTTCCTTTCCTTTCAGGGCCTAGGGGTTCCCTGAAACGTGGCCACCTTTCAGCAGAACCTGCTCTGCTCAGCAGGCACAGGGCTGCGCCCGTGCTGACCCGCGTGCGGTGCTCTCTGGGCACCCCGCGGGCCGAGGCGCTCTCTTTTTGTGCCAGCCCAGATCCCCATCGCTGGCAGCGGCGAGGAGGTCACCGCGGGGCTGGTGCGAGTGCGCGCTGCAGGTCCCCCGTGACTGCCAGCACGCTTTGTTTCCCTTTGTTTTCCGCACGGCTTGCGCAGGCGCACGTGAGCCGGGTGCAGTCGCTCTCGGTGCGTGTGGTGGCGGGAAGGGGCCTGCAAGTTTTTTGAGGTCGACAAGTTTATAGGAACAGTGAATGTAAGCAAGTTTCTGGCTGTCCCTTAAAATATCACAAATTTCCTGGTGACTCTGAGCTTGGCAATAATTAGCTACAGTCCGTTGGACCCCGATTTGGGTATTTCTTTGGCAAGAATAGCTACTTCAAGAGACCTTCCCTTCTTCCCTCCCGCTCCCCCCTCCCACTTCTCTTTCTCTTTGAATTGGTTGGGTGACTGACACCCCCCAGGCTCCCTCCCCCGGCAGACAGTTCAGCTGGGTCAGCCAAACGGCCAAACCATGCCCAGCAGAGCTGCGATGGGAAAACGTGGGGCTGGGACCAGGCGTGCTGGTTTGGGCAGCGTCCTTTACTGTGACCCTCGATCCGCAGCGCTCCGGTAGAGGAGGATACGAGGCTGTGATCGTCCTGCTGCAAAGCCGCGAGTTAGTGACTCCTGTGAAGCTATCGTTTATCTCCCGTAAGCTGTAAAAACAAGGAAATTTCTTACAAGGAGGCAAGCTCAGCTGCTGGCAGGGTGTGAAGCCACCCCATCGTCCCGCCGGCGCGTGAGGTAGAGTGCGTGCAGCTGGCTGTCAGCAAGGCAGCGCGCCGCCGAGACACGGCACCGCCAGGCTGCGGAGCAGTAGCCGGGTGTTCAGCAGCCTTCGTTGCTTCTTGTCCCCAAGGGGGTGCAATGTGTTTGCCAAAAGTTGGATTTTCAGGTGGTTGACATCTCTTAAGTGATGGGTTTAACAGGCTGGTGGTAATACCACCCTGTTTTCACATGGATCCTGGAACCTTTCAAGGAGTGAAAGCTGGTGGGTTCAGTTACGTGCCTGGATAGCGTCCTGAAGAAGCAGAGCAGGGTCCAGAAGCCAAACTCCTGGGCTATAATTCGCAGGCTGAGGATTTTACCCCCGTTTCTTGGCTCTGACTACGGAATATCCTTGCCTGAAGCAAAGGAGGCTCCAACTTGGCAGGTTGGGACTTGTCATGGCATGGGCCTCCCGCTCATTATTTCCCCAGTGTGGACTTTCCCAAAGGAAACGGGAAAAGCGGCCTGCGGTTCTGCCCCCTCCCCTTCCCCGGCGCTCTTCTGGGGAGACAATGAGCCTTTTACACATTCCCAATTACAAGTGCTACTTGTGACCTTGCCAATATGTTGTCATGGCTGCTTGGCGCAGAAGCAGCTCGGCGAGCTCATTCACAGCCCCTTGTAGGGGAGCAGTCAGAGCCTCTGAATTGTCAGGGCCCCCATTGTACGGCTCGATTCACACATCGCCCCGCGTCTGGCCCGGGCGAGGGAGCGCGGCGGAGCTGGCCTCGCCTGTCCCTGGGGAAGTGCCTTCCACGAGATGCCAGTCACTTTGTGCCTGTCTCCTACCTCGCTGTAAATTCTTCCTTTTCAAGACTCTGACCTTTCCTCGACTCTCCGTTTCCTCCTCCCCTTTTGTTCCGCAGGCCTAACGCGGCCTGCGCCGGCGGCGCGGAGCCCAGGGAGCCCCGATGGCTGCCAACCGCTTCCGCGCCGGCGTGTTCCCTGCAGCCGGGCCAGGCTCAGGAGCTGCGGGGGGGCAGCGGAGCCCGTCGCAAACCTGGGCCCGGTCCTGCTTTCGCTGAGCTGGTGCCGCTGCGCTGGCGTGACCCGCTCCGATCACGCCGTCAGGGCCGGCAGCTGCAGACGGATCGCTTTCGGCTGGAGAAGCAGCAGCCTGTGTGGCGTAGCTGTCAGCTTTCACCGCTGTGCATCCCACCTCTTTGTCAGCCTCCTTTCTCCTCGCCCCTCTCCCGCAGCCCACCCTGCGCTATCTTTTGATAAGCTGTTGTCTCCGCGGATGACTCAGATGACCTCTGCCTCCCATCCTCCCGATTCACTGCCATGGTAACAATTACTCAAGCTTGTCCCCAGTCATAAACCCCATCAAAGCTTTGTTCTCTACATAGAAACCCTCCCGTGAGACATGAATTCCCCCAGCGTTCCTTCCAGATCACCTGTAACAGAGCCTTTCTCATTCACATCCTCTTTATCTTTTGGAAACGTGTCACTTCAGCACCGCTTGGCATCTCGCTGCCTACGCGGTGCGGTGGGCTGGCTGCGGAGGGACGCCTTCAAACACAACTGGAATTGGCTGAGGGGCGTCAGCCGAGGTGGATGGAGACTTGGCCCGTCTCTTGCTTTACGGAGTCCAGCACTGCTCGGAGCCCGGGGAGGGGGACAGGCATGCCTGAAGCGCTGGGAAGCTGTGGGGAGGGGAGGGGGTTGGAGCAGAGAGGGCGGCTGGAGGTCAGGACAGGGAGGTGGTGGCAGAGCTGTGCCCAGGGCTGGGCGGGCGCCGGGATCTGTGTCTGAGTGTGAGAGCGAGATGGGCAGAGGGGGTGAGATTCCACGTGAATAATCCTGATGCCTGGCGATGATCCTTACCCTGCATTCCTGTGAGAATCAGAAAGTCACTGATTTCTTTTTAGTTCTCTCTCCTATGTCCAAAGAAAGCTTGCTTTCGGGGGGGTGCGAGTGCCTGCCTTGCGTACACACCAAGAGCAGCGGGTTCGTGCTGAACAGTCAGCCTGCGGAGCCGGAGAGGCAGGATTTCAGAAGCTCTTTCCTTCTTGTTCGACCTGACAGGTCATGAAGAATGAAGAGCTCAGCCTCGAGCTGCTCAGCCTGGCCAATGCCAGGAGCACCCTTCCCCGCACAGAGAGCCCCCGCGTCCCCGCCGTGGCCGATGAATCCTCTGCCGAGCTGGAAAGAGTGCGAGCAACGGTGCGCCGTCTCTCAGCTCGGAAGGTGAAGGTGAGGACCTCTCTGCCCCGTCACTAGTTCACTGGAGAACAGGGATCTAACCGGCACCTTCTTCTGTCTCTTACCGAAACCAGCCAGAAGATGTAGCTGCCTCTGAACGCGAGCGGCAAAAGCTGGAGAGAAACGTGAGTGTGTGGGGGTCTGCTCCCGGATCCCTGGGGAAGCAGAGGGGGAATTTGTTCAGAGTGTGGCTGTCACCTCCTGGTGCTAACTTGAATTTTGCAGATGAGCTGATGCCTTGATTTAATTTAAAAAAAAAAAACAAAAAAAAACACGTTAAGCTGCGCAGTTGAAAAATGAGACTAAAATAACTCCAGGTCTCGTGCAGGCAAAAGCTGAGCGAGGGCAGCTGTGGTTCCCGCTGCCAGAGCCTCTGGGTGAGCAGAGGCAGGAGTTCGGAAGGCAACAAGTGCGGAGGACACTTGCCAATACTTGAGAAGGATGGGGGTGACAAAGCACCCGAAACCGAGAGCAGAGGGATGCTCCCTGCCCCCTTCCCAGCTGCACCCACGCGGTACCAGCCGGGCCTCCACCACCAGCTCCTGCTCTCAGAGCACGGCTCTCTCCTGGGGGGACAACACGAGCGCACCTCCGCGTGCCCTGTCTCCGGAGCACGCGCTGCTTCTGGTGCGCTGCACCCAGTTAAACTGTCCATTCGCCAGTGTGTCACTGGTCAGCTGGACTTGTGCTCAGCTGCAGGCTCTCCTCACCGCTTCCCCCTTCACAGATCCCTCTTAGCTCAGTCCTCTGTCTCATCTTCCTCTTCGTTTGTCCCTCAGTTGCTTGGAAACCAGGATCATGTAAAAGCGGAGCTTGAAAAACTGAAGGAAACCTATGATGCGCAGCAGCAGAAGCTGGAAGAGAGAGTGTGAGTGTTCGAGGGCACGTCCTTCTGCTTGGCTGGGCATTTGTGGAGCTTGTTGCAGCTGAATTTGACCCTTTGGGACCAGGAGAGGAGGCAGTCTGCCTCTGGTGGGGTACAGGGTGAAAAACGGTGGCTCACCCTTGGAACAAGTGAGGCCTGGAAGCCAAAACTGATGTTTTCTCATCAGTTCTTAAGAGGGGCGGCCGTCTGCCTAGAAGTTGATGGTGTTTAGGTGCCCGACTGGCCTATGCAGCTCTGAAAAATCCACCTTCTGAGACACACACAGCAAATGTGTGACAGCCCGGAGATGGACCCAGCCCTCGCCCTTACTCCCACAGCCTGGGCTGGGGCCGGTGTCCGGCAGAGGCTGCCAGAGCAGGGGTGCTGGAGATCTAGACCCTCTGACCGGGGAGGAGGTTCACCTTTGGCTGGGGGGGGGTGCTGCTGGCAGCTGCTGCTGAGAGATTCCTGCCATCCCATAGTGATTTCCTTCTCTGCGCTGGCTGTGTTGGACCTACAGAGAAGTTTGGGGGTTTAAAATAAACGCACCCTCTTCCTGTGTGCCCAGGATCGCAATGGGGAAGGAGCTGCAGGAGGCAAAGGGAGCGATTGGGGACACCCAGCACAAGCTGGCACAGCAGTCAGCGGTAAGGGTGGGCTCCCTTCCAGCCCCCAGCACCCAGCACTGCGCCCGCTCGCCCTCCTGGGTGCCACGCGCTTCTCCTGGCGCTAGCAGGGGGTGGGTGTCTTGTACTAAGGCACTCCGGCACGTTCTCCTCTCCAGGGAGCGTGTCCCACCAAGGTAATTCTCCCTGCGCAGTTTCCCTCTCCAGGGGCGGGATGCGGGTGGCGGAAGGTGCTGCTGGCCACAGGTGGTGGGAGGAATTTTATTCACTAATATTTAGAAAGGGGCGGTGAAATCATGGGGCGGGGAGGGGGGTGGGGGATTGCAAATGGCAGGAGGCAGCAGGGGAAAAGAGACTGGAAACGTTTGCAGTGGGCAGAAACCCCAGGACCTTCCCAGCTGTAGTGCAGCTGGATTCCTGGAAGCGAAGGTCCTCATCCCTCATGGAGCTTCTTGGTGCCCCTTGCTTGGCCGGAGGACGAGGGCAGCAGCGAGTGCGTTTGCTGTGCCTAGGTGCTGCTCGCCTCCCAGAGCCAGCTCCAAGAGGTGGAGGCAGAGAACTCCCGGCTGCAGCTCCGGCTGAAGGCGCTGAACGAGGAATATCGCGCCCGGCTCGCGCAGTACATCAAGGACATGGCGGTGGGTGTCCCCAGCCCCAGGGGCTCTGCAGGCTGCTGCCGCTTCCCCTCCTTGCTGGGCTACCGAGCAGGCGGTGGGGCTTGGGGAGCCACGCCTGCGGCTGGGAGGGGGCTCTGTGCCCTCGGCTTGGTCTGGCGGAGGAGATGCCAGCCCCCCCTCCTCACCCAGATTTCCTGTATGGCCCCACTAAAGGGTCTGTGAGTTTCCACTGGGACTTTCTTTCTTGGTCAGATTACTTGGATTGAAAGATCTTATTCACAATGGCTGCCCCCCAGTTGGCTTCTAGCCTCCATCGCCCTGACAGCTTCCCTCGGCAGGCCGGGCGATGCCACTGCTGGCTTTGTCGCTGCCTGCGCGGTGACTCTGCCGCTGTCCCCGCGGGGAGCTCCGCCAGCCTCCGTGCTCGGCTGCAGAGCCGTGTAACGCCAGCGCCCGGGACCTGCGCCGGGAACAAGCACTTTGGCTGTAGCGTCGGGCTCGCAGAGCGCGGGGGGCACTCGGCACAGCGCAGGTGCTTCGGGCGGGTTCGGGCACGGATACCTGCTTATCCTGAGCATAGAATCAAAGAATCATAGAATCACTAAGGTTTTGGGAAGGACCTCTGAGATCATCAAGTCCAACCGTCAACCTAACACCACCGTGCCTGCTAGACCATGTCCTGGAGCGCCGCATCTATGTGTTTTATTGAATGTCTCCAGGGCTGGGAAGAAACCTCTTCCTACCCCCTTAGAGAGCAGTAAGCAGGTTTCGGCAAGAGCTTCGGCTGGTGCCGAAGAACACAGTGTGGTGGTGGATCAGGAGGCTAAGCAAAGCAATTTTATTCATAGGAATAGTTTAATTTCTACCAGCGCGATGTCGAAGCACCTCCTAGCTAGCAGAGAGACGGGCACGGTGGAAAGAATACGGGGCTAGAGACGGTGACTCCCGACGCCAGCTCGCGTTTCCCTCGGCAGGTCACTGATACAGTACAGGTGCCTTCTCTGCCTTGAAGGGGCACGATGGAAGTTCATTAGTCTCTCCTGCTCTTGGGAGATGGAAGATATTCCCTATGCTCTGTGCTGTTAGCACAAATACACCCGGACCTTCGCTGCGGGAAGTGGGTTACGTGCATTAGGGAACGACTTGCTCACCTCGGTTTCTTTCTCTGTGTGTTTAAAGGACTACATGGACAGCAAATCCAGCAATGGAGCAGCGCCTGGCAAAGCTCCAGCCGATCACGCTCACATGAAACGCTTTGTGGACAGCATGCTGAAGGACATCAGGGCTTCCTACAAGTCTCGGGAAGAGCAGCTAGCTGGAGCGGCGCGTGGCTACAAGAAACGCATGAAGACTTTGGTCAAGAAGCATGAGAGCCTGCTGATCGCTTACGGGTAGGGCTGCGCCGGGCTCTGGGCGACATCTGTTTCTTCAGCTTATTGCTGAGGTCCGAGCGGCAGTGCCCTGTCCCATAGCGCCCCGTCCCCTGGCTGAGAGGGAGGCAAACGGGGCTCCCCGGTGGAGCGGAGGATCTGGAGCCCATGTTTATCTCCTTGTTGTGACAAGCCAGGAGCCAGGGAGTCTCCAGCTGCGCATCAGAGTGCTCTGGACACCCAGCTTTGCACGTACATTTCTCCTCTGTAAAATTTAGGGTGAGAGATTGATTCCACGTTGGGTGGTGTGGAAACACAGAGGTACCACAAATAACTCCTTTCTCCCAGCCCGTCCCTGCAGTGCTCTCAGCTCTGCTCCACAGCTCTCTCAGCAGCTTGGGCTGTGGGAAGCAGCAGAAATTCTTGTGGCATAAAAGCCACAAATAGCTCTAGGACAAGCTCCCCCCCCAGAAACACTCCCAGGAATCTCGTGCGTACTGCTGGGCTCTCCCAGTTACCCTTTGCAGGTGGACTGGCTCTGGGTGGCCAGAAGCCAGCAGGTCCCGAGCAGACGGTACCTCCAGCAGCAGCGGCAGCAGCAATGCGCGGTGCTGTTACCTACCCGAAGCTACCAGGGACAAATCCCCTCTGGCATCTTACAGGCTCCAGCGAGAGCAGATCCGGACCTTGGGCAGCAGCGGTATGGATTGTGGCCCTGCCGAGCTCCACTTTTCCATCACGGACCCAGAGCTGCTGACAAACACAACCCAGGAGCTGAACCGCCTGCGGGAAGATAAGGCGAAACTGGAGATGCAGATACAGGAATTGCAGAAGGTGGAGGCTGGGCTGCTGCTGGGGGTGAACCTGGGGGGCTGGGGGGAGGCTCTCACAAGCGATAGGTCCAGCCCCTCCCTTAGGCATTCCCTGAGGGTTCGCTGCATCTCCGTGGCACAGCGGAGATGGGAAGAGATGGGATGTTTGAGCAGACCCCTCGCTGCTTCAACCCTGCCACGCAGGGGTGGGTTACAGTCAGATCCAGGAGGCTGGGCAGCCCCGTGGACCGGGGGCGCTGAGCTCCGGGAGGGCTGAGGAGTAGCAGATGTCATAGAAGAGCTGCCAGGCCAGCAGACTCACTCGCTGCTAAACGAAGGGGCGAGTAGGGGAGGGTAGGATTGAGCTTCCTGTTCGTTGAATGCCTTTGCCTCAGCACGAACAGCTAACGGAGCAGGAGCCCTCGCTCAGAAACACGCCGGTCAGCTCCTGTCCTCCCACCGGCTCTGCCTGGGCACAGACCTGTCTCTCCATTTGCGTGAGACACAATTTATTTAAAAGGTCAGAGGATGGGAGACCTAAACCTTAAGATTGTCCTGCGCACCGTTTCCTGGCCAGGGCACTGGGGGCCGACAGAGTGTTAGGGTGCGTTGTGCCACCGTGGGGAGACCGCAACGGTTTGATGCTTACGGCAACACTGCTCTTCCTTTGCCTTCAGAACAGACGGAAGGAAACCTCTGGCTTTCTGCTGGCCCCTGAGCAGTAAGTGCTGGCCCTTTCTCGGGATATCCCTCATCATGAGTTCTCCTTCCCGTGTGGACTGAGGAGTCTTTTCCCGCTTTACTCGGAGAGAGTAATAAACAGGGAGAACGAGCTGGTAGGGACTCGGAGGAGGAGAAAAGCCAGCGGTGGTCTCGGTGCAGCCCTTCCTGCGGTGAAATGAGTTGGCCACTCGGGCCTTGATCCAGGAAAGCTCTTAAGCACGTGTTTGATTTCATCGTGCTGTTAGTCTTGCTGGTCTCTTTAGAAGCTGAAGGTTAGCACACACCCAAGTGCCTTGGTGGATCCCAGCCTGAGAAAGGCAAGCGAAACACCACCAGTTTGGGATGGCCTTGTGTCTCCTCCCTCCCAACGCAGAAGCTGGGCTGGAACCCTTGGGCGACCCTGCCTTCCTGATGTGCCCTTTGTTTGCCCATTTTTGATGGATCTCTTCCCCCTGTTCCTTCATTCTGTTGAAACTCTATCAACCGTAGCTGCGGAGAGGTGGTACCAAGCGTAGGAGAAACCTGAGCTGCGATTTTTCAGCCGTTTAAAATGTGGTAGCCTAGAAAACATGTCAGGTGTTTCACTAACTGGATGCCAGCGCTGGGGAGTCGGTCAGTGCCTGAGCCGCTGGGCTCCGGAGGAGACCTCGGAGAGAAGCCCGAGCCTTAACCAGGCTCTGCCATGTTTTCCATGCTGAAAAGCAGGGGGAGTCCTTGGACAGACGCATTAATTTTGGCAGATTCACCACAGGAGCAAGACACAGAAAGGCCAGAACCTGAATTTTAGTGATGCATCTTGTTGCTAAGGTAGTTTGGTTTTTTTAGCTGCTGAGAGACTCTGCGCGCTTCGCTTGTTTTCCGTGTGCTGGTGGGTTTATCCATGCAGTTATCTTGTTCCCCTAGCTGGAGACACAAATCCTGGCGTTAGCGCAGCGCTTCAGCTCTGCCTCCTGCTGCTGCTCCTCTTTCCCAGCTGCCTGGCTTCCCTGCCCGTTGTTCCCCTCGCTTCTGCTCCCACGAAACCGCAGCCACGATTTCCCGCGGGGCTGGGCCGGGAAGCTGCAGCCGCCAGAGGGAACTCGGCAGCGGCCGCGGAGCCGCTCTCGAGCACAAAGCATTCCTCCCTCCGTACAGCCCCAGTTCCCCAGCGTCAGATGTGACCTGTATTTTGCTTATTCAGACTGGGACAGAATAGGAAGGACTTTCCCACGGCTGGGCTGCACAGACAGCTCACCTATCGCGCTCGGCCACCAGAGCAGGCGGGTTTGCGCTCAGAGCCATGAAAAGCCCCAGCGCTCGGCACTGATCGCTCTCTGTTTCCATCAAGTTCAGTCCTGCGGTGTCAGGTTAAGGACTCTTTCTGCACGAAGGCCTCTGATGTATGAGTGGTGATGTGCGCTTGGAACAAACCCAGCCACCGCGGCGGGGAATCCCAGGTTGGCAGAAGGGCTGCGACGCTCGTGCCTGGGCACAGGGATGGGGCATCGGGAGCGAAAAGCCTCCGAGCGTTGGGGGTTATGGTCTGTTGGATGTGAGTTGTGTCCAGCCCCTGAACAGAGCTGTGTGACCTGCGGATGGGCTGGATTCAAATGAGCAGACTCTGTTTGTCTCTCCTAGGCGGCAGGCTGAGGAGGGCTGGGCAGAGGTCAGGAAGCAGCTCCGGGAGTTTGCACGCACCACCCAGGTAAAGGTCTGGAACAGCCCACCGGAAAAAAAAAGCTGATCCCTTACCCACATGCCAAAGATGTGCTGCCCAGGGGCCCACACGTGCTCCAGGCTGGAGCGGGGGAGCTTTCCACGGAGCCTTGCTGCGCCTTTGGCCTCAGCGCGCCGGGTGACACTCGCAGGTCCCCGGCCAGGGAACTGATTGCTGGACCGTACTGAGCCCTCCCTCGTTTCAGCACAAGCATTTAGGCATCGTATAACAAACTGGGACTGCGTTCGACCCGGTTCAAGTCGAGTTTGAACCTGAATCAGATTCCCCGGGTGCACTTGGTGCCCCCCAGGGAATGGGGTGGCCCGGAGCTGGAAGAGCTCTCTCCACCCGCAGCGCTGCCCTGCAGCACCCATGAAACCATGGCGGTGCTCGCTGGGAGGGGGGGTGCTGCCTGGCAGCAACTGGGGCTGCTGGGGAGAGGGGCTGGCGCAGGGACCCCTGCCACGCTGGCTGCCACGCGCGGAGACAGGGCGAACGGAGCCGGGGGTCGGCTTTCTGCTCTGGACAAGGCTCTAGGTGTGTTACCAGCCGGCTTCCATGTCGTGCCTCCCCCCGTCTGCCCTTCTCTGGTCACGTAAAGCAAAACACCGGAATTGCGTGTGTCTTCGCAGCCAAACGGCGCCGGAACTGAGTGATCCGAGAGATGGGGAAGAGGTTGGTCCCGGCTGGCAGAGAGGGACTGAGCAACTTCACTCCCGTCTCACAGAGCTCCCTGTTTTCTCCACATTTCCTTGCCCCCCCAGGAGGATTTGGAGCAGGAGAGGAGCCAGCTGCTGACTCGGGCGGTCACGGCAGAAGCGCAGGTGTCGGAGCTGCAGGAATACATAGATAAGCATCTTGCAAGGTGAGGCGGCAGCATCCCCCTCCACGTGTTCTCTGCTTTGTGCTCCAAGTCTGTCTCCCAGGCTAATTGTCGGTGACATCGCCGTGCCCGCCACGCTGTCGGCGCCTGACCTCACCGCCACCTTCCCGCAGCGCCGCCGGCGTGGCCGATGTCCCGCAGCACCTCCAGCTGCGCGGGCAGCTGCCACCATCCCTTGCGCCGCAGGGCAGGGGGGCGGCGTCTGGCCTGCCCTGCCGCACAGCTCCTTCCCCGCGCGCTCACCCACCCTTTGGCGCGAGCTAGGAGAGGGGCTGCCTAAAACCTAGAGCCTCCCGGCAGCCCCTCTCCTACAGCCCTCTCCCCTCGGCTCGTCGCAGCCCGAGGAGGGAGGGAAACCAGCTGCTTGGGCCAGGAAGGGGGAGACAAGCAGGGTGCATCTGCCGGAGCAGCGGTGCAGCTCCACGCCTGCCGCAACGCCCCGGCCAGCTCGGCCCTGAACCGGGCCAGCCTCGCAGGCTTGTTGCGGTAGCTGCTACCCGGCAGAGCCGACAAACCCCTCGTCCTCGGGGGAGAAAGGCTGCGGTTTTGTGTCTGCCGGGGCTCAGACCCCGCCGGGCTCAGTGCCTGGGCAGGCTGGTGCGAATTAACTGACGCTGCGCGTCCTTCGCACGTAGCAGGCACAAGAACGCAGCGTACGCTTAGAGATCGCTCAGGATCGTGCCTGCACGGGCCGTGATGGTGCTGCTTCCCCGTCACAGGTACAAGCAGGAGATCCTCCGGCTGAGGAAGCTGGCGGGCAGCGAGGCGCCACGTGTGCTCAGTGCCGGGGCGGCCGATCCTCGCTCGCTGCCCAGAGCCCCGAGGACCATCAGCCACCAACCGTAGCTCTTCCCCCGCGGCCCCGAGAAGCGGCACGATCACAGGGTAAGAGCAGGATTTAAAAGGCAGGAGCTTTCTGGTGTGTGGGCTGGCCAGGGCGAGTATCCCTCCCCGGCTGAGAGGCACAGCGAGGGAAACCACGTGGGTGTTCTCAGTCTCAAATTAACGGTACTAAAATGGGATGAGACAACTGCGTCTCGTCTGTCCTCCGGCCCCTCAGCTGCAGGGAGGGTTCTGCCGTCCCCCGAGCACGTCGCACCTCGGGACACGGGGTCAGGTTCCCAGGCAGCTTGTTACTGCGGGACTGCAGGGACAGGTTCCGCCTCCTGCCTCCTCGGACGCTGCCCTGAGGTTTGTCCTGGGTCAGACCCAGCCTGGAGTCCAAGGACTAACTCTGCCCCTGCCTTTGCTCCCTTCTCAGCTGTGAAGAGATAAGGCCGGGGCTGGTTCAAGCTAAACTTTGGTCTAAGAGGTTAGACAAAGGGGATAAGCTGATCTTTCATGGTGGGAAAACCCTTTTTCCCCTCTGTTTCTGAGCGGAGAAGGGAATGTTACTGAAGGCGAGCAGGGCCAGGCCGGCCCTTCAGCGCGAGGGGGGCTGGACCAGCTCCCTCCTGAGCTGCCTCCAAAGGGACACGGGGCGAAGCCTGAGGCCGGGAGCGGCGGCTGCTCTGGCTCCAGGAGCACCCTGCGGCCCCAAGCAAAGGTCTCAAAGGAAGAACCGTCCAAATGTTTATTTTCAAAAATTCACTAGAAATAAAGTAGCAAATGTACAGAAAGAGGCACTGGAGCTTTAGCCCTTTGATCCTGTGATAATTCCAGCATTTCTGATTAATTTTTCCCCCCTCCCTTGCCTTCCCCAAACTCTTTGGAGGGACCACCGCCCTGCAACTTCCTGGGGAAAAAGCCTGGCCAAGCACCCCTCTGACCGCTGTCCCGAGCTGAGCCCAGGGGCTGGAGAAACTCCGAGCCCTACCGCTGCCGACCCTTAATGCCAGGCTTAGCAAGGCCGCCGCTAGACCGGGCTTCCCTCTGCGCTGCTCTGCACCACTCGTCGCACCTCCTTCATATCATAGGCCCAGACTTGCTCCAGCCCCTGCCCGAGGGTGCTGGTGGGGGTCCAGGAGGGGAAGGGGAAGCGTCCGGCCACCACCCGGGCTTCGTCGGGGAGTTCTGCAAGGAGCTTGGCAGCTAGGGGAGGTTTCTGGGGAGAGAGAGAGAGAGACGCCCAGGGCCTTAGGAAATGGTCACATAGTGGCAGTGCCACCGCGGAGCACAGGGCAGCTTCTCGGCGGGGCCAGTGGGTCCCACGCAGCCAGCATCAGCCGAAGACCCTTCCAAAACGCAGGCTGGTACTAGGCCCGCGTGCGGCTGGGACTCGGACCGAGTAACAAGCGATAGGAAAAGGGGGAACGGCCCCAAGTTGTGCCAGGGGAGGTTTAGACTGGATGTTAGAGAAAAATTCCTTCACCCAAAGGGCTGCCAGGCACTGAACAGGCTGCCCAGGGAAGCGGTGGAGTCACCGTCCCTGGAGGGGTTTAGAAGACGTGGGGGCGTGGGGCTCAGGGACGTGGTTTGGTGGTTGGGCTTGGCAGTGCTGGGTTAGCGGTTGGACTCCATCTCAAGGGTCTTTTCCAACCCACATGATCCTGTGATTCTATGAATTGGGGTGGTGCTGAGCACCAAGCCGCTCGCTCGTGGCGATGCCCACGTGGCCTTGTTTTTTAAACAAGTCCCCGTTTCTCTTTCCTGAGAAAAGCATCCCTCGAGGTCGGGGTGCAAGGGACCGACTTACCACGCTGGGGGCCAGGAACACGATCACGTTGTAGCAATCGGAAAGATTCACCTTAAAAACAGAAGGAAAAGGGGAATGAAAGGAGCAACAGGCCGAGGGGAGCGGGGGGAAGGACCGTTGGAGAGGCCAAACACTTCGCAGGCGATCTTCTGAACCTCGGCGGGAGCGAAGATGCCCCAGAACGTGTGGGACGGGGATGTGTGCCCGGGAGCTGGGGCTGAGAGCAGAACGCCCGCCGCCAGCATCGTCCCAGCACCAGCTCCCCGCTGGGTTTTCTCCGCTCAGGCTGCCGCGTGCCGGCAGCGCCTAAGACCTCCTCTCAAAGCTGCCCTGAGAAGGGGCACGCTGCCTGCACGACCAGCAGCCCAGCCTGGCCTTGCCCTGCAAAGGAGGATGGTTTTTCCACCTCCCGGGAGCAACACGGGTGGAGGAAGGAGCACGCGACCGCGGGCAAAGCCTGCCTGGAGCTCCCAGCGCGGTGCAGACCAAGCGCCGGCCCTGCCCGAGCTACGGCCAGCGCTGAGCGCAGCCAGGCCCTCGGGGCGCCGTTACCTTCCACAGATCTTGCTTCAGGAAGGAAACCTTCCCGTGGCACCCAGCCTTCCAGGCCCGGTAGCTGGAGAGACACAGCAGCCAGGGGTTGAGCTCGTAGCCAACGGCCGGTCTGAGACCTTGCTTATAGGCCTCCACCACCTGGAGAGGGAGAGAAGGTTGCACACAAAATGACCCTCGGTGTTGAGTTTGGGGGGACAATCTGGGCGCAGGGGCTGCCGACCAGCTCCCCTCGCTCCCCCCTGCTGGCTCATGGGCAGGGGGACCTCAGGTGTCCTCCTCCTCCTCCTCCTCGCGCCAGCACAACCCCTCTGCTGGGGCCACCTCGGGCCGCAGGGGTGGCCCAGGACCACAGCCAGGAGCAGGGTGGGGGTTAGGGGGTCCCTCCCTGCCCTTTCCCCACCCCGGGGCAGCCCCAAGCCCCCCGGCCCCCCCT
>VWZZ01007326.1:672-18774 GCA_013399095.1 Psophia crepitans | reverse complement strand
TTAAAAGTCTTAATTTAAACAAAGCTTTTGCAGAATCCCCTGTCTGCTGCGACAAAGTTGCTGGAGGAATCCGGGGATTTAAATTCAGTTTGCCGCGGCGTGTACACGGGACTTTGCATCTGCTTTGCAAAACGAGCTGCGCTCCCAGCCGCCTCCCCAGGGCTGAGGCTTCGCTTTGCTTTTCTCCCTTTGGAAAAAAAAAATAAATAAATAATAATAAGCAGAGAGAGAGAGAAGGAAAAAGCTTTGCTGCATAAACCCCGGATGGATCCGGGATGACTCCAGCCTCGTGGATTTGCGGGCGGCCGGGCAGCAGCTGCAGGGTGGCTTGGCAGTCGCACGTAGCCTGCGTGCCACGGGGCCGCGTCAGACCTCGGCTGGCCGCCACGGTGCTGCCCCGGCCCTGCCGAACCCCTGGGCTTGGCGGCTGGCTGGCGGTCCCGGCTCTGCTGCTGGAGGAATCCCACTCACAGCCCTGCAAACGCACCGGGCTCGGCGGGGATGGAGGCCACGGGTGCTTCGTCCTGTCGTGCGCTCTGGGGGGGGAAAGGATGGGGAGGAAGCCAGAGCTCCTCAGGGACTGGGGGGGGGGGTGTCATCGCAAGCTGCGTCTGCAGGCGGCCAGAAAATGTCGAGAAACTCTTTTATTCCCCCCTCTTCTCTTTCATTTGCCAGCGACACCCCTAGCAAGGTTTGAATCTGCCTCGCCGCGCAGACTCGGGCGCAGACGCGTAATTACAAGCTTCCCCGATGCGTCATCTCGTGCAGCAGGCGATGGGTCGGCTGCGGAGCGGGGGCTGCCGGCGGCTTTGAGCCTCCAGCCCCCGCCGTCCCCTGCGACCGGTCCCCGGGGGGGGGCCGCACGCCCCGCTCCTGGGGAAAGGGGGACACGCGCCCCCGCTCCCAGGGGGATGTTCCTGGGAGAGGCGCATCCTCGGCGCGGCTTTCCGCTGCGCGGCTGGAGCGGCTCCAGCGAGGGGAGCGCCGGGGCTGGCTGCGGCCGGGCCAACGCGTTTTCCCTCTGCCGTGAGGGGGGGGAAGGGGAGGAAGCTGAATCATTTTTAATTTTTTTTTTTTTTTGAAAGCTGAAATTCCTTCCTTCCTTCCTGGCCCCAGAATATCAGTACGTGAAACCGTCTGCGGGGCTGCGGCTCAGGAGAGCGGCCGGCGGCAGGGTTTGGCACGGGAGGTGGCGGGTGCTGCCCGTATCGTCGGGCTGCGGTGGCAGCGATGCCTCGATTGCGAGGGGCATCCCACCAAGACACTGATTTCCCTTTTCACGTGGTGGTTTTTTGTTGTTGTTGGGGGCTTTTTTTTTTTCCTTCCTCTCCTTTTTTCCATATATATTCCTATATTTTTTTTCGCAGCACCGGCCCCACCTGCCTCCCCGAATTTCCAGGCGTGCCGGTGCGGGCTCCAACTATTTCCAAAACCTTCTCTCTTCCCCGGCGTCGGGATCGCAGGGAGCAGCCGTTTGGAGACCTGGGAAGGAGGGGAAAAAAAAACCAACATAAAGCTCCCGGTCTCGGAGAGGACGTTTTGCAAAGTTCCGGCCGGAGCCGCGTTGAGGGTTCGATCCTGTTCCTCGTTTAATCTTTTAATTGTGGCGTTTGCTCTGCCTGGGCTCCCAAGGCAGCATCGCTTGTGCTCTTTAGCGTGTGTGGTGGTTTTCTTTTCCTCCCTGTTTTCCCCTTTTTTGGTTTTTTCCTTGGCTGTGCCCACCTCTCTGCCCCTCACCGGGATGCCCGGCGTGCCCTGCCCTCGCCGTGCCGCCCTCTTCCATCCCGGCCCCGTTGCGGGCAGTCTAGGCAAAGCACCTCGCTCCCGTCGTGTGGATTTAATTGAAAGTAACCGAAATTGGGGGTGGGAAAATAACCTCAGAGCAGAAACCTCTGAGGGTGGCGCGTAGGACGTGGCTGCAGGTGCCGCTTCGGACCGGTACCGGTGCTGGGACTGGGTGGTGCAGGATCAGGGCTCTGGAGTTAGAATTTTTAGGGAAAGCGGAGGGCTGATCCTTCAGGGCACGGAAAGGAGCTTCCCCAGCAGGAACCAGGCGCCGGGGTCAGGTCTGCGTCGAGCTGGCGGCGTTTGGTTTGAAATGGCATGTTTTGGCTCTCCGTAAGTCAATTAGGAAGGAGCTTATGCAAAGCCGAATTAAACTACTCTTTTAGACGGCAATAAGCCAGCGCTGGCCCGGAACTGGGCTCCCGCCACGGGGTCGGCGTCTCCCCGTGTGGGACTGGTGCTGGACTGGTGGCTCCTGGCCGGGCTGGGGGCTCAGCCACGCGTGGTCCTGGCACCGTCAGGCACCGGGGAGCTTCTCCTAACGAAGAGGTTTAATGACTGTCCCGCTGTGCTGCAGCGCCTTAAATCCTGGTCGGGGGCGATGCGGGAAGGGGAGCCGATCCTTCCTTGGCCTGGATAAGCGGCAGCTCTGACCTGCCCCCAGCACCCTCCGGGCAGCCAGGCTGCCGGGTAATCCCGTGGGGTTAATCCTGCACCTACCCTTCACAACAGCCACGGTCCCCATCCCGGATTGCTTCTGAAACGGGGGGGCGGGGAGGGGGCAGGCGTATTCCTACCTCCAGCTCCTGGGGAAGCTGATGGGGATGCTTCGGCCGCGTCCCCCCCCATCTGCAGCCCCCAGCCCGGGGGCTCCTTCGTGCCAAGGTTCTGGTTCATCCCCCGCTTCAGCGAGGGGGGGTCCTGATCGAGTACCTCAGAGGCTGTGGCGTGATGGCTCTGCAGGTCGGGTCTGGCTTAAGCTTGCCCAGGCAGCCTTAAACGAGGTGTTCCCTAATATTGGTCTCCCCGAAGCGGGGAAGGAGCCAGGGAACTGTTGCGTCTCGGGACCTGCCTGCGGCGGTGGTGCTGTGGGCTATCGCTGCTGGGGGCTCTGACTTTGCGTCCCCATGGGGCGATTTTGGGGGGGTCCGGGCTATCTTGCTCGGCCCCCACCAAGGGCTCAGAGTCTCGCCTGGCTTCGTGGTCCTGCGGGCTGGGTTTGCTGCCGACGTTATTTTAGGCAGGTGGGAGCTTTCCTGGAGGGGGGTGCTTGCCAAGGAGACGCCCCCAGCCTGCCTGCAGGCAGCCCCCCTGCCTGAGGGACGATACCGGGGGGCGATGCCGAAGGGCGATGCCTCCCCCTGCCCATCGTCCAGAGGAAGGCACCAAACCTTTGCGCCAGCAAAGGCGAATCCTGCCCCGAGCCCAGTGGGTGCTGGAGGCCACGCTGAGCGCCGGGAGGTATTTTTGGGTCCCGCCACCCTGCCCGTGGGCTGTAAGCACACCGTCGCTGTGCCCCGTGTCACGCCTCTGGCTCTTGATTTGTTTGTCTCCTCTTTCCCCCCTCCCCGCACCGCTGTCCTCCGGGTGTCCCTTGTGCCACCTCTCACCGCCACCACCCCGCTCTCCGTCCTCCCCGGCAGCCGACCGGGCAGCAGGAGGCAGCCCAGGTAAGCGGGGTGAGGGACGGGGCTGCTTGTGCTCTCATCCTGCACCCTCGCTTCATCGCAGCCTGCGGGGTGGAAGGCAGAGACCGGCCGCTCTTCCCGCCGGGAGCACCCTCATTTCCTCGCTTTTCCAGTCGCTTTCTGACCCCTCCGGCCCTGCCCCCATGGAGGGGAGAGCTGCGGCTGGTTTGGGTGGGAGGAGGAGAGACAGGACAGCGGAGATGGATTTTCATCCCTGGGACGGCGTGGGGTCACGGAGGGGTGCGGGGAAGGGGAGGCAGCGCTCCAGGGCCCTCGTTTTGGGGATGGAGCCCGATTTGGAGGCAGAGTCAGGCCCCCAAGGAGGGGGGAAGGCTGGGATGCCCTTCCCTCTGGCCGCAGCTCGTGCGTCTCCTTCCCACACGCCAAGCCTGCCAGCACCGCTTCTGCAAGCCGTGTTCGCCGGGAGTGCCCGGCCGTGGCTCCTCCAGACCCCCGTTAGCCGGAGAATAAGGACCAGGGCTCCCAAGAGCCGTGCAGACGAGCCCCCCTTCCTGTGGCAGTCCTTCCAGCGTGGCAGCGAGGGGCTGTGCTGTCCCCTTGGACGCCCAGAACACCCCAACCCAGGCACCCATCCAGCAGCCAAGGCCTGGCCGCAGGACTGGTGGGGCTTGGCGAGAGGGCAGCACCACAGAGTAACTGTCCGTTGTCTGTCTGTCTTGTCTTTCTCTCAGCCATCCTCTGCTCCTTCGTGACCCTCCTTCCACCAGCCCCCCGCCGCCGAGCTCCCTCCTGTCTGCGCTGCATGATGCGTCTCTCCCCTCGCCCGCCGCCTTCGCTGCCGCCCCTGAGCCCCGCTCGCCCCGGGCAGCCCCCGCCGCTCCTCCCTGCCGGCAAATGCGAGACCTCGGGGGCCCTGGCCCCGAGCGGGGTCTCTTTTGGGGCTCTCCCCGGAGCCCTGTGGTGCTGAAGGGAGAGGAGCCTTTTCCCAAGGCGGTTTGGGGCCAGGCGACTGGCTGCTGTCGCCTTCCGGCTCCGTGCGTTTGTTTTTCGTGAGCCCAAGAAAGAGCCGTGGCTGGGGGATGGCTCCGTCCAGCCGTCCCCTGACTTCTCATCCTCTTCCTCAGGTTAAGCAGCCTGTCTTCCCTGGGCGATTCGTCTTCAGAGCGGAGGTCTCCCGGGCACCAGCGCCAGCCCTCCGACTCCTCCGAAACCACAGGTCAGTTTTCCTGACCCCTCTCCCACTTCGCTGGTACTTGAGGGCTGCGTTTAGCACCCCGGGCGCCCAGGGGTCGTGGTGGCACGCTGCCACCAGCCTCAGTCCTTGCAACGCCCTTGGGGACAGGGTTCCTGTGCCCCTTCGCAGCACCCAGATTCACCCGGCCAAGGCTGTGTGTGCCTGGGGAGAGCAGCACCCTTCCTCAGTAGCCAGGAATGATGCTCCGGCTGCCTGCAGCCCAGAGCTCGTCCCACCCTGCCCGTGCTCACCGGGGCACCCTGTTTTCAGGAGAGAAGGGTCCAAGGAGGGACATCACATGAAGGGTTCATAGGATGAGGACGAAATAGCTGTGCCCTTGGGGTCTGGCAGCAGGGCGGCCGACTCTGGGGGTCTGCACCAAGCTCTGGCTCAGGAGAGCAGGCAGGAGCTGCAGCCCCTGAAAGCGAGAGCGGCGGGGGGGGTCCCACAAGTCAAGCCCATGCCCCAGGCTCGGATTCTCACTGGTTCTCCCTCCTCTCCCTCCCCAGGTCTGGTTCAGCGCTGCGTCATCATCCAGAAGGACCAGCATGGCTTCGGCTTCACCGTCAGCGGGGACCGCGTTGTCCTGGTGCAGTCGGTGCGGCCAGGTGAGAGGGGCCGGTGCAGGCAGGGCGAGGCCAGGGTGGGCAGGACGTGCCTTGGGGCTCCGGCACCCGCTCAGAGCCACGTTCCTTGTGAGAAAACCTGGGAGAAAGGGGTTTTCCTTCCTAAGCGTTGCCAGCTTGGGGTTTCACTGCGGCATCGGCCAGGACGGGCAGCGCCCGATTGCTGGGAGGAAGGAAGGTGGTTTGGAGGAGGAGTGTTTCTGGGGAAGCTCCTCGAAACTACCGCGCTCTCCCGGCTCCTTGTACAACCCGGGGAGCTGCTGCCGGTGGGTGGGGAATTCCCTTTTGTAGCCCTGGGTAAACACAGATTCAGCAGCTCGCTGCTCTTGGCGCTGTGCTGCAGGAGACGCTGCCGGTTTTGCTGTATAATGACTTTGCGGGGTGGCAGGGCTTGGAGCAGCAATTTAAATAGACAATGAGCTGCTTATTTTACAGCGGATGTTCCCACCTCCTCCCCCTTCCCCCTCTCTAGCCCGAAAGCCAGGAAAAATGAGAATATAGGGAAGGGAAAACGCTGCAAGTTTCAAGGGCAGGTTAGCGCCGGAGTGCCTCTCTCCTGCAACTGGAGCTGCGTGGGGAGACCCCCGCGTTGTCCCCCTCGCCCCGGGGCTGGCTGGGGGGACAGGGACGGGGTCCCCAGGTGCAGGGCAGCCCGGACTCCTGTCCCCCCCCCTCTCTGCTCGCTTTGTTTGCCAATAACGAGACTGTTAAAGCCGAAAGAATCTGAACAATCCGATGTACTTTCCACTCTCGGAGCTCGCTGCCGTGTCTCAGGCCCTTGGCTTGGAGTTGAACCTAGTGGAAACATTTTCCTCTTGGTTTTGGCTTTAGGAAAAGTGAATTTTTCGTGGATTCCAACCTCGGCAGCTTTGTTAAAGAGCAGGTGGGGGGGGGAGGAGGCAGAGCAGTGCTGTTCTTCCGGGCTCCTGCCAGGCACGTGGTGGCTCTCTAGATGTGTCAGAGCCAACCTGCATGGTGGGGTAACAGGTTGGGGCCCCCTCGTCCATCCTGAGGTGGATGGCAGAGGCTGGGGTCTGGCTGGGTGAGCCCAGGAGGGCTTCTCCGGACGAGCTGTGAGCTGAATGTGTGCTGGGCGTTGTGTGCAAAGCACCCAAGGCTTGGTCACCAGCCTCGTCCCGCGGGAAATACCTCCCTGGTGGTCTCCGTGTCCTTGTCCTGGCAGGGCAAATGGCACAGAATGTGCCAGCCTGCTTTGGGACCAGCGAGGGGGGGAGCCCCTGGCTCTGTCTGTTGTCCTTTTGTCCCTCCTGATGCCTCTCTCTCCTCTTTGTGTCACAGGGGGGGCAGCCATGAGAGCTGGGGTGCAGGAGGGGGACCGGATAGTCAAGGTGAGCATCGCCGTCCGTCACCCCTGCTGCTATTCCGGGCGCGGGGCCGCATGGCCACCAGCCTGTCTGACCCCCTCTCTCCTCTCCCAGGTGAACGGCACGATGGTGACCAACTGCTCTCACCTCGAAGTGGTGAAGTTAATCAAATGTGAGTACGGCCAGGGAGCTGTGGCGGCTCCTTCTCACCTCGGGTGAGCGGCAGCGCCGGGCCCCACCGGCCGGCTGCTCTGCCTGGCCGCCCCGCTGCCTCATGCCCAGGCTGCTGTGAATGAAAGAGAGCAGGAGCAGGCGTCCTTCAGGCTGGTAGAGATGGGTGGCAGCCAGCACCCACCTCCTGCACCCACAAGGGTGATGGTCTGCCCCGTAGCAGGGGCCTGGAAAGACGAATGGGTGGGTCAGGAGCCTCGCAGCTCGGAGAGGGGCATCTCGTTCTTCCCCAGCCGGGGAGAGCGCAGGGTCCCACCCGAGGGCAGGTCTTGATTCTTGGGAAAAGATGGGAAAATCTGTTTCGGTGCTTCCAGTGAGTGTTTGCAGGGTGGGCCAGGGTAGCACCGCCACAACGAGGACAGGGATGTGCCCACCCCCGTGCCGTCATCCCCGTCAGCTGTTTTAGGAGTGAACAACGGGAGCCTTTCTCACCCTCCCAAATTTCTCCAGCCGGTGCCTACGTCGCTCTGACCCTCCTGGGCTCTCCCCCTCCCTCGGTGGGGCTCTCCGGTTCTCAGCAAGACGTGAGCACCATGGGGGCTCCCCGCGTCACCCCCGCCTGTCCCCCACCACCTCCTCCACCGCCGCTCCCTCCGCCGCAGCGCATCACCGACCCCAAACCGCTGCAGGTAGCAAACCACGGGGTGCTCCCACCCAGCACCCTGCTCTGGGCCCCCCCACCACACGGCACGGTGGGCAGAAGGAGGGGCGAAGCTCAGCCCGTCTCTTTGCATCCACCCAAAATTACAGGACCCTGAAGTCCAGAAGCACGCCACGCAGATTCTCCGGAACATGCTGCGGCAGGAGGAGGCAGAATTACAGGTACGGCGGCAGCACGGCTCTTTTTTCCTGCGGGGCTGCGGCGGAGCAGCCCTCCGTGCTGCCACGGTGCTGTCCTGGCTGCCTGGCCCGTGACGGGCAGATGCTTCAGCCCATCGTCCCACCGACCTGCTCGGCGCCGTTTCCTCGCGGGCAGTGGGACGGGGGTTGGTGGGAGCCTCCCCTCTGGTTTCTCCGCTCAGCGTTTCTACGAGGCGTACAGCCGAAACCCTGCTACCGCCGTGGAGGAGCAGATCGAGGGAGCGCGCCGGCGGGTCAGCCAGCTGCAGCTTAAAATCCTCCAGGAGACTGGTGGCTCCACGGTACGTGAAATAAGAGGGGTAACCCCCGGTTCAGGGCTCCCGCCGTCCTACCGGCTCCCTCCAAGCCTGGCTGAAGGCTGGGAAGACCCTCCCAAGGCGGTGGGCGCAGTGACAGAGATCTGCTTGGGTGGGAGCTGCTGCGGCGTGCCAGGGAACGTCCTGCCGGTCCAACGCACCTCCTCGTGTTGCAGGATTCGGGGCGGCTGTGCAGTGACTCCAGCCTGGCCGGTTTCAGGGCGATGGAAGGTGAGTTGTGCTGGTGGCCCTGACCGTCCCCACGTCCCTGTCTCCTGAACACGTGCGTCAGCCTCTCCTCTGCTCCCAGGCCGCCTCTCCCTGGACTCACAGGACGGTGACAACGGGTTGGAGTCCGGGACGGAGCGGTTCCCCTCCGTGAGCGAGGTGAGAGCGGGGTTACTGCGGCCAGGGGGAGCTCACCCCAACTTCTGCTGGACCCTGGCAGCGGGGAGAAAAGCCCGGATGGAGGGGCCTGTGCTCCTTTGCCATCGCAGTTATTTGTTTGCCATCTGAAGCAGCTGAATTTCTTATTATGTGGTCTTGGCTCTGAATCTGTCCTGAGCAGGTCTCCCTGAACCGCAACTCCGTCCTCTCCGACCATAGTCTGGACAGCCCACGAACCTCCCCGGTCATCACCGCCCGCCTCTTCCAACACCATCGCCGGCAGGGCTCCGACACCGCCTTCGCCCCCTCTGCCGAGCAGGTGGGTTGGGGCTGGATGAGAGGGTCCCGCTGCATGGCCGGGGCATCCCACGGGTGCTTGACCCGATCAGACCTGGCCCAAGCGTCCCGCGGGAGCTGGCAGAGTGGGTGCTGCAGGGAGGGCGAAGGCGTCACCCCAAAGCCGGGCGTCTAAGTGTCCCCTCTCCCTGGCAGGGCTTGGACCGGACAGGACGACCCCTCATCATCGGGCCGGAGGAGGATTGTGACCCAGGATATTTCAATAATGAGGTAATGATGCTCTTAGCTTTTGTCCCCCCTCCCTAGGGGACAGCAGTGGCCCCCCCTCCATGCCCTGGAACATGGTGGCGTTTAGAAATCCTCCCGGGGGACATCCAGGGCCGGGGAAAGCTAGTGCCAAGCTGGGGTGAGGAAGGGGCTGTGGGAGGTGAGGATCGACCCTGGTGCTGAGCTGTGGGACGGGCCTGATCCGCAGGAGTCAGTTCCTTTCCTTCCTAACTGGTGGCTTCTCCCCTGGTCCCCTCTCCGCGCAGTGCGACTCCCTGTTCCAGGACCTGGGCAAGCTGAAATCCCGGCCGGCCCATCTCGGGGTCTTCTTGCGCTACATCTTATCCCAGGCAGATCCCAGCCCCCTGGTAAGGCACCCACCGACGCAGGCGCCGAGCAGGGCAGGGCAGGGGGGGCACAGATGGGGCAGCGTGTTCGGCCCTGTCCCCTCCTCCTCCTCCTCCTCCTCGGAGCGAGCGCGGGGCGGTGCTGGTTTGCTGAGCCCATGCGCAAAACTCCGCGTTGCCCTTCTGCCGGAGGCTGAGGCAGCTGCCTGCACCCTGCCTGCTGCAGGCAGCTGCCAGCCAGTGGTTCCCACAGCGGTGAGAGGGAAACACAGCGTAGGGTTACACTTCCTCCCCTTCCTCCCAGGCGTGGCACGGTGGGGTGCTGCCCTCCCCAGACCCCGGCGATCGTTTCCTGTTTCATGGCCATACGGGCGCCGCTTCTCTGAGCCTTTCACCTCCCTGCTACTTAAACCCTCCTCCTCCTCCGCTGCCCACCTCTGCTCTCCCCTCCTTGCAGCTTTTCTACTTATGCACGGACGTTTGCCAGCAGACCACCGCCAAGGATTCCTGGGTCTTGGGGAAGGAGATCTGGAATATCTTCTTGGACAGGAACGCGGTAAGGGCAGGTCTGGGTTTGGAGCCTGCACAGGAATCCTTGTCCCTGGAGGGGATCAGCTGGAAATCCAGCCTCAGGCGCTGCCTCCCTCGTGCGGGGATGCTTTTTTAATGGCGTTTTTGCCGCTGACATTGCTTTGTTGCTGCTGGTTCCTCTGCATCGGGGCAAGCGGTTGCGTAAGGCGCGTACCCACGCGTTGCACAACTGCAGCTGCCCCCGTGCCTGGAAGCTCGGCGCAGGCGGGACAGGAGGGTTCTGGCAGCGAGGACGAGGCACTCCTGGTAGTGCTCCTGGGGCCCAGGGCCCGCTCGGAGGGAGCGGGGTGCCGTTGTGCTGCTCTGGAGAGGGTGATGTGTTGGGTGCTGGGTGCTTGGTGCGTCAGAGGCGCTGCTCTCGCCGCTCTGGCTGCAGAAACTGCCGCGGGGCGATGGTGCAGGAGCACGGGGCACCGGTTTGAGCACGGCCCTGGTGCCTGCACCGTATCGCCGGCTCACTGCCGGCCCGGCTCGCCGCACGGGGAAAGTGAACCGGTGCTGAGCCGTTCTTCTGTTCTGCCTTCCCTCCCCAGCCTCTGCGAGTGAAAGTGTCTGAGCAGCTCCTGGCCAAGATCGGTGAGTGGGGGGCTCCCAGGCCGCGTGCCGCAGCCCAGGGCACCTTTGCCCTGGCCAAGGGCTGTTTGTTGAGGTGCCAAATCAAGATCCCAAGGGACTTCGGCAGGACTCGGCCTGTTGCCCTCTGAGAGAGGATGTCCCAGTTAGGGACTGGGGCTCCTGAGTTTCCCCAGCTTGATCCTGGGGGTCTTGTTGTGGGCAGGTGTCCCAGCCTAGGTGTGCAAAATGGGAGACAGGTTGTACCAGCCTGGAAACCAGTTAGCAAGGGGGCTGCGAACTGGCAGGGGGAGGCTGGCAGAGAGGCTCTGCGGTCTGCCCTGCCTGCCCTGCCCTGCCCTTCCTTGCACGCTGAGCATGGTTGGCGACACTGATCCGCCTCTCCCGTCCCCAGAGACTCGCCTGCGGAATGGGGATGATGTCCGAGCCGCCCTCTTTGAAGCTCAGGAGATGGTGATGCCAGAGATCCAGGAGCAGATCCAGGATTACAGGTACCAGCATTGCCCGTGTGTCCCTGAGAGCTCGATGGGCTCCTGCCGGTGCTGGGGCTCGTGGTCCTGACCTTTGTCCTCCGCAGAACAAAGCGCACCATGGGCCTGGGGAGTCTGTACGGGGAGAACGACCTCTTGGACCTGGACGGGGACCCCCAGAAGGAGCGGCAAGTGGCTGAGAAGCAGCTGGCCCAGCTGGGCGACATACTGTGAGTGCCAGGCTGCCGCCGAGATTCCCTGCCTGCACGTGGGGGGAGCGCCCCTCTGCCTGGAGTTGGGGCGAGGATGTGGGGGAGGGCATCGGACACAAGCTTAGCTCTGCTCCTTGATCCTGCTCAATCCATACGTGTCCTGCTGGAGGTGGGAAGGAGAGTTTGGAGCAGGCGCTGGGTACGGCGTGGGGCAGGGGGCACGCTAGGATGGAGGGCTTGGTGCTGGGCAGAGGAGCCTGTTCCAAACAAGCTCTTTTATCCCTCCCCATCGCTCTTTTTCCAGGTCAAAATATGAAGAGGACAGGAGGTGAGTGGCCCCGGGGCACAGGGGGAGAGGAGTCGCAGGAGCCCCCCTTCCCGTGCTGGCCTCCGGCACCCTCTCCCGGCGCCAGCTGTATCCCCACCGGCTCTCAGGCTGGTCCTGGGGAAGGGCGAACGCTTTCCTCGGGGTCCTGCTGCCCCAGCTGTGGCTCCCTCCCAGCCCCGGCCGCCCCAGCTCGCCCCCTTGGCCTGCTGCTTGCCTTTCCTCCCTTCTCACTTGCCCTGCATTCCAACCTGGGCATCCTCTCCTGCCCGGGGAGGGCCGGACCCTCGCTCACCCCAGAGCCCCGTGGGATGTCCCGGCCTCCCCCGTTGTCTCCCATGACCTGCGCCGCCCTGTCCTGGTGGCGGATCTTCAGCCTCACGCTCTCCTCTCTTCCAGCTCCCCCATGGCCTTTGCCCTCAGCACGTATATGAACCACACAGGCATCCGCAGCCGGGAGCCCCGGGTGGCCGGCACCAGCGAGAAGGCCCAGTCCCTCCCCGACAGGGACAAGTGGCTGCCCTTCTTCCCCAAGACCAAGAAGGTGGGTGGTAGCTGCTCTCTCTGCCCCCAGGGCCAGGCTCGTGCTGATGCATCTTCCAAGGCGACGTGGGGAGGGGTTCTCCAGAGACCCCCATCTGCCCCCTGGTCTTGGAGAGCCGCTTAGTGCCAGGGCAGAGCCAGATCCCGGTCCCTTCCCCAACGGAAGGGACACCCAGCCAGTGCGGTGAAGGTCAGGGACGCTCTCGGGGCCCGTGTCGTGACGTGTGTTTTTATCAGCGCTCCTCTCGGGTGTCCCAACAGAGCAGCAGCACCAAGAAGGACAAGGATGCCATGGAAGACAAGAAGCGCAACCCCATCCTCAAGTACATTGGGAAGCCCAAAATCTCCTCCCAGAGCAGTGAGTATCGGGACCTTCTGGGGTGCTGTACTCACCAGCCTCCCCGCTACCTGGAGGAGATCTGCAGCCATCCGGAGCCGTCGGGTGGCCTTCGGCACCCGTGGGACTCCCCTTCACCCAGCAGCAGGCCCCTCGCATCGGCCGCCCGCTGCTCTCCTCAGCCGCTCACTGGAAACCTGTTGCTCCACTGTCGGAGCGGGAAGGGAGCAGGGCTGAGCTCTCCCCACCCCAGATTTATCCTCTGTACCCCATCCTGCAGGCGTACNCTGAGGTGGTGGAGAGCGAGTGTGTACACACGTGTGTGTGCCTGTGTTCCTCTTCCTCCCCTCCTGCTTTCAGTTCTCATGTCGCTGCCTCACACGTTCCCCCTGTGCCTCCTCCGTTGCTGAAATGCAGGATTGATTTGACATCTCATTTTTGTTTTTCCTTTCAGCATTTCATGTCCCTTTGTCCCCCGCTGAAGGTAAAAGGCCTTTTCTTTTGTTCGCCGTTCACCTCATGTCCTTACTTTTATTTCGTCCTCCTCGAGCTACCCCAGCGTTGTTGCAGCGGGTGTTGGGGTGGGCTTGGGTGGGTGCTGTGGGGTCTGGGAGCAGGGCTGCCCGTGGCGCCCGGTCTCACCAGGGTTCCTTGCTTTTGCCCCAGCAGTCAAACCCGGCAATGTGAGGAACATCATCCAGCACTTTGAGAACAACCAGCATTACGAGAGCCAGGAGCCCGGCACTCAGCGTCTCTCCACCGGCAGCTTCCCCGAGGACCTGCTGGAGTCGGATGGGTAGGGCAGGGCAATGCGTGGGGGGCAGCCCCTGCTTTCGGGGGTCCTGCGGCTGTTTTTGGGGGGGTTTACGTACGCAGGGACATCCCTGCTTGTCCCACCCAGGCTCAGCCTGGTCTCGGCTTTGTCTCCCTGCTGCAGCTCCCGTGCCGAGGTGAAGCTGGGCCGCTCGGAGAGCTTGAAAGGCCGGGAGGAGATGAAGAAATCCCGGAAAGCAGAAAACGTGCCTCGGTCCCGTAGCGATGTGGACATGGATGCCGCGGCCGAGGCCACGAGGCTTCACCAGTCGGCATCGTCTTCTGCTTCCAGCCTGTCCACAAGGTGGGAGATGCCGTCCGAGCCCCAGGCATCTCGGGGAGGACCTGGGTTCCCCTGGGTGTGGTTGGTTTCAAAGGGGAGCTGAGGCGGCCGGGGCTCTGAAAGCCGAACCCCTTGGGCTGGGACGCTGTCTCTTGTCAAAGCTTCTGCTGAGTCTGTGGGTCAAGGTCAAGCCGCAGCCGCGCAGAGTGGGGTGGTCCTGGCCCCGCAGCGCCCGGCTGCCTGCAGAGCCTCTTGGCCCACGTTTGCCAGGGGAAATCTGAGAGAATTGGGGTTGAATCCTCATTTGTGCCCCAAACCCCTCTCGCAGCCGGTAGCACCGGCCCCGTGTCCAGAGGGGTTTACGGAATGGCTGCTGGATGCCACCTCATGGAGTGCAGCGGTGGGAGGAGGGGCGAGCCGGGACATCAGGACACAAGGGTGACTGTCCCATTCCTCCCCAGGTCGCTGGAGAATCCCACCCCCCCGTACACGCCCAAGATGGGACGCAGGTGAGTGTCCCAGCCTCGGTCTCTGCCGTCTCTACCGCGCTGCCCCGAGCCGGCCGGGGTCCCTGGGGCCGGTTTTCCTACAGAGCAGGAGGGTCACTGTAGGGGTGTGCCGGGGCTGTACCCCCGCTTTGGGGGTCAGAGGGGCTCCATCTGGCCCTTCCTAGCTTTTCCCTCCCCATAAGCGAGCCTTGACAGAGCACAAGGGGAGGCAATGCCCAGGGCTGCCCCGGGAGGGAGTCCCCTGTTAGTTCTCCATCCTCCTGGGGCGAGGGGGCACCTCTGTTCCCTTGTGTCTCACGCAGGAGCTTAAAGGACCTATATAGATGTCTGCTGGGGGACCTAGGCTTTTAGCTCGAGAGTCAGAGGCTTGTACTTCTTGTGCTGAAGGCCCCGGGTTCAAGCCGAAATAGGGCCCAGGTAGATATTGGGTGTACTGGGAGCGCTGCGGGGTGGGCTGGCTGGATGCGGGTGGCTGCAGAGTACTCCCACCGCCGCCTTTCACCCTCCCAGGAGCATCGAGTCGCCCAGCCTGGGTTTCGGCGCGGACCCCTTCCTGCCCCATCTCCTGGAGGACGAGCAGGGCCAGCTTTCCGACCTGGAGCCCGAGCTGGACTCTCAGAACTGGCAGCACACGGTCAGCCGGGAGCTGGTGGCCAACCTGCCGCAGAAGGAGATCGACCGGCAAGAGGTGATCAACGGTAAGGAGCCCGGGGCCGCCCGGGGCCGCGAGGGACCCTCCGGCAGCGCTCCCCAGCACCGCGGGGTTCCCCCGGGCCGCTTCTCCACCCCTGTGCCTTTCGCACAGAGCTCTTTGCCACTGAAGGGTCTCACCTCCGCATCCTCCGAGTCCTCGACCTCCTCTTTTACCAGCGGATGAGGAAGGAGAGCCTGCTGTCCCGGGAAGAGCTGGCGCTCCTCTTCCCCAACCTCCCTGACCTGATAGAAATCCACAGTAAGCTTCTTCCTGCTCGGACCCTGCTCTCCCCTGCAAATATTCCCCCCAGCCCACGGCTGCGCAGGGCTCCTGCGTGGTCACCCCCGGCTCGGACCACGGCATGGTACCATCTCACCGCTCCGGCCTCTCCTTTCCCTCTCCTGGGAGCCATCCAGAGCTTGGGGTTTTTTTTTTCTGGGCTCTGCCCGTGTCTGGGACACTGGGTCTGCAGCAGCCCTTGGCTTTCAGGACACGCTTTCAGCGTCGTGCTCCTTGGCACGCTGTGTCTGTGACGGCAGCAATCGAAGCCCGTCTGGCTTTCAGCCCCTCCTGCCTGCACCCGTGCCGGAGAGCCGGCAGGGACGCCCTGGCAGCTCGGCGGGTGCTATACAGACGAATGATGGGTGGCCCCCGCGCCCTGTTCACGTGAGCTCTGTATGTCTCTCACGTCCTGATTCAGATTCTCTCTCTGAATCCATGAAGAAGCTCCGGGAAGAAGGACCAATCATCAAAGAAATTGGGGATCTCATGCTGTCTCGGGTAAGGGGAGGGGTTGGTGTCTTTGAGGGGAGCTGGGGGTGACCCCCACTGTCACGCTCTCCTCTGGCCATGGCTGCGCTCGGAGCAGATGAGCTCGGGGAGGCTCAGGGCCAAGCTTGGGGGGTGCCTGAGCCCAGTTCTCCCCTGCACCCCCCCCCAGTTTGACGGCCCGGCCAAAGAGGAAATCCAGCAGGTTGCTGCTGACTTCTGCTCTTACCAATCCATCGCCCTAGAGCTGATCAAAACCAAGCAGCGCAAGGAGACCCGTTTCCAGATCTTCATGCAGGTTTGTCCCTCTCCTGGGCTGTTCCTCACCCCAGCGCTCCCCTGGCTTCCCCCAGTCCCACCTCGGAGCTTTTGCCCTCTTCCCCCACCCTAGGAAGCAGAAAGCAATCCACAGTGCCGGCGCCTGCAGCTCAAGGACTTGATCATCTCTGAAATGCAGCGCCTGACCAAGTACCCGCTGCTGCTGGAGAACATCCTCAAGCACACCGAGGGTAGGGGCTGGGAGGACACCGGGGGGGTGCGTGCCCCCATCTTGGGCACGTCCTTCAGCTGGCAGGAGGCAGTCGCTTTCTACCGTGGGACTCCTGACGCTCTGTTGCCATCCAGAGCAAGATCCCAGGGTGGTGGGGAGGCCGGCTTGCCTTTCCAGCAGAAAAAGCCAGGCCAGGGGGGTCCGGAGGGTGGGAAGATCTCCCTCGTGTCAGCAGGGAGCGCTGGGCTGGGGGCGTTTTGTGCCGGGACCCAGCCCTAGTGGGACAGGGGCAGCCCCGTCTCCTGCGGGCGCTGCTGCCCGCCGCCCCGCTCTCACCTCTCCGCCATCCCAGCGGGCACCTCGGAGCACGACAAGCTGTGCCGAGCCCGGGATCAGTGCCGGGACATCCTCAAGTATGTGAACGAGGCGGTGAAACGAGCGGAGAACCGGCACCGGTTGGAAGGCTACCAGAAACGCCTGGATGCCACCTCGCTGGAGAGGACCAGCAACCCGCTGGCTGCCGAGTTCAAGGTAGCCCCAGCTCCCGGGGGGGCCGGCGGGGGTCTGCCTGGCCCTGGCCCAAGCTCACCGCTGCCCCCGGCTTCCCGCAGAGCCTGGACCTCACCTCCCGGCGCATGATCCACGAAGGGCCGCTCACCTGGCGCATCAGCAAGGACAAGACTGTGGGTACGGAGCTTCCCCACTGCCCGGTACTGGAAGTACTGGGAGACCCCTCCCTGCATCCTCGGTGTCCTCCAGGACATGGGCACTTTACCCCCAGCCCCAGTGGCATTACAGGCACCCCCTTAGCCCTCGCTTTTCCGCATCCACCGGGCCATCGTCCCTCCTGGCTGCAAGGAAGGAGGTTCCTCCTGGCTTGCCAGCGCATCCCCGGCTGATCCCCTCCTCTCCCGCCCCAGACCTGCATGTGCTGCTCCTGGAGGACCTCTTGGTGCTGCTGCAGAAGCAGGATGAGAAACTGGTGCTCAAGTGCCACAGCAAGACAGCGCTGGGTTCTTCGGACAACAAACAGACCTTCAGCCCCGTCCTCAAGCTCAACTCTGTGCTCATCCGCTCCGTGGCCACAGGTGGGGAGGAGCCGCGGGGGCTGGCAGCGAGGACCCCCTGTCCTCCAGCCACGTCCCGCTGCCGCCATGGTCGGTGGGTCACATTAAAACTCTGACCTTCCTCGTCACTCTCCATCACCCCCTGCAGATAAACGAGCTCTCTTCATCATCTGCACGTCAGAGCTGGGACCCCAGATTTACGAGCTGGTAGCGCTGACGTCCTCCGAGAAAAACACGTAAGGCTTGGCGGGATGGGTGCTGGCAGCGCCTGCCCGGGGTGGGGGCGTCTCTGGGGGTCAGCAGCCCCCCCCAGCGAGCTGACAAGGGGCTCTCGGCCCGCAGGTGGATGGAGCTGCTGGAGGAGGCGGTGCAGAGTGCCACGAGGAACGCCACTTTCCCCCCCAAGCGCCAGACGCCGGAGCCCAGCCGTGCGGCACCCTCCGGGTGAGCAGCCCGGTCCTGGCCGGGAGCCAGGGTCCTAGCCCAGCCCCGTGCTGGTGGGCACTGGGGGACGAGACCGGCAGGCCGCTGGGCCTCTCCGGAGGGTGGTTGGGATGAGGACGGGGTGTCTGGGGACCTGGGGGGTGGCTCCTGGCACCTTGTGCGGGAGCTTCGGCAACGTCTGCCCTGGGGCCGGGGCTGCCCCCGCGTCACCCAGCGCCCCTTCTCTGTCCTCGCAGCCTGGTCTTACAGGACCCCGATGTTTCCCCCATCCTGTCCCGAGGCGCCAGCTCTGGAGCAGAGGCAGAGGATTGCTCCTCGGGTGAGCCCCCCCGGCCCTGCCTGCGGCTCCCTGCCTGCAGCTCCCTGCCTGCACCCTGCCTGCACCCTGCCCACCTTGCAGGGACTGGGCATGGGGCTGAGCTCTCCCCTTCTCCCCGCAGCAGACGACAATCCCACCGTGCTCCTGGGCAGGGAGAAGTCCCCAGCGCTGCTGGAGGAGCCGGTGAGCAGCGAGGTGGAGGAAGGGGATGAAGAGCTGCCCACGGGTCCCCTGCCCACGGCGGCCGGCGTGGAGGCGGCTGACACCCTCCCAGTGGAGAGGCCGGGGGCCCCCACCCGCCTGCCGCTCCCAGGGCCCGTCGGCGCCGAGGGACTGGCCGAGGCGGCGCTGGAGGATGG
>VWZZ01007324.1:0-42264 GCA_013399095.1 Psophia crepitans | reverse complement strand
TTAATAACTAAACAGCAATAACGACAATAAATTCAATCTAGCACATGCCAATTGTCCTGGCTGTGGCCAGGCCGGGGTTAATGCTCAGGCCCGGGCCAGGTGAGCCGGGCCGGGCCGGCCGCTATTCCACACCACGTGACATCAGGCCCCTACAAAGGGACTGGCCGGGAGGGGCCCGGGGCTGCTCCGGAACCGTCTCCCTGTGGGTTGTGTGTCTGGTCCATCGGGTCGTCGGTCGGTAAAGTACTGCGTTTGTTACCGCGGTCGTTTACATCCCGGGATAATTATTGCAGCCCTATTGTCGTTTCCCCTCTCCCTTTGTCGGCCCATTAAACGGCCGTTATCTCAACTTGAAACCATTTGCCCTTTTGTTGCCTCACTCTGCCCCTGGTTTTGCTGCCGGGGAGGTGAGCGAGCGGCTGCGTGGGGCTCGGCTGGGGCCGAACCATGACAGCAAGCACCTGGACTATATCCGTGGGGATCTCGATTATAATGGCCAGCAGATGCAGGAATATATGAAGAAGTGGGGCAGCAGTACAAACCACTAGTGCAGTTGCAACAGTGCAGCCAATGAGCCCAAAGGGAAGCTCTGAGCGAGGTCTGAGCCCCTCCGTATTGGCAAGGAGGAGCATACACAGCGATGTGTTGTACTTAAAGTTTTTTAAACAGAAAATAAGACCCTTCTCCCCTTCCTTACCTCTTCCAAAACTGCAGAGTAGCAGCCAATAGCTGATGACTAGGCAAGTGTTGGAACAAGCTGCAAATACAGCAACCCTTTCTAAGATAAGGATCTGGCTATCTGTGTGTGAAACATGGTTGTTGATGGGTGTCATAAATGTGTCTTACTTCAAAATGCAGATTAGCCAAACGTGAGATTTGCCTGCTTGCATTCTTTATGATTGTGGGATTTTGGGAGCTGACACAACAGAGCATACTGACCACACTGCAGGTGGCATTAGGTTTTGCTAAAAGTTTTGTCTTGTAATTTATTTCTGCTGTTACCTTGGTTCCTTAATGTACAAATATATTTAAACTAGACTCAGTACAGCATTCATCATCTGTGTAGAGTATCCATCTTCTAATTTATTCCCAGAAAAGAGGCCACTTGGAAACAATTCATTTTTACTGCTTAGAATTTATGACAATAACAGCATGAGTTTACAGAGGGCATTTAGTCAAGGGCTATTATTAGTTGGCAGAAATGAAAAACCTATGTAGAATGATTTAACAATATTTTTTTACTGTCATATTCTTTAGATTTTGAAATTGAAATTGTGGCAAAGATGCCTGAAAATATAAATTCTACTGCTTTGGTTCAATGTACTGAAAAGTTTCAGAAAATGAAATAAAAAGTATAATTTTTGTCTTAGACATTTCAGTATGGGGCTGCTGTTAGGCAAGAGAATAACCAGACAGTGGATATAAGTAAATCTTTTGTTCTTGGTGAAATTAGCATAGCAAAAAATGATTGAGGTTCAGGAAGATGAAGTCTGAATTTTAACACTTTCTTTAAAAAGTTTCTATGAAATATAAAAATGGAAAATTATTTTGGTGAAAAGCCTACCTTGCGTCAGAGGTACTCCAGAAGAGTCATGGTTCTCTCAGGAAATAGCTACTGGTAAGAATGAAAATATTCTTTGAGTTCTTTATAATAATTCTTTATAATCATAGGACATTGAAATGTGAGTACCATTAGCAATAAAATATATATATTTTGTTTCATAAGGGAGAATGTGAAAAAAATCTACCTTTTTTTTTTTTACAGATATATAGAGTGTGACAAAATGATTGGACATTTAAGGACTATAGCATAACCAGCATTTTAGTGTTTAATTGGGTTTAATTAAATTAATTAATTAAATTAATTTAATTTTAGTGTTTAAATTGTGGAAGTAGTGCTAGACTATTGCAGAATAAACGAGAATTTGATTACATGGGCTTGACCTTGTAGGTGTGTTCAATGCCTGTTTATAATGTGGAGATCAATCATCTCACACAGATTTATCAAGATACCAGAGTTCAGGAGCTGGAAGTACTTGGCACTCTGCTGGATCAGGTGTGTTCTCTATGTCTCAACTTAATAAGTAAAAGTTAAGTAATCAAATTCTATGTTCCCTTTTACTAATCTTTTCTTCAGAAAGAACAACAGCATGTGTGATCCTCTTGTCGTAGTTTCTTATTTAAGACCACCATGAAGAACGTTTGGGAACTTCCAACTAGACTCGGTGTTAAGGAAGATGCGTGTATGAGAGACGTGAAGCTCCGAGTGGCTTCGTTAAAGTAGCAATGAGGCAGGAGACAGCAGCACACATTCAGGGCACAGAGGAGGAGATGTTGCGGTGTGACTTTGTTACCTGTGCTGCCAACTGGCCAATCAGCCAAACGTGCAGCAGCTGATCAGCACGTGTAGCTCTGGACCAGATGGGAACTGATGCTTCTTTTTCTGTTTGTAGGTAGGACAGGTCAGGTAGACAAGCTCAAGAGGCAAAGTCTTTGGGTGGGTTAGGGAGCTCAGGGAAGAACTGGGGACACTAAAGAGGATTACAGAAGAGAGGGGAAAGAGAAATAGGAGGTTTTACAATGCAGCAGAGATGCATTTATGAGAATATTGCTGAAAAGGTATGGAGAGAATGATGGACAAACATCTATAGGAATCATGCCTTGTTACTTCTGCTCCCCATGAAACAACATGACAGTCAGATAAGAAAACATATGTCAAAATGTAGTTTTGTGGCCCCAGGTAGAGAGCTACGGACTACTGTTATGCTATTAAGAAAAAGTGAAAGAAGAACAAACCAAAACAAGCTGTCCCATACATGATGGAATGAAGCCAGGCTTCGATGTACTTTACTGTCTGGAGTCTTGAAAGTCTAATAAATGTCAAGCATTTCAGCTTTTCCTGAATGAAGTTATTAACAGAGATACTGTCTACTATCCAGATGTCTGTTTTTATGAAATTTGAAGGAGTTTAGTATCTTTGAAACTTGCCAATGGGTTTAAAATTAAGTAGGCTGTAGAAATACAGTAAGGGAGAAAAGCACAAACACAGCAGGAACACTTAAGCCTTCAAGCTAAGAATGACCACCATATAATTCAAGTGGGCACTATGGAAGATGACATATTGTCAGGTTATTTAAAGTGTAAACACTATTACAAGCTATGCCAGGCATCACAGAGGATAACACTCAGAATCAGGAGTCAGTCCAGAATACCCCTCCAATATCTTTCTCATGTAGGCATGGGACGACGTAAGTTTCAGCTGCGTGGGAGGCCAATCTATTCAGCAGAAATACAGTTTCCTGAACATGCTAGTTTCCACCCTCTGTCAACCACTAAGCTAAATATATCAGCAATCCTGTGGTAAGCACTGTAGAGCTGACCAGAAGGGAATTTAGTCAGATATGGCTATCAAAGTTAATAATAAACATATTTTTTAAAAAAATAAGTGTACATAGTGGTATGTCACACTGATGAATCACATGCTGAGTTGATATGCAAATTCATGATTCATGACTGTCTTTGATTTAGCTCAATGTGTTTCTAATTATACAGACTTGTCTTTTCTTCTGCCCAATGGAACACTAAAATAGCCTTTTAAAATCCCTTTCTAATGCAAAATTACAGAAATATTTAAGTCATCGTTTCTCAAATAATAGATGTAAAATCATCATTCCCAAACCTCAAGACTCTGGATTTGATTAAACATTTTATTAACATTAACTGGAATTCAAACTGTACAAATGTAAAACAAATTCATAGTTATAGTTACCAATCTCTTTCTGCACCAACAGAAATGACAGAAGACTATATATATATCTTTTACATATGTATGGATTCGATTTTTAATATAAAATTACTTTCTGAACATAATTATTTTTAAAAAAGAGTTATTCTGTGAAGAGTTATTAATCCATATTGCAAATGCTACAGTACTATGACATACTTTCAGATTTTTAGAACTAATCTTCAGGCAGAGTTACAAGCAAAATTAATCCTATTTTATGTCTGTTTTCAAGGAACTGCATAATTTCTCTATGTCTTCTGATGCTTCACCATAGAGTGGATTGGGAAAAGATGTAGCTTTCACATCTTCATTAAAGAGATACTGAAAGAAAAAACATAGAGCGAAATTTGAAAACCAAGTAATTTGATTCATCTGTTAGAATGGACATGCAAATGGCTGTAGATTCATTACAGAAGTTACATATGACGTTAAGCTCAAAGAAAACTATAAAATCTCTAAACCTTTTAAACCAGATTTTCAGCTGATAAAAATTAGCATAGCTTCACCAAAACCATTATCTGCCACACAGACCTGATCAAGTCATTTAACCTTCTTCTGCATCTGTTCCCACCTTTGTCTCCAGAGCTCTTGCTCTAACGCATGTATAGTGTTATTTCGGGAGAATCCATGCACAACAGTGTAATTGCAGTGGGACACTAACTTTGGCACATGGTATTGTAATTTAAATGATCTGTTCTAATTTTCTTGAATGAGGAATGTACGAGAAAACAGATAATGTGAACTCTTCCGGTAAGGACTTCTGTAGTTCTAAGCATTTTCATCAGCACCTGCCTGACTGGAAAGTGTTGAACTACTGTATGGTGTAACAAGTAGCTACAGTAAGCAACATAAATGAAATCCTATTATGAGGTCCTCATCAGCCAATCCAACCCTAGTCATCTTTCTCAGATTTCCAGAGGTGCTAACAGTGTGAGTAGCAATATAACATTGACTTTAAGTGACATTTTCCCCTTTCTTCTGCAAATGAATTTTATCTAATAGCTCAACAAATATCCTGCTTTAGAAGACAAATGCATTATTACATACCTCATCCCATGGAGAAACACTGATTTGAACAGCAGGTGAGGTGAAATGCCCAGGAGACTATAGAAAGAAAAAAAACTGCTTCAGAATATTTTTAGTGAGCTGTAAATAGTATTCTGAAAATATCTGTCCATGTGGCTGGCTGAGTAACACACTCCATGGATCCAAAACTATGAGGCAATGTTATAGGCAAGAGTGTGGCAATGCTGGGCCTTCATGGTTTCGATGTTCAGAAAGGTCCGGGGAGATTTTTCTTTCTTTATGAAACTTAGAGATGCCCGCAAGCACAGAACTTGTGGGTATTCAGCTGGAGATAAGAGCAGTTGCTTGTGTTTTACCATACCTTTTGACTGGTGATACACCATTCAGATTTAAGGCTCATTGGACTCAGGGAAGACTTACAAGACTTGTTTTCCCTTTTAAAGGAAGAATTAGTGAAAACACATATTTTGCTGATCTTAAAGAAAACAGGAAAATCTGGTACAGCACTGGACTTCAATCACAGTGCCTGGGGCTGTCTTCTATGAAAATGTCTCTCCTGGTACTGTACTTCTGTTTTCCAACTTGCTATTAAATGAAGCCTGTCAAGAATCTATTTTAGCTAAAATAAAAATGTCCTGATAAATTGGACATGATTGTGATGGGAATGTTTCCAACTTGGAGCTCTTGCAAACCCCAACCTGTAAGTGAATTAATTTGATCTAATGTCTCTAAAATCAGGTGTAAGGAACCTTTTATAGAAAGTAAATGGCATGTCATAGTTAATCCTATTCAAAGCTGCAGTGGAATCTTGTATTACTGACTGTGGAAACGACAAGGAAGTTTTATTTTCTATTTCAAACCAAGCCTAGTTCTTTCAATACTAATAAGGGTAGTATCAAAATGAGGGCAGGAAGCATGTTTCAGACTTTTTTTTCCCCCTCCTTTTACCTCCAAGGTTCTTTGCCTTTATTATTTTCAAGGATAAATCAAATGACAGATAGCTGCATTTTAAGTCAATAATTTCTCCTGTTAAACATAAACCATAAATTTTAGCTATCACTTTAATTTAGTGATTACATCTTGCCTTGAAATCTTCTGTTGCAATATGTTCACTATTAGATATATATTTTATTCACAGACTTCTTTGTTCTTCCAGCAGTCTCTTAATTATGATCAACAAATGATATTAGGGAAATATGTAATCAAGAGTTTGTTTAGTGTCAAGGTGAATTTTACAGTGATAGGAATAATAATGCACATTTAAGGTGTTGGGAAGTGTTATAAACTATTTTGTTAAAGTTAAATGAGTGTGCAAAGGCAACTTGGGTGCTGCATCATGCATTTTGTATTTTTGTTGCTGGTGATGTTCTGTTGGTGGTGGTGTTTGCTTTGTTTGGTTGGGTTTCTTTTGTTTGTTTGTTTTTGTTTTGTCTTGTTTTGTTTTTCCAGAAGAAAAGGAAACTAGTCTCAGTGAGCTTTTTCTTCTATATGTTCAGCTAAATATTTAAACCAAACCTCTTTTTTTTTTCCCACAGAATCATCAGCCCACAGTCAGTATTAGTTATAAACATCAAGATGTTCTCAAAACTGAGTTGATTTCAAATCTGCCTATGTTTTGAAAAATGCACTGGAACTGATCTGAGTGATGCAGTGCAATTTTTAATTCTTATTTCTTTCATTAAATAGCATTCAGTGAGGGATTACACAGTTTATTTTAATGGAAGACTTATTTGAGGACGACAGCCTCACATTTTTCTGAATGTATAGAAGCAGCTATTGTTACTTACCTTTACTTTCCCACATGAATTAAGGTCTTCGTACAATGGGTTGGCAAATGAAACATTAGCAGTTTCCTTCAGTTTCCTTGAAAAGTCAAACAAATAACAAAACCACCCACAATATCACACAGGTTGTCAAACATCCAAACAATTTCAGGTTGTAAAGACTAGAGTCAAAAAATATAGGCTAAATATATTTTCAACTAAGCACTACTGAAATGAATGAAATTAAACCAATGTTCTGTGTAAGTCATGTGTAGGTTAAAATAATAATTTTTCATTCGTTGCTGCTAAAAATATATATGCATTTAGATATGCAGAGAGCTATTTGGTATCCATAAAATGCAGGTACAGTGCTATTCATTAAATAAAAGATGATATTAGTTAAAAAGCTGCATTGCTGCCATGTGTTTGCATGTGATGAGATCATGTTTTTTCTGTGTTTTGCTACTATCACATAAGCAATTCAGTAATTAACGTGGTCTTAAGCTCTGAGTTCAAGAACACTTGTCTAATTGTTGTAAGAACTCTTTTTTCACAATGCATTAAGAAATTCCTTACATTTTAGGTCAAAATTTATTTTAAAGCAATAGAAGCTCCCAATACCTTTTGCTAAGAAGGCAGAAATATTTAAAGAATCACTGAAGCTATTGGAATACAAAGGTTTTATGAATGAACACAATGCCTTAAGCAATTTATAATAGATAAGTAGGAAAAATTGTCCTCAATTATGGGTCTCAAGTCCATTGCCTCAGCTAGAAGTTTAAACATATGCTTTCCTGACAAAGGCCTTCACATATTCCTTACTTGGAATAATTTATTACCTGTGTGGTTAACCCCATTAATTCTGCAAAAGCAAAGGATATTTGGGGATGGAACTTTCTGCCTATGTCTAAATTTTTTTCCATATAGATGACTGGTTGCTAATATTCCACAAGGCTTGAAATCATCAAAACTGTTCCAGTGCTGTATAAAACGCAACAGTCTCATTAGTTAAAACTAATGAAGAGTGAAGCACACTTCCTTTTTTTTTTTTAATATTTGCTTCTGAAGAAATGCATTTAGGGTTTTTTTTTCCACTAAGACTTTTATGACTAAGAGCATATACATGCCTTTGTGTACATAGAAAGCTGTGTTTGTACAGTATTCTAAAATAAAAAAGTTTCCTAAAGCTAATATTCAATCTCAATGATTGAGAGATGGATTTTGTTGTTTTAAAAAGTGTTTCTATTCCAAAGCTGCTCCTACAGATGGTTTAAGCAGTGTCTCCCTAGGAACTGGTAGACAGGCTGTGTGTTACTGTGGCAGGCAGGAGGGAGGGAAGAAGAGCAGCTGGTGGAGATGTTGGGGAGGGATGCTGCTGTTCCTCAGCAAGAGCCAGAGGGAAGACACACTGCATGATTTCTTTTGCAAAGAACTAAAACCAGAATGGATACTTAGGAGGAAGGAACATGTAGGCTACATAAATATATCACTTTATGAGTTAAATCAATGCAATACCCTAAGTTTGGGGTTTAGACTAAACCAGACATGTCTCCTTAAAATATTGCATAACAAGACTTTCAGCAACAATTTCTTCTAATGCCAGTCTCATAATTCAGTTTGATTACCTGACACAGCAATGTGAAGAGCTGAATATTTAAACCTGTTGATTTGTTCATTTGATCTTAATCTTAACTGTAATAAATCATGATATTCTGATGCTTTTAGTTAGTTTACTGAAGCTGTAATATATTAGATTATTTATATGCCTGCTAAGTGTATATTTGCATACTCATCTTCCTGAATAAAGTCCACAAAATGTACACAGAATTGATTTTTCACTCTAAAATCACACCATGGCTCACAAAACCTGAGGCC
Organism: Psophia crepitans; assembly: GCA_013399095.1. NCBI lineage: Eukaryota > Metazoa > Chordata > Aves > Gruiformes > Psophiidae > Psophia > Psophia crepitans. Next base: position 33,816 of record VWZZ01007324.1, on the reverse strand, counting down.
AGAAGTAAACTCAGATAAGAGGTTTTCAAGGAACTCTGCTCTGCTTCTAAACTGGTGCCCAAAGGGCTAGATTTGCATGCCTTAATTTTGGTGTCTCATTTAGACATCACAAACCAACTGTATGGCCTAAAAGCAAGATATTGAATTAAGCACGTTGATTCTGCTTATAGTCCATGGAGACACTTCCAAAAGGCAACACAAGTCACTCAATTCACAGTGGAACCACTTTTAATATGCCAATAGGAAGTGATAAGAGTAGGGATGGGTCTGATTCTCTTTCATCCCCCACACCCACATTGAACTGAAGCAATTTGTGCAAGACATATATATTACTTATTTGGGCAGGATGATGCTGAGGACTTAAGTCTTTCCTGAGGGGAGGAAGGACGCTGAACACAGATCTGCAGCTTCCTCTGAAAGAAGGATAACTAACCAGCAGGATACTGTGCCAAATTGTGGGCACCAAAAAGCATGCTGGCTGAGTTCTTCAACAGCGTGTCTGTGGTTGCTCTGTTTAGTGATGCAATTGGTCCTGTCTATCTGTGTGAGGTTTTCTCATGCATGAAAATTGAGCCTTGCTCAGGTTGTCCAGCAGATTTCAGGTGTCCCTCCACTTTGTGTCTGAATCATGAAAGAGTATATGTAGTTGAGCACCTAATCTCAGGAACAGGCTGCCCAGAGAGGTGGTGGAGTCACCATCCCTGGAGGTGGTCAAAAAATGTGTAGACCTGGCACTTCAGGTCATGGTTTGGTAGGCATGGTGGTGTTGGGTTGATGGTTGGACTTGATGATGTTAGAGGTCTTTTCCAAACGTAATGATTCTATGTTCTATGACTATGGGAATTATATGGCCCAAAATATGGGCACTGGTTGAATTTATACACCCCAGATTTAGGTGGAGATTAAGCTTTCTTAAGTTCTCTTGTTCTTAGGAACCTTTTTGCCAGAGCAGGGCTTGGGAAGTCACCTTGAATATATTACCTTACATGGAAGATATATGTTACACACATTTGGAAATAGATGTATGTGTATATCCTGTATATGAAAGTATTTTACAAACATATGTAGGACTACACCCTGTTTGTGAATGGAGCTAACAATTCTTTCTCAGGGATACCAATAATTATCCTTAAAAATTTCTGGACTATTTTTAAATTACTTAAAGGTCCTCAAAAATATACAAGTGAAAATGTAATCACATGTTTACACAAGTGCTATAATCCATCAGCTGGATGAGGTGGTAACTGCCTGAAGAAGTATGTGCTTGGGAACTGAGATGACAAATTCACCTTACCTACACGTTGTGCATACATCCCTAGAAGTAAACTCAGCACATTAGGTCTTTAGTTGATTAGAAATTTGAAGCTTTCCTTAAAGCAATGGTATGCCCACTCCAATACACTGTCATCAATATAGATACTGCTGAGGAATGGATAAAAAGTGCAGTTTTAGTCAGTGGGGGTAAGTGTTGCCATCTGGTCATCAGTTTACACCCTAATTTTAAACTGCTGGATCAGGCAGTTTAACTAAATATATTGCAGTGGCTTGAGTTAAGCTCGTTCTTGCAGTGCTTGCTGTTACTTGACATAAGTGAAACATTGCCCTGATAGAAAATGATAGCTTATTGCTACAGTAAAAAGCAATATGCCCATCGCAAGGTTCATGATGTGAAGTTACGTATGTGTTACCACTGTACAGTAAAGGGCAAGCATAACTCATCACTCACAAAAATGATGGTCCAGAATAATTAATCAATGTGAAATGTTTATAAATCTCATTTATGAAGAAAACCCATAAATGCCAAGTTCTGAAGACTGTACCAAGCAGGGAATAATTAGGGTTAAAAATGCCAAGCATAGGGTGGTTTAGGAAAAAAACAAACTCAAACATGTGGGTAAGGCAGCTCAGAGAGAACTGGGTTTTCTAACAAAACCAGAAATACCACAGTAGGAAAGGAGAGGATTAATCATCTAGGGATGAGGTCACATGGGTCATAGCTTTGCTAAGTTCATCTGCATTCTTTAGTAGCAAAAACTGTCTTACTATATGTTTCTCCACTACAACTTCACAGAGATGGGAGAAAGTTGTATGTTCCACAGATCCCTGCCAGTGTATAAAGTGACTGCTGAGTAACATCGTGCTTTTTAACGGAAAATTAAAGTATGTAGATTTTATTCATTTGGATGTAATAGCACAGAATTTTGTACTTTTCAATGTACCTTTCAATGAAAAATCAAATATTTCTTTTAGACAGTACACAAATCTGTAGGAAATACAGTACTAGAAAAATGCTTACAATCAGGTCCATGATAATAATAATAACAACATCCTACTGGGTCAAAGATTCAGTTACAATTAAGCTTCTGATTAAAATAATTCCTTAAAAGAATTCTTTATAAATGTTCTAAAGCTTCTGTTCTAAACAGAAACTATAACTCGAGACCTCAATTTCCACACCATTTGTAAAACCTTTTCAACTAAATTTAGGTTTGCAGAAGTAGGCTATATTTTGCACATCCCACAGAAGAAACAGCAGGCGTGATGCAAGGAGAGCAGACTTTCCAAAAGCTCCATTTAGAATCATCTACAACTCACCTGGATACTTGATTAGGCTCTTAATATGCTATCTGGGCTTCCTAGGTTTGCACTTTGTACCTTTTGAATCACTTTAGGAAAATGAATTATTTAATTTTTTTTTTTTTACAATATCAGTCCTTTGCATATTTCATTTTCATGATCCTGAAGGCTATAGACGGAGAGATTTGCTATGTTCTTTTGATGTGTCACCTCTTATTTCTTTGCAACCTTTCCTATGTGTGGTGATTGTGAGATGTGTATTTCAGAAAACCTGAAGACTTCTGACCATAGCATTGGGTTTCATCCTTCAGAAAAAAAAAAATTCTACAGAAGGAGGAATGGATTTGGATAGCAGCATTAGACTAATAAAACAATTCCTGAACAACAGTTATGGCTGGTGCTTCCTGATTTTGTTTTTCTTTTTTTTCTCATAAAATTGCACTTTTTTCTCTCATTCTGCAAGAGCAGTATCTGTCTCCATTTCAGTTCACAAGCTGAAAACAATTCAATAACTGTCATTCCACTGTCATTCTGTCTGTCACTCTGGGATATAGGAACAGAGGTACAGCCAGCAATGACATCTGGCAATCCTTCAGATCCACTTGGAGAGCCTCCCCTGGCATACCCTATCCGTTACCCCACACCAGACCTCTAGAAGGGTACGATCTAATTGGAGAGAGTCCTGGCAACAACAACTGGGAATTGTCATAATTGTAAGAAAATCTTAACCATGAGGAAAGACTGAAAGCACTGAGCTTTTTTAGCCTAAAGAAAACAGCCTGTAAGGAGGCATGGCAACTGCCTTCAAGTACATAAAAAACTCTTTTCAAGGAGGAAGGAAATGATCTGTTCTTATCCATGGTGAATAGGAATGAACTTAAATTGTAAACACATATTAGTAGGTGGAAAAAAACTTTCTAACAGCAAACTTTATTTCTACCTAGGGTGCCAAGATGGCCTGAGGATGCCATCAAATTCATGCTGCTGGAGGTCTTTAAGTGGAAATCCAGAAGTGATACAACTGAGTCTGTCCTGTGGCTGGATGAAAAATGGCCTCTGTGGGTCTTGTTTTCCCATGATTTTCTATCATTGTAAAATATTTTATCAGAGCACCTCTGCTTTTCACTCTGTTGCCTGTGTGGCAAGATACATTATTGATAGTCTTTGGAAAATTTAATGTTTTGTGTTCGTTATGACCAACAGGACTGATAACAGCTGTACATTAGCATTGCTGCTGGTGGCACAGATCAAGAGTAGGAAAGAAACAAGCTGAAAGGATCCAGGGCTATTTACTGCTTTGGAGACAATAACAAAGAAGTATAGCTTAGCTGGGCGGAAAGTGTTTCATTCTCACTTTTTAAAGTAAGATGAAGCATGAGAGAAGGCAGCTTCAATAAAATGGAAACTGAAATGAAGTTTTGCTTCTATTTGGTCAATAAGCACAGATCCCACTGAAGGAGTGGAGTGACTGGCAGCCTTCTCCTCTGGACTAGAAAACATCATCTCTGGAGCACGAACAAGAATGTAAGAAACTTATAAGCTTCCTCTGATGTGGGGTTTCTGTACAGAAGTTTCACATATTCCCAGCTGGGAAGTAGCTTGCATATCTGAATGCCATCGTGGTAATGAAGTACGCTGCTGCCAAGCCATGTGGCGGACTGCTTTTGTCCGTTAGGAAATAATCTTACATGATGACTTGCAGTAACTCCTACTTTGGCACTGAAGAATTTAAAGACTGCAGATCAGAGATGAAATTCTTGCTAAGGAAGGAGAAGAAGGAGAAAGCAAAGGGGAAGGAGGGAATTCTTTCTGGGTTGAAAGAAGGGTTTAAGGCACTATCAATCTTTCCAGTGAAGAAAAAGAGGGACAAATGTAACTTTCAAATTCTCACCACTGTTAGTGACAGCTTCTTAGCCAGCAATTGTCTAAGGGGTCACCAGCCTACTCCTACTGCCTGCTACCTGGTATTCTAGTGAAAAAATTAGCTTTATTGGACTCTGAAACTTCTCCTCCAGCTCTTGTGTGCACTGCTATGCTCTTTCCATTGAGGCATTGATGGACCCTCACTCCATTTTGAAATGTCCTGTGAGCTGGTACCTACAACTGTTAATGTGCCTCTGGAGGGCCATCTGCCAATGCCTGTATGTGTGGTTCTCTACCAGTAAGGAAAAAAGAGGCACTAATAGAAATTATTAAAAGACAGCTAGCCAAAGAATTTATCAAAAAGCAGTAAATACGGGCTGAAGTGTGTGAAAGCTTCCCTGTAAAAGAACGGCCAAGCAGGCACTCCTAGGGTGCCTCTATTTCCTAATGACTTTAAGAAAATAACATGACCCAGGAAGGCTAAAAGTGGACACAGGCCTTTGAAGTGAAAATTAGTTGTAGGAAAGTATCCTTCATGTGCACAGTTAAATTCCTCTACTTCATCAAATCCCCTTGAAAAAAAAACAGGAATAAAATCTCATGCCTCTGTGTGGTGCTGTCACATTGTTAATTTCACAGACTTATGCAAACACAAGTCATTTTTTATTCTAATGCCTTATCTTAAAAATCCAAACTTCAGTATGATAACATTGCTGACATTTTGACTTGTCACTTCTGATTACTAATTAAACAGTTAAGGAATAACTTGCCTTCATTTACTACTATGTTTCCAGCTGTGATTTTTGTCTGTGAAATCATGCTAGGCACTAGGTAGGTGAAGAGGAGAGAGATAAACTACATGGATGAGATTATCTTTACAAATTCAAAGTTTCAGATTTCATTGTTTTCACAATTTCAATCAAATTTCCATTTATTAGCTAAATTATTTCTTGATAAGATACCTATAAAATGTATTTAACTTTCATGTTAAGTCAACTACAATTAAAAACAATGAAAATAAAAATTTTTTCTCTGTACCATGGCCAAAATTATTTGACACTCTTAGGGAGTTCCTAATAGATAAAATTTGGAACCACAAAAATTTAGATCATCATAACTTACCTTTTTGGTGGCTACAGTGGAAACGATCAAGACCAGAATGAGCTTTATTGTGAAAAATATCTAACTCTTATTTCACAGCTCTGATTCTCTTAATGTCAGGACTGTAATATTTTCTTGGTATCATAGTAAGAAGATCCTCATTCATCTCTGTTTTATAACATACCTAATAGGACACTTAAGTGTTTGGCCTCATATTGCAACAGGGTACCTTTTCATGTACACAAAAGACACTTTTTTTTTTTGGGGGGGGGGGTATGTATAATTACAAAAAAAGAAAAAATAATCCTTGAATACAGATACATGGGTAGAAGAGAAACGGATGGCAGTGCAGTAACATAAGTGCAGATACTTATGAAAGAAAAAGGAAAAAGGAAGTTTTTAGAGCACTGGAGAAGTAGCGTAAAAAAAAATACCATTCATTGATTAAATTACCGTCAAACATGTTTTGAGGAAAAAAAGAACAAATCAGACTCTTTTTTGGGCAAAAATATGAATTGAAATTACAAAATACCAAACCAAACCCCAAACCAAACAGCTCTTACAATACATCTAATCTTGCACTTCTGAGGTGCATTTCCAGATGTGTACCTTAGCAGGTTGTATAAATGTGAATGAATTAAGTCTTAAAACCCCTGTGAAGTAAGATAAGGAAATGCTATTATCCCCACTTTTCAGAAGAGGAAGCAGACATAAAGAAAGTAGGTGAAGTTACGCACTCAATTAACAGTAGCACAACCACTAAATGTTCCTGCTTCAACATTTTTCTTTTGTGTCCACAGACAACTACCTGTCAGGGGTAGCATGCAATGTTAGGAGACGTGTCAGCAGCAATAACATCAGGACAGGAGTCTGCACAGTTTAGTAGATAGTTTGGAAGATAACAACACCCCCAAAGAGAATAAGGTCTATAGCAGAGCACAAGTTTAAAGGAAAAGTGACAGCTTTGAAGATAAAGCCTGGAGAAGAAAATAAGGGGTGAAGGAAATCTAACAACATGAAAATGGACAAGGCAATGCACAACAGGAATTGCTGAAAGGGAGGAAGGGGCAGTGGTAGGTGCTTGCTGACAGAGAAGGATCTAGCAAAATAAGTCAAGAAATGGGCAGAGAAGAAAAACAAGTGTTAGAGGAAAGTAAGAAATAGCAAAACAATTTTTTAAAATCTTAAATTTGTTAGGAGAGAGAAAGCAGAGATTATCAGAGGGATGACAGGATGGCATAGGAAATGTATCTGTGAAATAATGAACTGCCAGTCTAAGACATATCTTAATAAAAAGTGAACTCTAATAATTGAACAAAGAGATATCTCTAGTACTACCAGCACTGTTATTCAAACCATTTGAATTAAATTTTGACATAAGCTAGCCCCAATTTTTTTCTTTTTTTTTTTTTCTTTCCTCTACCAAGGATACTCTTCATGCTGTAGGATGCCAGAATGTAATTTAGTTGATATTTGCACAGTACTAATAGCAAACATAGTATTGGATGGAAGATGTATAGATGAAAAAAAAAATCACCATCTAGAGCACTCATTCACCATGAGCAAGACAGGTCTGTGTACCACAAGCCAAGACATCTATACTGGGGTGATCTTAGTGCAAGACGGCAGTATTGGATAATGGGTGTGAGATGAAGTGGTAGGGGAAGTGGGTGGAAGGAACAAATAAGGTGACATTGGTGAGACGCATCTAAAGAACCACTGATTAAGATGACTAGCAAAACTCTAAAACAGAAAGTCAGACTGTAAGTTTGTCTGTAGTAACTAAAAGAGAGGTGGCAAACACTGTAATTTTTGTAAAAAAGGTTGCGTAATTTTGCATTTAGAGCAAAAATGTCCCTGCAGGTGCATGTGGTACTCAGTAGCTTCAGGAAGAGCTATGAATCTGCCTGTAAGAAACTAATTTGTCTTTGAAGGTTTCAAGAAATGATAAACACATTCTATTTTTCATATTTAACTATCCTGTGCAAAAATCAGGGCTATGGCTGTTAAGGTGGATAAATGGTGAATTTTATAATTTAGGAATAATCATACAATGTTGCCATCGAAACATTCTAAGCAATCAAGCCATAAATCATTGTTTCCAAACTGGTGTCCACTACGGTCATCTGTTGTTGCAAAGCTAGGTTTTATGCTTAGTGTTGCATATAGACTGTGTTGCAAATAGACTGTGGGGAGATTTAAAAGTTGAAACCAAAGAGACTGGGCAGTTAGCCATTGCTTTGTGCCACAGTTGTGTCTGCTTTACACAAAATAAAAGGTTCACTTACGTTTTTGGCAATTTCTTCTTCAAAAGGAAATACAAGGCAGCAGCTGTAATTTTAATCAGCAAGAAACTGATACCCAACCCAATCCAAATATCTGCAAAATCAGAGCGATCAAAGACAGAAATAAGTAAAATGGAACACTCAAAGAATAAGTTGAAAGATGTTTCTTTCTTTTTAAAGACCCACCATTTCGAAGGAGACCTGAAGTTGGAGGCTGAGGAGGCTTAGCACTTATGTGGCAACGGTTTCCTTTCCATTCTTTTCCACATCTGTGAATAAAACAAAAATTTCTGAAAAAGAGAGAAGCAAGGATCCTAAACAGTGACAAGGACAAAACAAATGCAAATTCTTTGGAGCATTTTTGCCAGTGACTAAAACTCATCCAGGAATCACAGAGAAGGATCAAAGTTAATAGAATGAAATGTAAGTGAGAAATACAACAAACCTAAGAGGAAAATAAAACAAAATTCAAAGATTAGAATTGGCTGTCTTGCCCCTGTTGCCACTGTATTGTTATCCCACAGCAAAATTGACTATTTTCCCTGTTATTCCCCATGTGAGGGTTAAATACATTTCCAAGCTGAGAATCTGGGACCCAAATGTAGAGAAAGAGACATGATTAGAGATGAGAAAGATGTTTTTCTTCCCCACACCTCATCTGTCTCTCTTTTGTTTTTCCATTTTCTTGTAAAAATAATACCCCTTCATCAAATGCCTCTTCAAAACTGAAGCACTACATTTGAGCTAACTGCAGCTATGTCAAGTTATTCTAAATTTGATGTTTACTTCAACTCAAGTTGACTTGAAGTAAGCAAACTACAAACAATCTGACACAAGCTTTGATGTTTTACTTTATACTTGCTGCTTAACGGTTAATCACAGTTACCAAAAAAGTGTGTATCATTTCTCACTTTAATTTTACTGGGTTTAGCTTTAGGCTACGTACTTTCCTTGTGGCCTTCCCCATCAGAATGAAGAGACCTTGGAGACCCAAGTAAATGTCTACTGCCTCTAGTGAGACAGGTGGCAGCTGGGAGCACCCTATGCAGCCCTTTCGGGTATCCCAAGGGGGGTCTCAAAATGGCTGTAGGCACCTACATTTTGCAAACCCTAAGTGATGACTGGTGTAAAGGGTTGTTAGAAGGATAGGGACATATAAACACCTAGATTTCAGGCACCCCACTTGATGAGCTGCACCCCACCCTGAGTGTCACACTGGAATGTTTTCTACCGACTTTTCAATTATCTGCATGGCTGGTGGTTTATGAACTTCATACATTTTCCACCTTTTTTTTTTTTTTTAAAGGAGCATCAGAATGAAATTATGGTAGTAATCCAGTTTCAGTCCCACTAATGTTGCACGAATAGGAAATGACTTTCATTTCTCACCATTTCTCTCTCCAGTTTTACAGACTGTATTAATATGAGGGGGATTGTATATTGAGTTGCTTTCTCCCTGTAGCACCAACATTTTTGCACAGTCACCAATTTTTATGAAGTAATTTCTATTTTGTAATTGTGGTTTCCTCTCCTGCCCTTAAATGTATAATATGAAATCTCAAATACACACAATTAAACTTTTATTTTAAGGCTATTTTACCTGAATATGTAAGAGAGAACAGCCAGTTGTTTGTTACAGGTTAGTACATGCTACTGCCTGTATGCCTTATGCTAGCAGTTGCACAGAGTGAACTGAAGCACTCCAGAGGGAGAGGAGTATTTAATTTTCCCAGAAAATGCCTAAGGATGTAGGGAGAGGACGGGTAGGATGATAGGAACAGCAAGCATCTGTCTGCAACCTCAGTAAAATTTAGGGGAATCCTGAAAAGATCAGAGCATGTTGTAAAGCAGATCTATGTCCCAGTCTCAGTTATGACAGGGGGAAGATGGCTTCACTAAAGACCAGAAGAGACTTGTGCGGAATTTGTTGCAACTCAGGGGATCATTGAAAAGTAGTGGGCAGAGAACACGCTGGGAGGAAAGTACCAGTCCTACTCAACCGCAATGGGCAGAGAGAGATTTATTTAATCCATTTTACCCCACAGACTTGAGCTTTCTCTGGTTAAAGGGTTACCTTGTTCAAGGTTAGTAACTGGCATACTAATGAATCTTAGCTTTAGAAACTGGAGCCAGCAGCATATTCTAATCAGCTCATTTAAAGAAAAAGTGGCACAATTTCAGCCGACAGCTCTGACTGAGCTGGAGACCCATTGTATTCAGTGACTGAAAATACCTGGTCCCTTCAGTCCTTCTCCTTCAGCATACTGCAAAAAATCACGTCATTCATAAGCTGTTCTTTTATGTGGACTGATGATTTTATACAAATGTCAAATTGCAGTTGGGCTCACACCAAGCCCTGCGGATCTATGTAGAAACATTGCAATCTGATGGTAATCACCCATCAAAATAATTTTCTGATTGCTCTCAATTGTATAATTTCCTTTCTTCCAATTGCCAGATTTTCTGTTGAGCTAGATATGCTTCTAACCAAAATTGCCCTCTTTCTTGTCACTGCAGAACTTACTTGACTGTAAAAGAAAGAATGAGAAAGCAGATTTGCAGCTGTGCACAAGCACTACTCAGACACGGCAAGAGAGGGGCCATCTGCTGCTCTGGAGCCACTAGGGCATGGCTCAACTCGGAGCTGCCAAGAGGTAGTTCTCATAAAGTAAGTGTGTGTACTGGTAAGGGTATGGGAAAGTCCTAGTACCCAGCTAAATAGATCTTCATATACTATGTTTCCATTTATTGATGAAATATTTCCACATATTCATGCTGTGTTTGAACTATGGGTAAAAAAGTTAAGCACCTTTTAGTTGTGTAGATAACAAATTTATCTTCATATACACACATACAGGTTTTATAATCAACTGCTACCTACCTTAGGTTGGCCATTTAGTCCCTTCCAAATCTGTGAATCCCAACAATACTGTTTTATGTTATATGACAAAAACAACTTAGAAATCTGATGTCAGCATGTGTAATTTTGGCCAGTGAAATGATTTTCCACTGTGTCTATCTAGGTTGTTACCAAAAGTGTCACCTAATGATACTGCCATTGCTTACAGAAAAAAAAAAAAGGGGAGGGAGGGGGAAAACGGATTAAGGGGAAACAAAGATAGCGTCTCTGAAACTTGGTAAGTAGTTAAGACCAGTTCAAAAACAAATAGTTGGGGAAAAAAATATTAGAAAGCATGAAGAATAGGGAGGGGAAGGAGACAAGGCAAAAAATATGAAGATCGTAAAGATGACGTAGCTAATCCTCAAACACCAGCATGGAAGTGCTAAACAACTAAAAACTTGAAGAGTGAGTGCACCAGTTGGTTAAGAATTCCCCTTTGTATCTTCACACATAAATTTATTTGTTTATTTTTATCTTTGGCAGGGGAACTTAGCAATCATCCCTGCTACTGAGGTGAAATATAAGACTATCAGAAAAATCAGGGTTATAATTTGGAGATTCGTTCAACTTTTCCTAAGGTTTGTCTGTTCATTACTTACAAAATGCTGTCTTCTCAAGTAAAACAAAAACAAAACAAAAAAAAACCAAAACCAAACCTAAAAAAAAAAAAAACCCAAAAGAAAGTAAGTTACAGCTAGCTGAGAAGCTCGCAACTTTCAGTGAGTCTCCAAGAAAAACATGGGAAAATGGTTCATTAACATCTTTGGCTCTCAGCTGATACAAGTGCTGCCTCTGGCTTTTACTGAAGCCAAGCATTTCTTTGCCCAGAATAGAGGGAAACTTGTCTTAAATATCCAAAACAATCTTGTTTTATAGATGTCTTACAAGATTTTGATCCTTTTTTATCTATCCTCTGTAGAAACTCCAGCTGACTACCGTGATAGGTGTCGTGGAGAAATGACTCTAAATTGAGAGGAGAGAATAGAGTGAGATTTTTAATGTCACCAGTATCTGCCAATAACTAGGATTAGAGAAGATAATAGTTCTAGATCATAAATTTAAACTAACATATAAATAATTTGAAGAAAGCTATTCCAGTTATTTCACTCCATTAGAAAGCTGATGGGTATTTTCTAAACAAATAAATATTTTGAACACTGTCTTCTATAGGATAGTTGGAGGTTTTGATAACAAATCCAGAAGATTGAGAACATTTTACATAATATAAAATGCTATATCACTATATATCATTTTATATTAAACAAAATCCAGAAACCATTGCAGGTCTGAATCAACAAACTAATTTGGAAGCTAAAGAAAACTTATATCACAGAATCATAGAATGGTTTGGGTTGGAAAGGACTACAAGGATCATCTAGTTCCAACCCCCCTGCCATGGGCAGGGACACCCTACACTAGACCAGGTTGCCCAAAGCCCCACCCAGCCTGGCCTTAAACACTTCCAGGGATGGGGCCTCCACAGCAACCTGTTCCGGTGCCTCACTACCCTCACAGTGAAGAATTTCTTCCTAACATCCAGTCTAAATCCCCCCTCTTTCAGTTTAAACCCATAAAAAATACACTCTGTTCAATGCATATAGGACTACGTGGTTGATAAAAACCCAGAAATGTCCATCTTTTCATCAAGAAATAAAATAAAAATTTCAGGAAAAAAGGGTGGGAAAGGCAAGTTGCAAACCATGCATGGTATTAGTTCATCATGTTTTTGAGAACACAGAAAAGGTTTCCTTAGCTGTTTGTACTGAGGGCACAGAATACATATTCCTGTGCTTTTGCAGCCACAATAATAGTCTTAACCCTCAGACATCATCCTTTGCCTGTTACTGCAAAACTCTGTCAGTGAATAACAGTGATAATACAAGGCAGCTTTATGGGAAGTGAAGTCAAACTTCACCTTTCTAGTGTGCAGTCCTTGACACATGCAATCCTGAAGTGAACTTTAATTACTCTAACAGCTCCAGGTAGGTCAGAGCAGCCTGTGGTATGCACCCAAGGTACGTCTCACTTGAAGTCCAGTTAATGAAGGAGAACACTCTTAATTAACTACCCACTGCTGTGCATGGACTGTACTTACAGTGCTTTACTTTCAGTTGGGAGGCAGATAAGTTGTTTCTTCAAAGTCACTATTAGCTTCGTCTCAGCTGGGGATACACAAATGCTGATGTGGTGGAAGGACTTTACAGAGTGCAGATAGACCATGTCTTCTGGGCAATGTGTTAAATCTCCATTAGCAGGGTAACAGGAATTGTGAAGAGCTTCCTTAATAATCCTTTTCTGCTATTTTATTTTTAAGACAGACAACTCTGAAAAGGCTCTGAATTTATCTCTTGAGCCATGAAGCTGAAATTCCACATTATTTATGTACAATTAATTTCCTTGGACTAATTACATCTTGACTATTTAGCAGCAGCACATTTTACATGAGTCTTAAGCTTATCTGAAATACAGAGATAGCCATTGCAATCCATTCAGACAGGAAACTCCTCATAGTTGAAACAGGAGGAGCAAAAGAGAAAGACAGATGAAATAGCACTTGAATACTTCCATCCCACTGCACATCCTAATCTATCCTGCCTGACAAAATGTCTTCTGCTATTAGCAAGTTCTTACGGGAAAGTCACCCTGGAGGGGAGAATGTTAACCCTCCAAATTTGCTTCTAGGATTTCCAACTCATTATTTCCTAATATAGATATTGGTAATGCAGAGGAATTAACTTAGCATTGCCTGTGTTGCTGCATCCTGTGCCTGTGGTTATGGCTCATCTCACTCAGAATGAAAAAGAAAAACCAGACAAGATTTTTGTTGGTTTTGATGTTCATTCAGGGCAGGTTTAATTTGCAAGAACATGTCTGGCTGATACATTGCTGCATTTCAGAATATCAAACTTTGTGCTGCCTTAAAGGTAATGTGCAAAACTCAAAATAAGTACAGATGTGTACTTAATTGCTCATTTTCCTCCTGGCATCTGATTCCTTACTTGTGCAATTATTTTCTCCAGTCTGAGATAGATAAACCCTACCACTCTAATCCATAAGTATTAACATACAGCTCTTGGATAGAGGCAAATGACAAGAGTTTTGCAGTAGGAGATCAAGTCCATGACCTCCAAGAAAAAGCATGAATATAGCTCCTCGTTAACTTGGGGGGAAAAAAAAGTTTCCAACAAGCTGTATTTTCAAGAAAGACTTTGATGCATGAGGAAAATTGAATGCTTAAATCTGTTGGGTTTGGTTTCCTCTCCCTCAGTAATTATTAATGTTTCATAATGACTAAGGTTGTTCACCATAAAGCAGTGTTCTGCGTTTTCATTTTTGAAAGTTGTTAGCTTTTGTCAATATACGTATTGGTTTCACTTTTTTCAAGAGCTCTCATGTTATTTGTTGAACCTGATAAAAGGTTATAAAAACACGAACTCATATGTGATGTTAATCTAGAAGCATTCAGAACATTAGATATTACTTATCCGTTCAGCATCTCCTCTGCGCTTCTTCAGATTTAATAATTTAAGTGCCAATGTTGTTTACATTATAAAGATCTACATTAAAAGGCAGATTGAACATTAATAAAATGTCCTGAAATGTTAATCATATTTTGTGATCATGAAAATGCCTACAGAATTTTTATTTTTACTTATTGTTTAAATCTACCCAGATGTGTAAAAGGAATCGCTCAACAAGTAATGGAGACAAAACAGAAAAATTAGCTACTAGACAAACAACAGTGGCCATAGCTGCTTCTGCCCACAGAAATTTCATAAGTAGATGGGAGTGAGGTACACTCAGTGTGTGATAAATGTAAAAATAGCACTAATTTCTATTTCTGTCTGCAAGTGTCTGTAACATAGCTCACTCAGTTGCTGACAGAAAACAACAAATGGGAAGTACAGCACTAACCATTCCTGCTCGCAAGAGCGCTCTCTGCGTTTCTCACCAATACCTCCCGGCCAAAGTACACCTCTTCTCTGCTGTGGGACGCAGCTGCTTTTCTTATTTTTATCTGAAACATTTATCATATAGAAAAGCCTAATCTGCTATGTCATGCATGCATTCAGAATGACCAACAGTTAGTCAGCTCTTTAGTTTGCATGGTATTAGTAGTATGTAAATTAAGTAAATAGTATGTGGATGATTGTAGTTACCTTTTTCTGTGCATTAAAATAAGGAATATGACTCTACACTTTGTAGTATTCTCTAGAGACTGAACCTACTTATGAATCTGTCACAGTGGACTAAGGTAGTATCTTCTGAGTGAACCCAGATTTGCCATTGCTGTGTTTATAATACATTTGCTATGTTTATAATACATTACACCAGGATCATTACACATGAGTGCTGACATTATTCAGGAGTTGTGCCATACCCTTTGATGCGCACTCCAGCATACAGGGGAAAAAAAACCCGAACAACCCACAATTCAGTTCTTTACAGAAAAGAGACTTTACATCCCTCTGCTATAATGCTGTAGAAGTTGTTTATTTTCTCACTAGCCTTTGCAATCAGTGTTATGCAAAATAAGCTTCACTGGACGATTATGAGTATGATGAAAACAGTAACTCTTAATTCCAGTGTGGAAAAAACCCTCTGCTTCGGCAATGCAGCAATGTAGTTATCTGTTTGCACTCTAGCTGTTATTAACAATGTACTCAAATTAAAATAAATAAAAAAAAACCCATACTCTCTGATTAGTCTTTATTGCAGAATCAAAGTATGCAAAATTCCAATAGTGAGCATTGCATGAATGGCCTTAGAAGATATCATTCTTATGATGAATGCAACCTGTTGCTCACTGACTGTGCTTGGAATTAGGATCCACATTATTCTGTTCATGATTAAGCTGACAGGAGATGACGAACAAGGAGAAGCCTCTCTTGGAAAAGACAGGTGAGGCAGATGGTAGCCTTGAATGTCAAGAAGCTATAGCATGTAGGTAAGGGCACATTAATCCACTGGGAGACAGTCAGAGGTTCTCTGAAACCTCCTGTGAGCAACTCTGGTCATTCCTGTTCGGGAAGATGGAACAAGGCAGAAGAGGACTACTAAGGTGAGCAGAAAAACAGAAAATCTGTCTCACAAGAGAATGCCAAAAGAGTTCAGCTTGCTAAGTCTACTGAAAGAAAAGCTGAAAGGCACATGGCTTTACTCTAGAAACACTTCAGAGGATAAATGACAGAGATATTGAGGGACATTTTAGGTTAATGGAGGATACTGGCACAAGCACAAATGGGTACAAACTGGCTATGAATAAGTCTATGAGGAAATTATTATAAAGTATCCAAATAGAGGAGCAAGGCTCTTGTCCTTCCTGCACTTCTCACAGCATATTGCTTCAGAAGAGTCAGCTTGTATCCTCTGTACACGGTACCATGCACTCTGAAGAACTCCAGTAACACAGCAAGGTAGAGAGGAATATGTAAGCCAAGAATTCCCCATAATTGGTCATAAAAGAAAGCTAACTAAACTTCTGAATAAAATTATGTGATGTGACTGTGTATGATAGCAAGGGCCTGAATTTGAGGACACAGATATAACTTCTGTTCTGAAAGCTGCTGAAATTTATAGCTGGCAAATGCAAAAGAATCAACATGAGACAGAGTAATATGAAGTATAAACAAATTTTAAATTAAATGCAAGTGCTCTGAGAAAAGATCTGGGCCTCCTCATAGATTATTCAAGGAAAGTAACTGCTCACTTTTTATCATAAAAGCATGCACTATGCAAAAGGGTAAGCTAGAAGACATTAGAGATTACAGTGATTAAAATCATATGGCAGAGAGTGAAAAGATCAGATTTAATTTATACAGTGGGTGAGTGGGAGCAGATATGCTGAAGGTAAACAAAATTATATATAGTAAATAGAAGAAAAATTGTATGTTGCTGTCTATCCTCTAGAACATTCAATCAAACTGAAGGGAAATGCATCTTAAACTAATAATGAAGAAGCTATTTGTCACATAGTGCTTAGCTGACCTGGGGGAGAGTTCACCATAGTAAGTCTTAGAAGCCAAGAACTTAATGATATGCACTGGAGAGAGCTCATTAAAACAGAGAATGAAACTCTCTTGAGATTGCAGACCTTAAAGTGCTAACTGATGGCAATTTGGAAGAAAATTCATATATTGGCATCATCATTTTCAACATGTATCTTCTGGTTTCTTTGCTTCCAGAGTGTGCTGTCAGCTACTCCCAGGTCCCCAAAATGAACACACCATGATTACTTACTCCTCTTACAGCCGAAGTGAGAGGTTCTAATTACAGCCTGTGTTGAATAAGAAAAGGTAACTCTTAGAAGGAAGAACTCAGTCACTGTATCTAATTGCTTTTTACGTAGATACACAATGAAACTATGGTGACCAATTTTAAAGGTTTAGAGTGGGACTTAATTTTTCTAACATTAACCACCCAAAAAGGAAGGTATCTAGAGACAGTCCAGACAAGCATAGACCACATGAAATAAAGATAGGATCTCCTCATCTGGATCCTCTACCATTGATTATAACAATGTCACGATGACTAGTTCAGATTAGATAGGTGCATTTAACTGCTACACAGCTAGGCAAGAGGAACAACACCTTAATGCTTGCTGTTAAAAGTTTAAACCGAAAACAAGCAACATTGGATGTTAGAGTAGGAGCATGAGGGTGAAGTTTGTAACACTAACAGCTTGCGAATGACATCCTGTTAAGTCCACAGAATCACAGAATCACAGAATATTAGAGGTTGGAAGGGACCTTGAAAGGTCATCTAGTCCAACCCCCCTGCCAAGGCAGGACCACCTAGAGCACATCACACAGGAATGTGTCCAGTTGGGTTTTGAACGTCTCCAGAGAAGGAGACTCCACAACCTCTCTGGTTCCAATGCTCTGTCACTCTCATAGTGAAAAAGTTTTCCTTATATTAACATGGAACCTCCTATGCTCCAGCTTGCACCCGTTGTCCCTTGTCCTATCACTGCACAACATCGAGAAGAGCCTGGCTCCATCTTCCTGACACTCACCCTTAACATATTTATAAACATTGATGAGGTCACCCCTCAGTCTCCTCTTCTTCAAGCTAAAGAGACCCAGCTCCCTCAGTCTTTCCTCACAAGGGAGATGTTCCACTCCCTTAATCATCTTTGTGGCTCTGCGCTGGACTCTCTCAAACAGTACCGTGTCCTTCTTGAACTGAGGGGCCCAGAACTGGACACAATACTCCAGATGCGGCCTCACCAAGGCAGAATGGAGGGGGAGGAGCACCTTCCTCGATCTACTGACCACACCCCTTCTAATACACCCCAGCATGCCATTGGCCTTCCTGGCCACCAGGGCACATTGTTGGCTCATGGTCATCCCTCTGTTCACCAGGACCCCCAGCCCTTTCCACTACACTGCTTTCCAGCGGGTCAGTCCCCAACCTACACTGATACATGGGATTCTTCTTTCCCAGATGCAAGACTCTCCACTTGGCCTTGTTGAATTTCATTAAGTTCTTCCCTGCCCAGCTCTTCAGCCTGTCTATGTCTCGCTGAATGGCAGCACAACCTTTTGGCGTGTCAGCCACTCCTCCCAGTTTAGTGTCATCAGCAAACTTGCTGAGGGTACACTGTGTTCCCTCATCATGGTCATTAATGAAAATATTGAATAGCACTGGTCCCAGTACTGACCCCTGAGGGACTCCACTAGTCACAGACCTCCAACTAGATTCTGTCCCATTGACCACAACCCTCTGACTTCTTCCCTTCAACCAGTGCACGATCCACCTCACTACCTGATCATCCAGACCACACCTCCTCAGTTTACCTGCAAGGATCCTGTGGGAGACGGTGTCAAATGCCTTACTGAAGTCAAGATAGACCACATCCACTGCACTTCCATCATCTATCCACCTAGTTACATCCTCCTAGTTACAGTCCAGGCAAACCATTTATTAAAGAGGAAAGGGTAAATACCATATCTAGCTTTAGTCATTTTAGAGATGATTAGAAAATTTCAGAGCAAATATTTCTTCACTGAAATTACTTGACACATGAAACCTGCCTGATGTTCTGCCTGATATTTTTGTCCGGCTCCTATCCTAAAAACCTCAAAACAAATCCAAATTTTCAAGTTACTCTGCTGAGAACTACACTGAATTGAAAAACAAATCACTTTATGGCTTCACTAAAATTCTTCCTGATTCAAACCAGTGTGATTGTCTTGTACATGAGAGACTTTTTTTTCAGTGTATTTTACCCTATCACAAGGAAATGCAGACCTGTATGGAAATTATTTTCTGTGTCATTTGCTTTTGTGTGTTTGCTCTTGAATGAAATAGATCCCAGAAAAAAATCCCTGAGGGATGGCATGCAGTGCACACACTATTTTAGGGCACAGATTCATTCAGCTACAGAAATGAAGCAGAAGTATGTGCTCATAGCAGATGGTCAGACCTGAATTTCACCATTTCAAACAATTACGTCTTTTGTTATGCTGCCTTTCCCCACCTTCTTAAATAATAGTTTTCTGGTAACTGATTTTCCACTATCATAAAATATCACTGATGGCTGAGAACCCCAGTGAGAGAAACCATGAAGCTACTCCTGGACACTAAAGAAAGGATGTGCTACTAGTTTTAACAGGGAAATGACAATCTACTGAGCTGACCATTAAGCAAAATAAAACGCTAAAGATTTCTTCCAGAAAAAAAAATTAAAAAAATTCTCTAGGACAAAACCAGTATTTCAACCTAAATTTATTTAAAGGTTAAACCACCAGGAAACACATTGTTTAATTCTAACTGATGCTGTCATGAGACAGTCACACAACAGAAAAGAGGGAGCTTGAAGCAATGCAGTAGTTACACTGACCACTGGAGATCAGAGTTCAGATTACAGGTGAGTCTTGAGTTTCAGCCCACTGCTTTAGAGTCTGGAGCTGTGCTGTATAAAAAGTGAGCATCAGAATAAATAACCTTGCCCATAAATACTCTTGCCATTTTAAACTTGGGTAAAGTAGTGAAAATGAGTGATTTTGTGAACTAGAATTAAAAGATGGGGTACTGGGAGCACAGGCCTGGCACCTTGCTGACTGAGGGAGGTTTGGTGCAGCAATTCTAAATGATATGCCTCGCACAGGGAGCATTTCACTAGTCAGAAAAGAGGTTTATCTCAATTTTCCCTTACTGTAAGAAACCTAGGAGATTGAACCAATGCAAATTACAGTTTACAATATGAAGTGAACCTACTCAAGAAGTCTGTATCCGTACCTCAGTATCTGAACTGTTGAAGTGAAAAATCTCAGTGAAGAGATATGGCTTAGCTTAAATCAGTCTACAGTAAAGAACCAGTCCTTTATGCAAGTCTGTCTGTCTATCTTGTTTCTCAGGGTTGGTGGTTTTTTTTTCCCCCGCTTGTTTTTGTTTTTCTGTTGTTTGTTTTTTTTTTTAACCAATCTTACATGCATGTCTTTGCCCCTCTTGTCTGTCTTTCTCTTTCTTCTATTCTTTCCCTCCCTCCCTTTTACTATTTGTGGAACATGCACTTGGAGCTGGTGCTTGATTTGCTCTTGAAGAACGCTCCAAGAAAGGGAAGAATATATAGAGAAAGAGGATAAGGAAGAGACAGAGAAACATAAATCTCTAAAAACCACTTTTTACATGTTTGTCTCTCAGATATAGCCCCTAGCTGCAACTTCTAGAAGACTAAATAAAGATTAAGGATTGACCTAACAGAAAGCCTGACTGTGCAGCTGTATTGACAGCTGGTAGCAAAATTCTTTTGCTTTCAAAAACAGCACTGACTTCATATTTAGGTAAAATGAGGGAACAATGCAATAACATAGAAAAGACATTTAGTTTTAAGATAGATCTGTTAATTTCACAGAAAAAAAAAGGAAGTTTTGCTTAAATGACAGTTCTGTTGATAGAACAGATGGGGTTAAACATCAGTAGAAAACCTAATAAAGGTCTGAATTCAGTGGCTGGATTTTTCCACAGAGACCTTCCTTTTCTTCCTTTGTTTTTGCTAGATTGTGGATTTGGTTGGGTTTTTTTGGGATGGTGGAGAGGGTTTTTCGTTCTTTAATGTTTGCTATCATTTCCTTTAATCAGACCATAACAGTACTACATAGTTACTAGTTTATTATCTACACTATAACTAGTTAGGGAGGAAATAATAGGTATTCATTGCAAAAAAAACCCACGTATCTGCTTCACATATATGCTTTTCGCTCTTGTTTACCCTCCGACTGGCTTTCATATGGGTGAATCTGAAATATCCAGGCGAAATTAAACAGTTAAATTAAATAATTATTTTAAAAGCTTGAGCAATGGAACTGTTTTGTCTGTATTGAACCACACATTTGGCACAAAAAAAAAAAAAAGAAGTAGTGATAAAATTATTTTCTTTCATTTCCTGCTGCCCCTTTCCAGCATTGGTTTAGTCTTTAAATCAGCTGAAATAGTCTGCTTTAACCAGAGCCTGCCAACACAGGGCATAGCTCCTGGCAGGAGGATTGTAGCATATATTGGAGATTATAAATCATTTTGTCATTCTCAGACAGTTGTAAATTTATCTGCTTACGTGGCAGACAGCACTGTACAAGAACATCTAATGCTGCTGCTTCTCAACATGTACAAACTAAGTGCACAAGTACAGGCTAAGATTACATCAACAGAAATATATTCTTTAAAACTTTTCGCTTGTATTTTAAACATATGTCTATAAGAAACAAACAAACAAAAACGCCACAAAACCTCTCTTTTGCTAACCCTCCGTAATACAGAGGCATTAGTTTACAATCCATTTGAATCAGTCATCCCCCGGAAAAGGCTTACGTTCTGCAGTAAGTTCTACATGTGCCAATGTGGTCCATGGAAAAGAATAATTCTGGGATGTTGTCTCTGCATAAATTATACAGTCCTCTTCTGATATTAGAGACGAATTTCACAGAAGCTTGGGGAATTCACTCTCTAGTTCCATGCTAACAAGTTAAATTGATGAAATCTTTAGAGGAATGACCTTTAAACAATTTATGAGAACCTAAGACACTTTAGATGCAATAAAAATAATTTCATCACAACCTTTCTCCCAGCTACACATTCTGTTAGTGTTGTTATGGTTACAGAGTCAAGATTTGAGAATTTAAGAGAGGTTGGAATTAAGGATTCCCGTGCAATTTCAATTCAAACCTTCATGCATGTGTGTTCAGGCACAGTATTTAATTGGAAGATCACAAACTCCCCCTGTACCTCCCTCCCAAATAAAAACCTTTAATTCTGGTATTCAGTGCTTAGCTTTGCAACAAGATTTTTATCACGGCATACAGCAAAGTTAATTCACTACACTTAATAAAACCCAGAAAAATACTATTGTTATTATGAATAGCTATATCATCTCTTTTGTCATCAGCATTCAAACCTTCAAACTTCAGCACTTAATACTGCTCTGTCAGTTGACATGAAGAGAAATTTGTACTCCAAGTACATTCTTGAAACTTTTATTGAAGAAAATACATAGTTCTAAATCTGGCTTATTTGCCTAAATTCAATAGAAGAGCTTATTTCAACTGTTATACTTGGCACTTTGACAAAACAAAATCTTTTCCATGGTCTTTAGTGTGCCACTTATTGTTGATAATATATGGTGAGCTATGGCTAATGATAGAAGAATTTCTAAAAGCATTCCAACATCCATTCAATAAAATCTTTTCTTTGTTACAGCCAAGGAATATGCAGTACAGACGAAAAACAGGGAACTATTTCCCTGATGTTAATGCTGCCATCCAATGAATTGCTGTATTGTACAATTCAGGACAGCCTTTATGCTCCTTTAACATGTACCAGCAGGCAGAACTAAAACCTAGTTAACCTGCGTTGTTGGTCAACAGCCCTAACACGCAGATGTAGCATCCAAAAATCTGTGAGGTCAAAGAATCCTTGCTATATTCTGGGGTTTTTTACTGATGATTTTATGTCAGCGGTTGGGATAAAGTGGCAGGGAGCCATGACAAACATTCTGTATTAGTAAGGGTCAGATTTACATTTTGTAAAGGCACAGGACCAAGACTTCTATATGAGCTGAAGTCAGCTTTTATACAGCTGAAAAACTGATTTCATTAACCCACTTCTTCTCTGAATGCAAGGACATTGCAATTTTTCATCTATCTGGAGTAAAAAGTATAAATTTTTTCTGCATGGTTCCTAGCAGATGATTTTTTTTATTATTCTTGAAACAGCCTGTTACAAAGCTGATACAATGCCCTGCCCTTCTTCCACATCAAATAACTAAAAATCAAGACAAGATATCTTAATTTCATGAATCTTTTCAAAGAATTAGAATAAGAAATATATCACATTACTGGACATCAATTACTTTTTTCCATTTATAGTACAGAAATTAATAATATATTATAACAAAGCATGACATATTTTGAATTGTGGTCTCAAATATGACCTGTGTTAGCCAACTCTCCAACTCCGTAAGTTGTAAAAGGAGACTGAACTTATTTGTACATGACAGTTTTTTATCTTTTGAAGAAGGTTAGACATTTTCTAATTTCTTTTTCTAGTTTTTCTTACTGGAAGGATTTTCTTAATGCCATTCTTTTGAATGTGTTAATCTAAACCCAACAATACCCCAAAGTTTTATCTTCCTTTTTGTGATGTACTTGATGACCTGCTGCTTTACAGAGTTGCCAGTTTGTCATCTAAAAATTTTCTGTCCATATTTTCTGTCCTATTTCTTGTCTTGGAAAGCAGTCTTTTATTTTAGAGCTCAGTAGTCCATGGTACTTTTTTTGTATCTCCAAAGCTTGTACAGTATAACTTTTTCGTTTGTATTGTGATATTAGCCAAAACTCACCATCAGGACTGATGTTATGTCTGGCCCTGGGCTACTAAATCCCAGAAAATATGGTGTGTGTCCACCAGGTATATGCACAGACCTGTGAAAATAGCAACAGGCTAATGCAAAGTTAGCATGTTGGCTGTTCTCGCCATTGTATCACAGGACACTCAATGCTTGTTTTTATATTGAAAATTTGAGCATCACAGCCCGTTCCTTTCCAAATGTAAATATATCTGTAGATTGCATGTTTGTTTTCAGCTTTATGTTAAGTTCCTTTAATCAGCATGATTAGCTTTCATTGAACCCTCTGACAGAGGAAGCAAGCGGTTCTTTTCCTGGGAAACTACTGAGCAACCAGAGAAGAGCTAGGGAGGAGAGCAGAGCTGCAGATGAAATCAGGCTCAGCAGGACAGAGAGACACAGCACAGAGTTGCCAGCCTGTGGCTTACGTAAAAAAGACACAACTGAGGGAGAAAGACTGGCCCTCAGAGCCAAGAGGATGCTTCCTTGGGACCAGAGGAGAAGGAGCAGAGCTTGTGGCCACTCAGAAAGTGTCCAAGTTAACTGCAATGAGCTGGGAAGCAAAGACACATCTGTGAGAACAAGTAGGCAAGGGGACAGCTGTGAGTAAATGCTTTTATTTCTAGTCTGTTGTCCCTAGTCATACTGAGTTTTCTCAATTTAAATAGTATTCTAATCCAGATTCCAGTAAAAGCTGGCTTTTAGTTTAAAAGCCTTTTTGTGTTCAGTCTGGACACATTCACTTTTAAGATAGAGCATGTTGCAAGTAAATCTTATAGGATCAAAAAAATAACACAAAAATATTATTAGGGGAAAAAAAAGCCAAATGTTTTTTTTCTTGGTCTAGGTTTGACCTTAGAGTAGGTCATAAAATATTGCAACATTGACAGGCACAGAATCAGAGCCTGCTTTTGGGGACCCCATCTTGTGGGTAGGACAATAAGGTCAAACTGCCAGTAAAAACCACTGACCCAGGTAGCAGATGCATCTGTAGGTGTTCTGAACAAGTACAAGGAGATATGCAGCTCCTGGGAAGTGGCAGAAGCCTGAGCCTGCCTTTGCTTTCCTGGAAAGGAGGCAGGCCAGAGGAACTGACCTTTACCTGTGGGCCAATTGTTAGGACTTATTTTTTAAATATTTCTTAATATATATACATACATTTTTCAGCTACAAATTATAGTACAAGTGACAAATATTTGCATTTTCTTTATTATCTCAATTATGTCTTTATTGAAGTTTTTAGTAACTCCCAGAAAGTGGCCCTGCACCAGAGCTGTATCTTGATGAACTGTACAAGAGGAAATCTTGGTGAACAGACACGCTTCTACTGTAGACAACTGCCTCTGTACACTGTGGCATGGACAACCAGTGCCTAGAATTTTGGTGATTTCNCCTTCCTCCCTTCCTTCCTCCCTTCCTTCCTCCCTTCCTTCCTCCCTTCCTCCCTTCCTCCCTTCCTTCCTCCCTTCCTTCCTCCCTTCCTTCCTCCCTTCTCTTCCTTCCTTCCTTCTCTTCCTTCTCTTCCTTTCCTGCAAATTAGTTGTGACAAATCTTGTAGTCAGGCTCATCCCAGAGAAAATGGAAAGGAAAAACAGTGCTTGTTTTCTTGCTTTAGCTCTTACACAGTAAGGAACTATACTAACCAGGCTTGAAGAAAACAATATTTTGCCAGTATTTCACCTCTGCTTATTGTCCTTAATGTCTTACACTCAACTTTTTAGCTCTTCAGACAATCTACTTCCACTTCTATATCATTGACATTGCCCTATTTCATTTATTAACCAAACACATCCCTCTCTTAGTTAAAGGTCTTACAAATATTTTCAGTACACTCAGAGCTCCACCAGTTTAGAAACACACCTACATATCCCCACAAGAGAGATTTTACTCCTACACTGCCTGATTCTGCATCTCCTTCCAGATTCCTTGTCCTATCTGAGCTTAACTGAGCAAGATGGGTATGGAGGACTCAACTTCTGCTCAGGCTGACCTGATGAAAGGTTAAATTAACTGACTTGTAGGAGAGAGAATAACTTTCATTCGAGAGTAGAAGTTATTTGGAATGGATATGAGAAAAAGTTTTGGCTCAGGTCTCAAGCGTACACATAACTGAGGCCTCTGCCACCCTTCCCCCCATCTCCCAACCGCCCTGCTTTTTAATGAGTTCTAAAATGACTTGTCACAAAAAAACCCCCAAAACCTGAACTCAAATCCTACATATATTAAAATCAAAACTGTCCAATTGTTTGTTTCTTGCCTGCTTAGAATAAGTAAGAATAATAAGTAGTGGTACTTAAGTAACATTTTGGGATGCTGTACAGCAGTTATCTAAATCTGATTCATAAAGATATTTTTAATACTTTATGGACATATAGCTTTTTCTCCCTTAAACAGTTAAAGTTATGGCAGACTTCTATTGCAAGGAATTCAATTCAAGATCTTTTGCTCAAATATCCAAGAGAGAAAGGAATTTTTATAATCCTCTTTATGTCCAAAGACTTACTTTGAAGGGCAGCATTTAGATGGGGATATCACAAACATTGGAAGAGATAAGGTTTCTGAAAATGGAAGAGTAATAGTGCTGTCCATCCATAACAGACAGCATATTATGATCCTTTTTTGAGCCTCTTTGCTTGATTTGGTTTGGGATTCCATGCAAAAATATCTTTCCTGATATTTTGTATTTTGGAAAAATGGTAAATACCACATGACTAGTTTGTAGGATATTTCTACAGATGATCTTACTAAGAAAAAGAAGTGAGGCAGCAAAGCAAACTTACCAACCAAAAACAAAATGATGAGTTTTTTGTAAATACAAATGGAAAGTAATACCCATGTCACTGGTTTCACATAATAGACACTTGATTGGTATTACTTAGAAAAAAGACATTTCAGGCTGGATCAGAAGAAGCTTCAATTTCAAGAAATTAAGCATCTGAGAAAATAAGACTATAACAAAGAATCAAATCAAATCAGCTATGCTATGAGTTATGAGAAAAAACTGGAATTTTAAATTTGGGAAATCCTTTCATAAGGATTAACAAAATTATTCTTTGAATATTCAAAAATGACAACAGCCAGTCAAACACAGAATGTGCACTTGTAAGACTGGGCTTTGTCACAAACTTTAAATCAGAGAATAAAAAAATCAAGGTCAATCAACTACCGTATTTAAGTATTTTACACCGTTCAATATAATGATGGAATTGTTTCATCGCTCAGCAGACCAGCACCTTATTTCTGGTCATATAAAAGTTTAACTCTGTGAAGGACTGTTTAGCAACAAATTCAAAATTAAATGGAAAATTGAAATCCAGATTTTAATCTATACCAGTATCTTCAAGTCTAACATTAAATCAGTTAAACCACAGTTCTGTTTCAAAGCAGTTCCTGACATGAACAAAATCCTGCCCAATTCATAGAGTGAACGTTGGTCTAAGGTTGGCTGGTTTTTTATTTTACACTTCCAGATGGCGATAAGAACATTTACATCAGTTGAAGAACTGGTTCAGTTATTACTGTGGTGTTACTGCTATGAGCTTCTTCTAGAATAAAGCTAAAAATACAAAATCTATGGGGCCAAAGTATTGACAAGAATGGAAACAGGATTTGTTGCAGGCATGTACAAATTGTAGAACTTGTATGAACATCAGTACAAACTGAAGGATTTACTCAGTTTTGTAAACCAAGTACTGAATTTTGGTTTTTATTTTACCATTGAATTGTTGCTAGTAGCTCAGACCACCCTCAGTTTTTATTGAAAGTTCAAGGGTTAACATGAGATGAACACTTGGTCTTCGTACACTTGATGCTTTTGTGAATAACCCTTTAAATGAGTTTATTCACCTTTGAAGTTCATTATGCTGCTTTGGTGTTTGTCCCTAAGGAGTTCTGTTGCATCTCTTCTTTTTTTTCTTCCTCCAGAAACTTTGAGAACTTACTTTCCATAAGGATTCAATAAAAACAGCCTTCCTGTTGCTCTGGTCACCCACACAGCAAAAAGGAAGTTAAACTGTTTGCTGACATATCTTTTATGGCTTGGGTCTGAGCCTTTGCTCTTGAGCCTCCTGCCAGAAGTTTGACTTGCACAGACAATACTTTGTGGGTGGTGACTTCACTTGGAATCGAGAGCCAAGAATTGGAGAAATGTCCTGTGTGCCATATCTGTGGTGATTAAGAAAGCATTACTGTATCCACACTTTTAAAGTTACAGCAGATGTGCTTATTTTGTGGTAACCATGCAGTGGAAGAAAGCCATTCTTAGGCCCCTAAACCCCAGCTTGGCTAATCATAAGGAAGGTTAGCAAATGCAGTATTTTTCTCATGACATTTCATAAAGACAGGCTTTCAAAATGAATGTGGATGGAAAGGCAAATAATCCTTCCAACTCCTCTGATCTGCATAGAATTGTAGTTTGCCTGAACTGGCTGAAAGCTCAGGGTGATTATCTGGAAAGATCCGCACTGTTTAGAATTGTAGAATCATAGAATCATGAAGGTTGGAAGAGACGTCAAGGGTCATCTAGTTCAACCATCCCCCTACCACTTATTACCCACTAAACCATGTCCCTAAGTACCACATCCAACCTTTCTTCAAACATCCTCAGGGACAGTGACTCCACTACCTACCTGGGCAACCCATTCCAATGCCTGACCACCCTTTTTGAGAAGAAATTTCTCCTAATCTGCAACCTAAACTTCCCCTGGCGCAACTTGCAGCAGTTAGAGAACTAACATATCTGTATCAATTTCTATCTTACCCTTGATTGATTTGGAAAATACAGACGAATCTTGATACATTCATTGCTAACAGGTATATAGGGTCTATCCTAGATCCAAATGTGGAATTTCTATTAATATTATTGATACTTCCCTACAAAAAATTTAGCTCACAGTCGGCTCTAAGGAAGCAGAAATGGACACATAAACCAACACTCACATGGAAGGAGTGAGTAAAAATTAAAGATATGGAGATATTGATTGCTGTTTAGCCTAAGGATATCTGACTTACTCCTGCATATATTATGTGACATTATGAGCACAAAGGTAAAATCTCCAGTGATTCCAGGTAGAATAAGCCAGTCCAGTTTTGCTTTAGTACATTACTGAAAATAATCTTTACTGAACATTTTTAACTAGAGTCTGGTACTTCATTACCAGCAGAGTTTATTCATCAAGCTGTTACATACATCTGTCATTGCCTTACTCTGATACTAGTCTTCCAGAAGCCTCAGTAACATTAAAAAATGCATAGTAAAACTGTCCTGCTTATTAATTTGGTTTTCAGTTTTTTGAAATAAACATTTAAGAGTCCAAGTGTTCTGCAAGAACTCTTATTATGTTTCCACATTTTATGACAGTATTTTTTTTTCCGAAACTGTTTCACTTGCTTCTCAGAGTACATGGAAGTCTCAAAGAGCATGTAGAACCTTAACATTTGTTTGTGTACTTAAAATTTACTATTTCAGTTCCTGTGTTTGTTATTATATCTGTGTCCCATTTCATCAAGGCAAAAAAAATATGCAAAGAATCCTGCTTGAAAAGTGTGAAACAAACACACCAAAAAGGGTTGGCTGAGAGGGAACACTGTTATAAACTCATCACTGGTGAAAAAGTAAGTCACAGAGAGGAAAAGGGTGAACTTTATCAATACTTAAGGAGTATTGCATCAAAATAATCTTGAAAGTAGGTAGGATACAGGCTCTTAAATTGCTTGTGTTCTTTGGAAGACCTTATATTAGGGCAGCTGCACATGCTGAACTCAGAAATCCTCAATTCCAGGCTTGTACTTAAAGGACTAGTTTTATACTCTCACAGAAGCAGAATAAATGGATGTGCACATTAAGTGCTCAGTTGCTCAAGCATTTTGTCTGTAGCTTTAGATTTTTTTATGATTTTTTTTTTTTTTTTTTAGTCCCAGCCATCCCTCTTGCCAGGCATCATAAATCTGTGCCTGAAACTGTTTGAACTGACCTAAAAATAATAACAGCAAGAAAAAATTTCCATGTGGGTTCTTTGCTGCAGAAGAGTGAAATTAGTCATGAGGAATGCACATACTGGCATTGCTCTGAATACTTAGCTTCAATGATTTTTTAAACCACTAAAGAAAAAGTGTTTTACAATTTTTCTGTGCTTCCTGTTTCACTAGTGATGCACCAGAATATGAGACACAGATAGAAGAGTTTTCTGACAACTTTTGTATTTTGTTAACATCAGAAATGAGACTGTTTTGGGATACTGGGTGGAAATACTTTGTAATGACTACATACTTCACTCAAAAGAGTGAAAATTGTTTTTCAGATGTTGAAAAAGTACTACATGTCCTGAGAACCTCTTCTCTTCATACTGTAACTCATCCATGTTCCTGATGTATTTGTACAGTGATATCCCAGGCTTGTACTGACAGCAGTGAAACTTCTCTGACTAGACAGTTTTTGTAGGATATTTTGTTGAAATTTCTGCTTTTCACCTGAAAATCTTAAAATGTTTGTTATTCTAACCTACATACACACACACACACAGAGGATTCCTTGTCTTGAGAATTTGAGCAAGAATAACACTACTCTCATTTTCATTAGCATGTCCTTGGGAGAGTGGTGTGGAATAGGGGTGTGTGAAAGGAGAAAAAGGGATCTATCTTCTAACTCACTTTTAACTCCGTTGTGTAACATATAGTAAAGTATATGAAATTTAGAATTTACAGAATAAGGGTAAAATCTGCCTATTTAAGAAATAATATGATATCCCTAGTATCCTAAAAATTGGATGAAATTGTTCTTCTTCCAGTTCGACGTAAAAAGAAGAAGATACAAGTGAATGTGTTTAGCTCATGGCATTAAAAAAGGTTTTGGTTGTTTGTTGTTTGTTTGCTTTGGAGGTTTTTTTTGGTTGATTTGTGGGTTTGGTTTTTTTTTTTTTCTTTTCAAAGACCTTATGAACTCTAACTTACTTTCTTGAGCCAGCCTGAAAAAGGGGAAAGTTTTCATTTTGATTACTAATACAGCACATGTGCTTCCGAAATGTCATCAGCAGAGCTTTGAAAGTTGCAGTCTAGCCTGCCTTTAAAAAAGAATTTTACAGTTCCCTGCTGTGCATTTTTTGGGACTACTTGTATATTCCTCACAATTATAAGAAAAAATACACAACTAAAGATGGCCTTGAAAATTTACCAGAGTTTTTATTTGCTCCAGGTTCTGCATACTAATACCAGCTGTGAGGATTTCATACAACCGGAACAAAATAGGTTATTAAAAAAGAAGACTAGAGACTGAAGATGAAAAAGTTGTAAAAGAAGCTCAGATGTCAAAAGCAAGATTATTGCACTCTACTTTGATTCTCTGGATTTATAGGAAAAGCATATACCTAATTCCTTCCTGTGCTCAGTCCTTGTTCCATGCGCATTTAAAATGAAGTTACGTTGAGATACCTGCTTTGTGTTCAGTAAGTATAAAGGGTTTTGTGAAACTGTGCTCGAAACTTTGACAAGGGTGCAGAGACCTGTTAAAATATAGACAATCTATTGTTATTATTGTGCGCGGGGTAAGGGACAGGTTATGTTGTCCATATTATACCCTGGATTAGCATCCAGGGTTTGCAATGTCTTCAGATTACACTTGCTAAATGAGGAATGATAGATGGAGTGGGAATAAACTATGAAGGCTTTGAAAGGAGAGTCAGTAATTAACATTTGATGCAGTAAGGAAGAGGGAGCAGAGACGCAAAAAGAACAATATGGTCAAAGCAGTGTTCAGGGGAATCCTCTCTGCAGCTGCTTTCTGAGGAACGTTGGCCTGAAAACCTTACAGTCAGTCAAGTAAGGAGGGACAATACTGCAGTAATTGAGATGCATGATGATGACAGCTTGGTCAAGAACTTCTGAGAGGTAGGGTAGGTAAGAATGCATTTTAAAATTAAAAATATAGAAAGAAAATGCAAGGTTCAGATGCAACCTGCCTGTATGTATTAGGGGAAGTTCAGAGTCTGGAATTGTACAGTAGCTCAGGATGATTAAGGAAAAGGTTGTCTGGAGGACTTCTCCACAAGACTAAAAATCAAGTGACATTGACCTTATAGTGAGTATAGACTGCATAGAGAAAGCTGATTAGATATTGACCATCTTTTTCATATATATAATGGTTCTGCCATATAAAACGTGTGTGCATATATGTATATAAAATAAATAAAATACTGCAAAGTCCATTGTTTAGGTCACATTATAACACCTATTAAAGTCTTACTTTGGCCTTACTATATGATCTATTTTAATGACAATATAAATAAATACAGATTTTTAGAAAGCTAAGGAAGATTAATTTGATAGTTTATCAACTTCTATACTATATTTAAATACACAGTTGTCTTTTGTATTTCCATTTTGAAATGTGATGCCAATAGTTCTGTGACAGCATGATATTTGTAGGTCAGAATAAATCATCAGGTATATTAACATTTTCCTGTCTGTAGTAACAGCACACTGAAAAGTATTCTAAGGGCACAAAGTATTATAAAGATAAGTGTAGAAGTACTATATATGTAAAGTATTCTGGTATAATCTAGTTTATATTGTTGGTTATAAAGCTCTACACACATTCTTAGCTTTCCTCTACTATCTTATGATCCATCAGAAAAAAATTCTCAGCTAATTACACTAAGTAAAACATTCTCAGTCTGTGTTTTTTTTCCTGATCTTATCACAAAAACCAAACCAATCCCATACTGATAGGTTTTACTGATAACATAAGAGACACCCTGACAAATGGAGAAAAAATTGATAAGATACCTATTAAAACACTAGAACTATAATGAATAGCTGCTGTGTAGCTTTAAAATGTATTCTGCCAAATCTCCTCACCTTCAGCTCTAGAAGCAAAAGTGATGGGAAGATAATCCCTGTGCATTTCTATGACTATGTAAACACAATATTTTCCACATACTGAAATATTAAACAAGATTTAAGAGATCTTCCTTCCATTTTCCTAAGTCCCAAACAAATTCCATATTAATAAGATATTAATTTACAGAAGGGATAAAGAAAAACAAAGCAAATAAAAGTTTTTTCCCACCTATTGAAGGTTGTTAATAATGGATGGTTAAAAAACTCCTGCTGGCCTTTTTTTTTTTTTTTTAATAAACTACAATACAAATCAAACCATGCACTTTGATTCACCTGACACGAATCAGTGGTTTGCAAAAGAATACCTAAAGTCTCAAAATAAAATTATCAGAGTAGAAGTAACTATAAACTAGAATTCTTCTCAGTGAAAAACAAGCATTAGGATATTCAGCTCTATGCAGAACTGCTGAAAAATGTTTTGCTCGGCTCCTTGTCAGGCAAAGCTGCACTATCAGTAGCTTGTGTAGGAAACTCAGGCATGCAAGGGCTGCGTACACAGGCTCCATTTAACTGTAAGTAGTTGTCTTTTTGTTAGCTTCATTTTACAACTCTAAGCTCATTTTTATTTGAACAACTTTTGCCACCAAAATCAGCTGAGCAGGCATTTCATCAGTGGATGTACTGGGTGTATGTGACAAGGTTTTGGTAGCAGGGGGACTACAGGGGTGGCTTCTGGGAGAAGCTGCTAGAAGTTTCCCCCTCCAAGATGGACTCACTGCTGCCCAAGGTCAAGCCCGTCAGCAATGGTGGTAGTGCCTCTGGGGTACCGTAGTTAAGAATGAGGAAAAACTGCTGTGACATAGCGATAGTGGAGAAAGGAGTGAGAAGATGCGAGAGGAACAACTCTGCAGACACCAAGGTCAGTCAAGGAGGGGAGGAGGTACTCCAGGCACCAGAGCAAAGATTCCCCTGCAGCCCATGGAGAAGCATAGAATCATAGACTGAAGGGACCTCAAAGCTCATCTAGCTCCAACCCCTCTGCCAGGGGACAGGGACACCCCCCACTAGACCAGGTTGCCGCAAGCCCCATCCAACCTAGCCTTGAACACTTCCAGAGATGGGGCATCCACAGCTTCTCTGGGCAACCTGTTCCAGTGCCTCACCACCCTCACAGGGAAGAATTTCTTCCTAACATCCAGTCTAAATCCCCCCTCTTTCAGTTTAAACCTATTATCCCTTGCTATCACTCCTTGCCCTTGTAAACAGTCCCTCTCCAGATTTCCCGTAGGCCCCTTTAGGTATTGGTAGGCCACAATTAGGTCTCCCCGGAGTNATTAGGTCTCCCCGGAGTCTTCTCTTCTCCAGGCTGAACAACCCCGGCTCCGTCAAACTGTCCTCACAGGAGAGGTGCT
>VWZZ01007322.1:0-10717 GCA_013399095.1 Psophia crepitans | reverse complement strand
AGGAGAGGAGAGGAGAGCACTGCTGCCCCATCTCACTGTAGGCAACAAGGACCCCTCTGGCACCAGACCCTGATGCAGGGACGTGTCCGGGAGCAGGGGCGGTTGGGTACAATCTCCCCAGGGAGATCCAGCCCAACCCACGGTGCCAGGGGCTGGGGAAGGACCCGTGTCCCCGCGGCTCCAGCCCCCAGAGAGTTAAGGACTTGGCTACGCACTGGCCACTCCACTATCACCAGGATTTTGAACTTTCCCCACTGGCACAAGGCAAACAGCGTGGTGGTGCCAAGCAGAGGAGCCAATGGAAGGGACGGCTTCCCGGGCACGTGGCCAGATCCTGCCGGTCAAGGCTACCCAGCCACGCTCCTCACTGGTGCCGCCCGCCCTGACAGCCAGCTTAAAGGAACAGCTCGAGTCTGTGGGCCACAGCCCCATGGCGGCACATGGGCACCACGGCCACGCACAAGGCTGGTGGGGCCTTGGCCGTGGAGCTGCTGTGGGACCTGGAGGCAGAGGGGAGATGCCGTTAGGCTTTGCCACTAACCGCCTTTTTTCCCCATTAACGATCTTTTCAGTTTTGGGGCTTATCAGGATGATCTTTGCTCCCTGGTTTGCCTTGAAAATGGCCCCACCCTTTCCTGAAATTATCTCCCCAGGGAGATGGATGCAAACCCCACGCTGAGCCGTGAGAAAGGTTTGGGATGCCCCAAACAGGCTGGGGGTCCTGCTGCCCCACACTGCCAGGGGAACAGGGACACAGAGCCCACCACTGGCTAAGGGGTCTTCGTGGGATGGGTTAGGTGGGAGCAGGGCTCAGCCTGGGGCACACTTGGTGTGGGCCAGCACCGATTCTTTTTTGTCCAGTAGCACCTTGTTTGCCCCGTGGTTCCTTTAGCCTGTCCAGAAGTTTAAGGTGTAGCAGTGTCTGCTGCCACGGGAAAATGAGCATTTTGTCCTCCATCGTCAGCAAGAGGAGGGGGGAGGAGGGTCTGGCGAGATGCAGGGCTGCACGAAGAGCAACGGGCGGCAGCAGGAGGGGAACGGCGAAGCCGAGGGTCCTCTGGCGGGTACCCTCCTGCCCGGCCTTCCCAAGCGCGCGGGAGCCCCGCGGGGCGCTCAGGGTGCCCCTTGCTCCCTGGGCTGCCAGGACACAGCTTGGCCCTGGGCTGGCTGAAAGGGGACAGCCTTTCCTGGAAGGCCCAAAAGCTCACGTTGGGCCTACCACAGCCACGCTTTTCCTTGAATGTTTTAAAATCCAGAGTCTGGGAAAGAATGTTAAAAACCTAACCACGATTTTCCTATCAAGTGCCCCCAAGCCAAAAACCCCTGGCACTGCATTCACATCCGACTCTAAATCTCTACTACCTGAATGTGCTTTTTTCCTTTACCGCTGATGAAAATGCTGCTGCCGGGCAAGCGCTGCAGCCAGCGCGGGTGCGCCTGGGGTGACGCGAGGGCCGTGCTGTGACAAAGGTGTTAATAGGCTGTTCCGAGGATTAGATAGGGACCTGCTGTGTATTTACTCCCAGACAGGAGTGCCCCTGCCCTTACAGCTCTGCCTCTGCGGCAGCCATTTACCTGGGTGCAGAGCAAGCGTGAAGTGCCCCGCGTGAGAAGGGGAATCATTTAAATCCCCTCAAAGTCGTCAGGGAAGCTGGGTAGCTGTGAGCCAGGCTAGGTACGTCTCCACGACCAGGGATTTTGGTGATCTCTGGAGGTACGACCCCACTGCGCATCAGCGTGGGAACAGGCTTGCAGCCCAGCCCAGCTTCTTCGCACACCGCTTGGACAGGATCAGCCCCAAATCCTCGGGAAATGGCAGAGAAAACGCGTGCAGCTCCCTGCCGCTAACGACAGCACAGCCACACTGCAGCGCGGACGGGTTCAGCCCGAGCACGAGCCTTTCCCCCTCGCCAGACCCGCTATCGCCCACCGCGTGGATAATTCACAGCAGAAGCCGCCTGACCCACCGCAAAGCCCCAGAGGGATCTGCGGAGCCAGGGCTGCCGCGGGCGGAGAGCTCCGATCCCTCGCCTCCCGCTTCCTTCCAGCCAGGGCATAGGCAGCACCCAGATGGTCTTGGGTCAGGATGAGACCGAAACCTCATCAAATGGTGGGGGTGGACCCAGCAATGTCAGGATGTGGCCGCATTGGTACGAGTCACTTCCAGCCGGTCTGAGCTAGTGCGCAGGGCTGCGGGCAAATGCCGATGAACGGTAGTGAACCGAGGAGAGCAATGTGCCAGGAGGGCAAAGGAAAGTGCGGGCAGATCCCGAGAGAAGGAAATGGGGACACGGCAGCTCAGCGGCTGCATCACTGCGGTCTCTGCCTGGGTGCTTTCTGCCCCATGCCGGCGTGTTTAAGGCACTGTGAATTAGAGAATCAATTAGAGAGCATGGCAAAGCTGTAGCAGCAATTCCACCTCCTCTAGGAAAGCCTCAGAGCCCGCTGTCAGCTTGTCAAGGGGGTGAATTAGGGAATCGGCACGCAAGGCTGTGATTGAAGCCTGCCTCATTTTAAATCACAGGAGGGGCAGAGTTAATGCTCCATGTCACTTATCAGTCTGAGGTCCCCACCTGCTAAATCTCCCCTCTGACTATTTGTAGGGGAGAAGACTCTGCCAACAGCTACATGAGGCTTCTTCTGAAGCACGAGATAGACGTGTGCAAGGTAAGACCACGAGTGGCTGCAGTTTGCAGTTCCCATCTGCACCCAGTTTTTCTCCATTCAGGAGAGCAGTTCCCCAGGTCAGCCACCCAAGGATTCCCTGCAGTGGGTCACAGGAAGGTGTGTGAGCCCAGGAGACCAGCTCTGCAAGGCAGAACACCAGGGAGTGATGCTGCAGTGATGGGGAGAAAGAACTTGCTCAGCTGGGGAGCTTGTGCTAAGGCCAAAGTGTGAACAGCTCCTGGAGGCGTTCAGCTTTTTGGGGGAACATGGTGGGGCCAAGTGTGCTGCAGGGAGGTCCATCCATGGGAGAAACAACAGCCTAAGGAAGGGGTTCAAGAAATGCAGCGCATTGCAGGAGAAGAAAGAGTGGAAGAGAATCATCACGGAGAGCTGCTGGAAGTGTGGTGGGGACTGCTTCATCCCAGCAGCAGGAGGAAGACCTCAGTGGGGCGGTTGCCTGTTTTTGAGGGATCTTTGGAAAGAAGTCTTGATGTGGAGAGAGTGTTTCTCTCCCAGTGAGGAGATGAGGCACAGCCCAGCCCATGGCAGGGATAACACACCAGCCCCTCAGGGCGATTGCCCAAGCTGAGACAGGACTGCCGTTAGACATCTGTGAGGTGCTGTGGGGGAATGCAGCAGCAGGAAGGCACTGCCGCTGCCCAAATGACCGTTCAGCTACAGCCACCGAAAAACAATACTGTTTAGAGAGAGTTCCGTGTCTTGCCTTTGAGATGGTGTGAGCCCGGACAGCAAGGGATGGGTGGCTGCAACAGTCAACAGCTCAGCCATCATGTCAGGAGAAGTGATGGTTCCCCTCCACTCAGCACTCCTGAGGCCAAGTCTCCATATTGTGTCCAGATTACCCCCCCAATAAAAGAGGGGTTCACAAAGTGGAGTGATCCTGGAGGAGGATGTTGACATGGTTGGGGGCTAAGGCACGTGGCAGAAGAGGAGGGCGAGAGGTGGGTTTCTTCAGCCTGAAGAAGAGAAGGTGAAGAGAGAACCTACTTACTGTCTTCAACTACCCGAAGGTGGCTATAGAGGAGATGGAGCCTGACCCTTCTCAGGTGTGCACCGAGCAAGGACAAAAGGCAGCGGACACAAGCTGGAACAAGGGAAACTCCGGTGAGAGCCACAGGGGTGTGGTGGGAGAGTGGTGCAGCCCTGGGACAGGGTGGACACATGGTCTCTGTCCATCAGAGTGATGCCCCTGAGCAGCCTGCCCTGGCTTTGGAGTTAGGCCTGCCCTGCGCAGAGCTTGGACTAAGAACTCCAGAGGTGCCTCCCAAATGATACCTTTCCGTGGTCTACAGCACCACTGTGGGTGCACTCCTGAAGACTGGAGGACATTTGGCTGGCCACTCCAAGTGAGGCTGCGCTGCACCCCTTCTGAGGAACCCAGCTGGGAGGGATGGGGTGAAGCAGTAGATGATGCAGAGAAGTATGAAATCAGATAAAACTAAAAGCAGAGGGGTGCCAAGTGTCTCTAAACTCCATTTCCCCACTCTGATACCTTCCTCCAACTATTGCTTACAAGTCTGTCAAAAATGTATTAGCAAAGCTGCCATGGGTTCCCAAAGGCAGAAGAGACCTGCCTGAACGGCAGCGAGCCAGCAGGGTGGTCAGCTTTAGAGCCAGAGCCCAGTCCCACCTGTGGAGAGGTATGTCCAGCAGTGCATGGTCCAAGTTCACTTGAACCTGATCTCTGATCAATGCTTGTCATCCTGTTGTTAGGGTGCTGGCAAGCTGCAGAGCATGACAGCTGAGAGGTAGAGGGGGAGAGTGTCTAAGGATAGAAGGAACTTCAAGAGAGAAGAACCAGTCATGAATTTTGGAGAACATCCAATGTCGATGTTTCCCTGGTTGGGTTCCACGGCCTGCAGCTACCCTGGCTCCGCAGCAGACCAAGAACTGCTCCCACAGGTACTGAGCAAGACCTAGTCTTGCACCAAGGCAGCCAGGAGACATCTCTAGTCTTCTGGACTCTGGCGTGGCCATCAGTGCTGGCACTAATGCCTTATAGCTGATGTGGATCCTCCTCACTGGAGGCTGCTGTCCATCTGCAGTTATGGTGTGCCATGGTGCCAGGCTTTGGGCTGGTGTGTGTGTTGTCATGCTCAGTGCAGGAGGGAAACAAGGCCCTGAAAGGGTCCAAGGGGAAGAGTGAACTGGAGTGACGGAGCCCTGTCTGCAGCGCAGTGGCGAGCTCTGGGTGGCATACAGCTGCTGTGGGCCGCTCCAAAGCTCGTGCACCCTGCCGTTTCCCCCCGGGCTGGGCAGCACCAGAGCTCAGGGGCACACAGAGGCTGTGGTGCATCTCAGGAGTCAAGAGCTCAAGCACCCTGGGGTGGAGCAGTGTCTGCTTCTCCCGCCCCAAGCTGCAAGACTCAGGGTGAGGCAAGTATGGGGCTGGAGAGCAAAGGAGAGCGAGGCCACCAGTGCCTCAGCGTTCCCCGTGCCTGGCACTCAGGGTGACTTGCCTGACCAGGAAGCACGACCCTCAGTGGGGTCACCCCATGCTGAAGCTCACCGTGCTCCCACAGAGCACCAGCTTCACCAGCACCTCAGAGGAGAGCTGTGCCGCGCTGGCTGTGAGCAAACCATGTGGTTTGGGTTGTGACGATGGGCCAGATGTACACAGCTATGTGGCAACTAGTACCCTTGGAGCACTGTCCAGTGTCACCAGAGATGCTCCGGCAGCAGCCACGTATTCCATCATGTTGAGTGCTTGAGGACTTCAACACATACCCGAGAAGTCATCAACTGAATGAGACTCTGCATGGAACAAGGCGATGGGCGACTCTTCAAGGCTGTTTTGCTGACGTTTTGGTTTTGTGTGGCATCAGTAGGCCATCGCCGTTCCAGGTTTTCACCTGGACATTTTGGGAAAGCTATGCGAGCAGTTTTGTACTGACACCAGGAGAGCAAGTCACCCTGATGAGAGAACTCAAAGCCTTGGACCCTTGGCAAGAGAGGAGACCTGACTCCAAGAATGTGGACCAAGGTGCTAAAAGACACGACGCAGGCTCTCCTGCTGTCACCAAAGAGCTGTGGGACAAGAAGGTCTCTAGCATCCTGGGCTTGGGTGATTTGTGTGGTTGAGGAAACGTTGCAGTCACCCATCTGATTTTGCAGGAGAAGGGGCGGTGCTTTCAGGAGGCCCTGGACAAAGCGCCGTGTAGCCGTCCAGCCCTGAGTGCTGATGCAAGTCCTGGAGTAACCTCGGGCCATACGGTGAGAATCAAGGTCGGGAAGGCAGGACTCCTGCTCTGGGCTGGATTGCCAAAGACTGAGCGCTGGCTGCCCACAGGGTTATTGCTGCTCTACAGAGTGTGCAGGAACTGGCTGTGAGGGGGCTACCTCTGGGTGCAGTGACTCCAGAGCTCATGGGAAGGTGGAGGAGGGTTAAGATACACGTGAAGAGCGGAGGAACTTCGCATCTAGCTCCATGGCCAATAACCCAGCACCAGCTCTTTCTCCCTGAAACCTCCCAGGATGGCATTTTTTGAGCAGATTATACAGCA
This sequence comes from Psophia crepitans, assembly GCA_013399095.1. NCBI lineage: Eukaryota > Metazoa > Chordata > Aves > Gruiformes > Psophiidae > Psophia > Psophia crepitans. Next base: position 4,526 of record VWZZ01007322.1, on the reverse strand, counting down.
CAACCCAATGGACACAAAGATGAGGACACTTTGGCAATTAGCAGCAGGTTCCTGGAGGGGCAGTAGGGCTCAGCCAGCCTCATGCCTTCAAAGAGCTGAGGGGGTCCATGAGAGGCCTGCCAGCGAGAGGGATCTGGGACTCACCTGTACTCCAGGCTCATGCACTCGAAGAGCCGGGTGAGGGTCGGGTCGATGCTCCGGGGATCAGCCGGTTTGGGCTCAGTGCGGTGGTGGCGCCGGCGGGGCAGCGAGTCGCTGTGTGGGGACGACACCATGAAGTGTCCACTGTGGATGACCTGGGAGGGGTTCTGTGCCCCGGTGCCAGGTCCTGCGCCAACTGCTGCTGCATCCTCAGAGTCCGAGTCGGAGTCAGAGACGGGGCATGGCCCAACTGGGGGCTCTGGGAAGGGTCCTGGGAGCCCCACCTGGGCTCCTGCCATCCCCTGGTGCCTACTGAGGAGCCCTTATTGGCCCACCCCAGCGCTGTGGTCCACGTCCTGGTTACGCTGGAGCCCTACAGGTGCTGCGTTGGCATCAAGCACATGCCGTTGGGCTGCCCAGCACAGGACACCCACACCACACCTCCTCCTCAGCGCCGCTCGCCCCACCCTGGACCACGCCGTCTCCTCCACGCTCTGAGGTTCAGCTTTCGGTTTGCCGGGGCAGCGAGCCGCCAGCCCTATTTATAGTGGTGGCGGCTGATCCCGTCCATGGCGCACCGTCAGCCAGGCCACCAGCCACCGGCCACGGGCCGCCCGCCACAGGAGCTTCAGCTTTGCGCCGCCGTCCTGCTCTTGCAACGTGCCGCCAGGCCCTGGCTTTTATTTCCCCTGCAAACCCGGGGAGGAGCTGCTGCAGGTCCCCTGTCCCCGCCTCGGCCGCGGCCACGGGTTCGCTGGCAGTCGGCTCTGTTTACCCGGGGTTAATCGCTGCTCCTGGCGCGCTGGCGGGGAGAGGAGCGGGCGGTATTTACCTAGTGCCTCTGCCCTAATGTATCTCCCTGCACTTCCAAGGGAACAAATACTGATTAAGGGACACAAACAGGTAAAATTATAGCAACGGGCACCCAGCTCAGCACAAAGCACGCAGAGTCACTGAGCCGTGTGCCAAGCTGAGAAACAGCCCCAGCAAAAGCCTGTTCCAAGGTGTGACCCAGCAGGAGAAGGGGTGCAAACACCGAATGCAAGAGAGGACAACGATGAGGTCAGGTGCGGTGGGATTTACACACCTCGTTATAGTCATTCAGGCCTTAGGATGGGTCACCTTCCCCTCCGCGGTGTCCTGAGAGATGCAGGCAGGCACGGCTCGATGTGTCAGCCCCCTTCCCTGCTCCGTGCCAGCTGATCCTTGATAAATACTGAGAGCTCTTGCCAGGGCTTTGCGTGTGCCACGCCAGCCAGACCTGTGTCACAAGCGTCTCCTCACTGACCAGAGCCTCAAGGGGACAAAGCAGTTATCTTTTCAGGCTTACAATAACTTTTCCTGTCTAGTTTCTGGCAACTTCTTCCCCAGCGCCACAACAGGGTACGAGCACACGCGCCCAGAGAGCACCCAGGCGCAGCTTTTAGGCCCCTCTGATGGAAACATGGGATGAGCAGTGCCGTAAAGCTAACACAGACGGGCACAGAGGAGCTTTGGTCCAGCCTGCAGGTGGAGCAGAGCACCCTCCGTACCATGGACGGGGTCCTGCTGGTGCTCCAGAGGAGTGAGCAGCCGCCCAGGGGAGTCACGATAAGAATATGCACAAACAGCTGTTTGGGATAGTTCTCACACTGATCGGCACAACCCTCACTTAGGAACCCTTTTTTTTTTTCTTTTTTTCAGCCAGATTTGCGTTGCTCCATAGGTCTCTTTTCCCCCTCTGCGATTCATTACAACCACGTCAGCCTGTCCCAAGCTGCCTGTCAAGATGCTGAAGAGAAAAGTAAGTTTAGAAGTACTGTCTGCAGGCATTTTAGAGCAATAATGGGAATGTGGGTGTCCGGGGAAACTAAGCATTAGGCAAGCCACGAGAGAAACAAAGATATCGGATGCATGCAGGCTTCCTGGGAGCACTCCTCTGTGTACGGGCCATGCTGCGCAAAAGGGACTTCACAGGTTTTTTCCTGGGATCATTCACCATCTGTTCACCGGCTGCAGGCAGACTTCGGTCCTCTGGGATAATGTATGTCTGAGGGAAGCAGAGAAGTACATCGTTGAGGCTTTTAGATATCTCATAACTCCCCCACCCCCATCCAGCAGCTCTTGTGCTGCAGAGGAGGGAAATCTCACAGGCGAAGGGCACCCAGCTTGGGGAAGGGCGTGAGGGTCCCGCAGAGGACCCTTCCCCAGCAGGCAGTGGGCCAGAGCAGGGGTCCCCCCCAGAAACAGGCAGGCTGCAGTGCTGAGGGACTGTGTAACTGGCTGTTTGGATCCGAAAATGTGCGATTCCAGTAGAACAGATGCAACATGGTCTCAGAGAGAGTGCAGCAGGGGAGTTGTGGTCCTGAGTGCATCGCAAGATGGATGTCCCAAAGGTGTCCCAAAATGTGCACTGTCACTTGAGAGGTCAGAGTTCCCAGAGCACTTCTCCAAAATGATCCCAACCCCATGCGCAGAGGCAGGGAGAGACAGCCTTTGTGTCTGGGAGGAGCACGGGGTTGGGACAGAGGGGTTGGAGCCATTGGTAGCTGAAGAAACTGGGAGTCAGCAGGACCTGCGCAAGCACGGAGATCTCTGTTCAGCCCAGGCAGAGCCGGGACACTGGCGTGTGCGGTCGCATCAGCGATGGATGGGGGGGTTGGGCTCGAACCTGGAAGAGAATTCAAGACATGCAGAGGAGCACACAGCTCCCAGCTTAGTCCCTCAAGGCAGGGATCCTTTGAAGTCCTAAAAATTCAAAATCCTTAAAAAAAAAATCCAACTAGGGCTGAAACTGTTAGCATTGCTACCAGGAATAAGGTAGAGGAGAAATATGTTGTGAAAGCTTTGTCATCAACCGGGCAGTGAAGGTGGTGGCCTGATTACGCCACGTTCAGGGAGACCAGAGAAACTGTATGGGCAGAACCAGTAGGAAACATCCACTGAGAGCTTGTTAAAAGGAGGTTAAAAGGAGCAGGCAAAAGGCTAAAATGTAGAGAGGGCATTTACAGACACTGTGGTGAAGTTTTGGAATAAACATGATCACCTTAACCATGGCCAGATACTGAGAGGGTCAAAAGAGCCTGCAAGCACACCAAGGAGAGGGGAGGATACTATCGGATGCCATTCAGAAGGTGGAAATCACCTTCAAATGACATGAAAAATACAAAGCATTATGAATTTCAGCAAGTGGAACGTAAAACCACAAAAGGCAGGTCAAAAATAAGTTTACTGAGCAGTTTATGAAAGACAAAGACTGGTATTAAAACCTTGCTCACAGTTATCAGAAGTGGAAAGTCTGTCAGAGCACCCGTAGGCTCTGCAGAAGCAGCCCCAGGGATGCTGAGGGAGCAGCACTGCACGAGTTCACTGCGCTGCTGGCGGTGGGGACCCTGCCCGAGCCTGCCGCGCCATGGGAGCGGCGGTGCAGAGGGTTTCCGAACCCCTGAGGGGCTGGTGGCAGGAATTAAAACTAGAGAAGTCAGCACAAAGAAGTCGCAGAGCCCATCCGTGAGATGAATAGCTCCAGACCTCCAGGACCAGAGACCATCGCCTGGGAGCGCTCGCCAAATCCACCAGAACATTTCAGACGTGCTGGCAGCGGGCTGCGACCTGTCACTTGCCTGCCGAGGCAGCGGAGGTGGCACAGAGAGCGCCTGGTTTTGAGAGGCTCGGTCACTCATCTAAGGATCTCCAGAGTACAGAAATCTCATTTCTGCACCTAGAAAAATGGTAGAAATTGTAATAAACATGGAATTTGTGGGAACTCACAGATAAATACAATAACTTGAGGAAGAATCAGTATAGCTTTTTGGAGAAAAGTCACGGCTCAGGAATCCGTTACAGTTGCTGGGAGGAGAGGTGGTGTACGTGGGCAACAGTGCAGTGATCAATATAATGTAATCCAAAAGAGCTTTTAAAAACATCTATCACAGAGTTTTCAAAGACACTGAGCTATAAGAGATCAATAGCTTGAAAAGCTGCGAAGCAAAGATAAGACTGATTGGTAAATTTGCACGGTGCAGAGTTGCCTACTGCATGCTACAAGTGTCTCTGCTGGGGCTGGGTTTTCCAGCATATTCATAACTGGTGGGGAAAAGGCAGGAAATAGCACGGTGACGGCATTTTCTGGTGGAGAAAATAGTTCAGAACAGTCATGTCTAAAGGTGGCTGGAGGAAGCTGCAGAAGGATTTCAGGCTGCAGAGTGAGTGGGTGATAAAATTGCAAATGAAATTCAAACCTGATAAGGATAAAGTGAAGTACATCCCTAAACCGCAGTGGTGGACTCTAAATTAGCTATTGAGGGGTTTGTGCCGTTTGCTTAGCTCCACTTAGCATGAGCAGCTAGATTTGCTGAAGCCCTTAGACCACAGAGCCACAGCGTCACAGATTGGTAGGGGTTGGA
>VWZZ01007320.1:173022-202591 GCA_013399095.1 Psophia crepitans | reverse complement strand
TAAAAACAAACAAACAAAAAGTACAACCAAACAGCAGCTTTCTACCTTCAGGGCTCCTGCACAACTTCTTAGGAAAATTGGGGAAGGTGCAACCTGGTAGGAAACACAGTATCCACTTTGCCAACTTTCTTCCACAAAACATATGGCATTTGCAACATACTGTCACAGTTAGTGAAAGATTAAACTTTCCAGCAGTTCTTGTTAACAGAAATTATCTGGCACAGACACATGCTTTAATGATACTGACTTAGAAAAAGAGATTCAATTTTAGAAGCAATGGCTCTATTTTGGTTCATTAGGTAGAATCGATGTCTGTTAGATCAGGAAGGACCTGGACCACATCTATGTTATCTGACTAGCAGAGTGAAATCTGCTAACTAATTAATACTGTTCTAAATTCATCTTCTCAGCTGGTGGAGGAACAATTGTGCTGGTTCTGCTTTCACTTCCAACTTTGAAGGTGGTTGGGTGGGAAAGGAATGGACTAACATATACTCAGTGTAGACAAACACAGAATAAGCACCCCAAAACAAACTGGAAAGTTGTTATTTGAAAAGTGTAGATGCCTCTAAAATTAAAAAACCTTAAAAAATAGTAATTTTGGAGTTGACAGGCCACCCTATCTGGATCCCATTTCAGGGAACTTGTTCTTTCTTTCTCTTACACCGACTCTTAGGATAGTGTCACACTGCCCCAAGGCCAGAGTACTGTAAGGTCCCCAGCATGGCCTAAAGCGTATGTGAATTCAATAAAAATTCTTGGCTTTAAAAGGTTAGAAACCTTGATCAAGTTTTTTGAAGATTGCAAAATAAAAAATTTTCACTATGTAGTGTGAAAAAAAAAAGTAAAGATTTTGACTAACTTCAGACCGAAGAGAGGTTTATAGCAGAGGCCCAGACACCTCATGCCAAGGCAGATTCCTTTTGAACACAATATTGTGCCATATTAACAGCATTTATACTTGAATCAGTGGAGCAGCTACTATGGGTTTGGTTAAATGAATCTTTTCTTACCAAGTTCTTGATTTCCAAGGGAATGCAGGAGAAGAAATGAGGCTTCAGCCTTTGTCAGCATGATACGTTGTACTCCTTTTAACATGCCTGGAGTAAATAAGTAAAAATAAAACACTCGCAAGAAAGTCACACAAATTCAGCCATCAGCTTCATCTTCACTAACTGTATTAGCGACAGGGTTTGCAACTTGATTCTTATTTTATAAACACATGGTTTATCTCAAGTAATAGAATATAAATATGATTTTGACATATTTAATCTGAACCTTCATGGGAAATAACAGTGCAATGTCAACATTTTTTGGAATGTGGTTTTAAGAACACTGAATTTCATTCTTCTAGCTTTCACTGAATTTCAGAACTTGAAAAGAAAAATAACCTTTTTTCTTTCACAAAATAGTATCTGTGAGCTCTGTCAATTTTAGTGCTCCCATCCTGGTCCCTGGCAGCTAAAGCACTGTATATAAAGTTAATCTTTTGTTATCATTGCTTTTTAAACTCAGGGAAAATACCAAGTTATTTTTCCTTTATCCATGGAAGTGTATTTTCATCTTTTATAGCAAGATTATCATTGGGTTTTCATTTCTTCTACTTTTAAAAAGTGTAAGATTTGATTCAGACATTTATTTTCAAGCAGCCAATTATACATGCCATTCTTACATTCTAAATTTTTTCTTCCACTACAGGTCTACTTTTATACACTGTAAACTGTCTTCCTACAACACTGATTTTTGCTAGATGAACTTTGGTGAAAACATATACTCAGGTGTATTTGTCATCTTAGATACTGGACACTGATGAGTTACTTTTCACTTACAGAAGTAGCTAACAATGTAATAGTGTGAAGTCAAACCCCTTGTATTCTTCTGTTTTCTCTTTTGTTTAGGTATTCTATGCAAAATTGAGGATTAACAGTATACTTACTGTGCATTTTAAAAATGTTATGTAGATATGTAGGAATAATGAAAAAATACAAAGAGTATATTTGTTATCTTATGAATGCAAGAGTTTTTCATTAGTGTTTTTCCATTAGTGAACAGTTAGTAACTGGTCATATTTTTATTCCTTACAAAAAATAAGAAACAGCGCAGAAAGCAAGGTGGACATTCTTTTACAATTAACACTGTTGAACTTGAACACACAATGGGTAACGGTGGCATTGTTGTGGTTTAACCCGGCAAGCAGATAACCACCACACAGCTGTTTGCTCACACATCCCTGCCCAGTGCCCCTCCAGTGGGATGGGGGAGCTGACTGGAGAAGAAAAAAAAAAAAAAGCTAAAACTTGTGGGTTGAAATAAAGGCAGTTTAATAGGGCAGAAAAAGAAGGGAAATTAATGATGATGATAATAATAAAGAATATACAAACCAAGTGATGAGCAATGCAATTGCCCACCACCCACTGACCAATGCCCAGACAGACCCCCAGCAGTGGCTGCCATCCCCCAGCCAAATTCCTCAGTTTTATTGTTCAGCATGATGTCATATGGTATGGCACATCCCTTTGGCCAGTTTGGGTCAGCTGTCCTGGCCATGTCCCCTCCCAGCTTCTTATGCACCCCCAGTCTCCTTGTGGGCAGACCAGTATGAGAAGCTGAAAAGTTCTTGACTTGGTGTAAGCACTGCTCAGCAACAACCAAAACATCCATGTGTTATCAACATTATTCTCATTCTAAATCCAAAACAGCACTACAGCAGCTGCTAGGAAGAAAATTAACCCTATCTTCATCGAAACCAGGACAATATTCACCTCTTACTCTATACAAGCTACGTCATGCTCAGGCCCCACGCTTTCCAATACATCCCAGTTAATCACTACCAACTTTCCTGTCTTTGATATATATACACAGATATTATTCCCTTAGTCTATGGGCCATCCCTCTAAAATGCCTGTTGAGTTCATTTAGTCCATGGCTTTGGGCTCGATCTATCATAACAGTCCTTCAGGGAAGGAGAGATGGTGTGTGCTGTTGGATTGTTGCATGTCGAAGCTTAACCAGTTCTATCATCATTGCACATTGCTTGGTTTCATCAAAATTCCTTCTTCATTAATCTGGGTGATTGTTACTGTAATAATGTTAGAATATGGAGTATAGCAATATATATATATACATATACATGGAATATAGCAATCATAGTAGTGATGACATATAGTATTATATAGCAATTACCATCATACAGTTCAATCAGTGGCTATTCTTACCCAAAATCAAATCTCCTTGACGTACACTTCCTCAGACTTCCCCATATGCTTATAGATGCTGGTGAAGGAATAGGATTCATAGATTGTCCACTGGCAAATGCTGACGAAGGAAAAAGTGAGTAATACACTACAATTCGCAAAGAAAGAAAATCTTGATTATAGGGTAACCTCTCTGTCTGTATCTGTGTGTGTGTGTGTGTATTTACATGTATGCGATTCGATATAGGAAATTCTGTCATAAGCCGCACACAAACTTTGCCATTTTCAAATATTTAAGTTGCAAAATTTGGAAAACAAATTTGGCTGATAATTGCACGTCATTAACTATCATACAATCTAACCTTGATTTACCATAACAGTGTTAATAAATCTTGAATTGCTGCTACATCAAAATTGTGCAGAATCAGGTTTTGCAACAAACTGGCATAAAATCCTAAAAATCACTATTTGTGACAATTGCCATAGTTGGCAGGATAGCAAGTAGTATCACTAATTACTTATGGAAGCATAGAATAAGTTTGAGTCCCAGATTCTCAGAAGAATGGGCTTGTGGCCACCAGCATGCCTGGGGTGCTATTGAGGAACAATTAAAATTAGCAAAAGGAAATAGTAAAAATGATAAAGGAGAAGGCATTATTTGTAAGACATTAGGCACCTGCCTAGAAGCTGCCTGTCAGGATAGGAAAAAGCATAATAGAGACAAGTTCTGAGAGAAGAAATAGAAGGCAGCTGACTTATTACTGTCACTGAAAATTGAGCAGCTGCAGAAACAGTTACAGTAAGAAAAGGAGAAGAAACAGAAGCTGAAAGAAAAGATCATGATGATGCTCATGCAGGCTCCACATCCCCCAATCCCATACAAATTAGAAAATTAACAGTGTTCTCAGAGGATTGGGATGGTGATATTTGGTGTGAGCCCGATGACTATGATGAGGGACACAAAAACTCACAATGCCTAAGAAAGTTTGAGTTTCCTTTTTGCTAGTGGGTGGAGCTGCTATTTTGTTGATCACATCCATTGGGATCTGACAATGCCCACCTTGCCATTTTATTCCTACAAACTGGATGTCCTGTGCAGATCCCTTGACCTTACTTTGTTTTATGGCCAAACCAGCTTTAAGAAGGATTTGGACTATTTTCTTCTCTTTCTCAAAAAACTACTTCTGCTGTGTTGCCCCCTATGATGGTGTCATCAATGTATTGCAGGTGCTCCGGAGCTTCATCCCATCCCAGTGCAGTCTGGATCAGCCCATGGCAAATGGTGGGGCTGTGTTTCCACCCCTGGGACAGTCAATTCCAAGTGCACTGGACGCCCCTCCAAGGGAAAGCAAACCTTGGCCTGCACTCTGCCACCAAGGGGATTGAGACCCTGATCAGCCCTGCAGCAGAAGGGTCCTTTGAGAGACTGGGCAAGGTAGACAGCTGTTTAATATCCTCCAACTCCAAGGCAGCTATGTCAAAAGCCCAGTGGTACCCTTTCAGGTCCCTGAAATACCCTCTCCTGAGGCAATCTGTGCTGAGGATGCACAGAGCCTCTGGGCCAGTCGCAGTGGGGGGCTTTTACAATTTTGTGTATTGCAAAAGCAAACTATAAAGTAAATAGAATGAAGCAGGGAGAATCAAAGAAAATTTATACATGAGGTAGCTTCAACTTTTTTTAGCAGTCCCTGCCCAACCTCTCTCTCTGCTTATGAGACATACACGCACACCGCCCCCCTGCCTGGGCGTTGTCTGAGCACCAGGGTGCTGAGCAGGGCAGCCTGCGCCAGTACTTCCTCAGTCCCTTCTGCCAGTACTCATCCACTTTGCGCAGAACACTTAAACGCGCACCAGAGCAGAGGCTGGAGCTCAGGTGTTCCATCAGGATGAGAAGTGCCCTAAGTATGAGGTTACAGAACCATTTTCACTTTCAATCTCTGTTTTTTAATGACACTCTAAAACATTCTGCTCAGCATGGGAAAACGTCAACAGGATGAACTCCACGACACGGAATATTTTCCCTAGCAAATGGCAGCCCTGAAACAGTTTAGAAGCTGTGCAGGAAACTAAGTTTGGTTTTCCATAAACTTGAAGCAGTACATTTGCCAAAGTTATTGAAGTAAAAATATCAGCAGCGTTCTAGAAGTCTAGTTCAATTCTCTTCTTTTTTTTTAACCAAAATAATTAGGTAGATTTGGTCAACTGGAAAAAATGCACCCTGTATTTTAGTAAATAGACTATTATACAATTATTTTTAAATCATCAATTTTGTTCTGAGCAAGTATTACAGTACCTCTGAGTAAGAATTCTGTAAATGTTAACTGCTTTTACCATTAGAAGTGTATTTGTAACCACACTTGATAACAACACTTGATCTTGTAAACAATTTTCTTAATATTCTAGGGAAAGAATAACAGACTACTCCTTCTCCTGGCATTTAAATAATTCTGCCATCGCAAACTCATGATTTTTTTTCCACTGGGTCAAACTTTTTCAAAGCTTCAAGAGCCCTTTTGCCATGTGACTAGATCAGAACTTCAGCTTTTGTTTAAAAAGCAAATTTTTAGCCTCAGGATACCAGAGACAAGACTAAGAACTTAAACCTCAAGATCTTAAAAGATAAATAAAAACCCACTCAGAACTATTACTTTCATCTTCTCCCATGTGTCTGACTCATATTTGAAGACTGGTACTACTGAGACGACTTGAAGGACAAAAGAAACGAAGACAATATCTGGTCTAGCTTTTGCAAGAAAAGAGCTGTACAATTCCACTCAGTAACTCCTGTGTTTCATTTCAGTTCCAAAAGCCTTGATTCCTGTCTTCTATGTAGAAAGAAAAACCCTGCATTTTTTTTATTTTTGAAAAAGTTTGAAAAGGTTTTGAAAAACCCTGCATTTTTTTGACTTTTTTTAAGAAAAAAAGCACCAAACAAACCCCACCGCCCTGTGGCAAAACAGGTGACACAAACTCATCTGCAATACCTACAATTTGAAATACAAGTGAATGCAATTAGAAAAAATGTGATTTTGCTTCCCACAGACTCAGACAACTGATTTCAAATTACAGGTCCATGACGTCCTTTTGGAATCTCTAACCTGACAGCACAAAGGGACTGCACTGCAGAGAGAGAGGGCTGTCGTGTGTTGGAGACGTGCCTCCTCTGAACCCCCTCTGCACGAGCAGGAGGTATATTTGATGAGCAGAACTGGAAAAACAAAAGTCTGAGGCTGAACATCAACGTACAGGCTACTGTGGGCTAGGTATGGACAAATACACACACAGAGTTGAAGTGGGTCTGAAAAAATACTCATTATAAACCTTATATGAGAAAAGCCTTACTAAAGATTTTTTGGTTACAGCTCATTGACCCTGAAGTAATTAGCATTAAATATCACTTAGGGAAATTTCTAATCTATGGTATCTGACATGGTGAAAGAAAAAAGGAGGAACTCACTCTGACTCATGTAGGTTTGAACTTTCATTTCTAAATACCACGCAGCTTTCCAATCTAGTAGCAAGTAACCCATGAGGTGAACTCTAGCCTGCAGGATAATGGAGTGAGGGACTGGGCTCCTGCCTTCTTAGCAAACAGGGCTACAAAAAGCCATCACTGTGCATAATTACTTCTCTCATTGTGGTCTGCCTGAATGACACTGCTCTCCCACCTGGCATCCTTAGCAACTTCAGTCATTGCCTCTGACAACTCAAAAGCCCAAGACTTGTGCTACGTGCTAGCAAACTGGCAGGTAGAGCAGAGGATGCTGAGGAAGCAGCCAGAAGAGGCTGACAGTGAGAAACATGCACTCTGTCCAACACTGGATATATTACAGGGTTCACACCTCTCACACCAAATGATTTTTGTTACGTTGATTCTAGGACAGCACAGATGTCTGCATCTCACCCATGAAAGTCAGGACCTGAGATGTGAACCAATGGGCATCAAAAAGAAAGCTTGTAACTATATTTGTAAAAGTTATATAGAAAAAAATATGTATTTTGGCTGTAGAGAAAGAAGGTTGACTTTGGATAAGCTAACAACTGTATGTAGGCCATAAAGATTAGTACCTGAGCAATTTTTCCCCCATAGGTTTGTTTGGCTCCATGGTAGTAGCTCTTCTGCTGTACCATGTTCACAAATTACAGCCTCCTGCAGATGTAAGCTGCTCTGTATGTTTCTGAGATACTAAAAACTCTCTGTTGCTTCTATGTAAGCGCGGGCACACTTCTGGCTGGTGACACTTTTGTCAATATTGCATCACCCAGGAAATCCCATTTTATCCTAGACTCACTGAAGTTAAGATCTACTAGAGTGCAATTCCTACTTATTATCACAAATAGGTTTCAACAGAGACTCCTTTACAGCACACCTTAGCTACAACAGAAAACAAAACCAGTTTACTCTTTCTTTTGAGCCAGAAGGTCTGGCAAAAATAGCATCTGGTCTATAAAACAGAAAACAATGGAAAATAGGCAGTTCTTTAAAACATTACAAAATTGATTTCTGCCAGAAAAAGCTAACGTGATCTACAAATGCCTTGTATGACTTTATGCTCTGAGTGCTTTTGGCATCTTTCCTTTTAAGCTTTATTTTCAGTCCAATGCTGCACTCCCAGGGTCCTCACAGGGTGGCCCCTGTCTTGCTGCTTTAGCTATTACGGACAAGTAAGCGAGTCTGTGCTATACAACCCTATCTCCCCATGATCACCACCATTTAGTGGGGGATGTTTTCCCTGCTTCCTTGGCTGGAATCTGTTCCTCAACCAGTCGTGCATTTTTTGAGCTCTGCATTCAGACTTTTTCTTGTTCAAGATGTCCAAGAAGGAGGGATTTCTAGTACTCTATGCTTTATTTGTACAAGGCTCTGTGACCAGGTTTCTAAAACGTATCTGTGAACATAACACCAATTTCTTGAAGTCATGAGCTTTTTTTTTTAACCTTGGTGGCGGCATTGTTGTTTTTTTTTGTTGAGGTTGCTTACCTCATTTTAGTGGTATCAGTGTAATCCAAGGTAACTCTTCAGAAGTCAATGGAATCATCTAACACAAACCACATACATGAGTGGAACAAAAGCCTCTGAGTCACGGGAGTAAGTCTGTAGCTGTTTGACTAGGCTGCCTTCAACTAACAACTGGGTAATGAAAATGTTCTTTGCTGTGAGATTGAATCTGTTAGAACTTTTCTCTCTCAAATCCCATATAACATGAAAAGATAGCTTTTTACTCTTCTGTGGTGCATTTCATCCCTTGCGCTGTGTGAATTTTTAGATGTTAGATCTTCTTTGTAAATTCTGATGACAATTCAGACATAGGACAAGTCAAAGCTTTTTGTACTCTCAGTGCAACAGATCTGGCATGATGGCTAGACATTTTCCTGAGATGGCTTTTCGTAAGTGATATACTGCTGTGTATGTGTAACTATTTGTAAGTTGTCCACTTCTCATGGTGACACTAAACCAAATTTGTTGCTATTATAACTTTCTTTTCAGATGCGGATTACTTTTTTAGAAAATCATAGCTACTTTAGACTATTCTGCTAAAATATATCATAATTTGCTAGTAAATTAGTCAGGCCTGATATACTCATGCAATATTTTCAATGGTAGATTGGGAGCAGGAAGTAGTTCCCTTTTTGCACCAGTGAAGATGATGTTACTTGGCTATTGTGATATGTACCACATTGCAAACTATTTCCCGCAGCTGTGCTTTCTCTTTTAGTTCTCATTTACGCTCTGTAGACATAGATGCATAACAAAGAAATTTCATCTTTGTACATTATAGTGCCACTCAAATCACACATGCTCAACTTTAAATGAGAGTTTCTATAGATATTTTGAGAGGAGAAGTTGACCAGGTTGCCCAGTTTATCTCTTTTGACCAAAAATTGACTTTTTTAAAAATAGCTCAGTGTGATTTGACAAAGATCTGAAAATTACTCATTTTAGAAAAAAAAATACATTTACTTTATAAACAGCTGAATGTGTTAATTTCTCCCTACAATACTTTCTTGCCTTCAAAATTTTGTATGTATTTGTTTCATTGTCACATTTTTTCTGTTTCAGTGTCATTTTGGAAGCAGAATTCTGCCTTTTTAATTTATCCCCGCTGTTTATTTGTGACTTAATGACATTAAGTTATCAGGTAAAAAAAAGTGGAAGTAGAAGTGGGCAGTGGATTTAGACAAACAACAGGTGGACTACCTTATATACTTGTCTAGGAAAAAGGAAAAAAGAAAAAGCAAGCACTGCACAAGAACTGCGACTGTAGTAGTATTTGCTAGATGACATATCTTCCACTAAATCCTTAGTTACTGTTAGTTTCAAATAGCATGAAAAGTAAGAAGAAGCTGCAGTTTCTCAACGTGTTATGCCTTTACAGGCAATGCTCCAATTAATAGTTCAGTACAGTAAATCTAATTCATGCTTTTGATCAGATGCCCCCGACACAAACTCACTGTGTATACAAAACAAGAAGATGCTTTGTCTCTCAGTCTTTTTTTTGCAAGTCATAGTACCTGTCTCCTCTCATCTGAAACCTCACGCCTTAAAGACATATTCACTTCTTAATAATTTGCAGAAACTCCCTGTTAACCAACAAACTTAAGAAAGCTCCTCCCAATTCTCAGCTTTTTAGAAGCTAAAGAATAGTTAAACATTACCTAAACATGCTATATATAAAAATTTGCAATATTTGAATATACTATATTTGACACACTTGTGAATACTCTAAAGTATTAAAAAGATCAAATTACAGTTTAGAAAGAGAAATACTTGGATTTTTTTTTTTGTAGCTGTATGAATTTGTTGCAGCATGGGCTAGACTTCATTTTTCTCATAGATACTGGCAAAATTTGCTTCTAGCCTCATTATGAAACTCAACTGATTTTTGTGGTCTGGAATGGCTGTAGTCTTCATTGCAGAGTTTTGTCATGGCTGGGGAAAACTGAGATTAATCTGATAGGATTTTCTAGTGGTTTGTTTTTGGTTTTGGTTGGGTTTTTTTTTTCTGAGAAGAAAAATGAAGTATTATGGATCTCCTCTGGTCTTGTGGAATTGTGGAAGCTCTACTGACCATTTCAAAAGGACTTTCCAGCACTGAATTCTTCAGCTCTTACAATTACATAATGTTTCATTTCTTGCTATTGTCAGGGGAAAAAAAAAAAAAGTGACCTTTCCATTCACATTTTTACACTTGTCTTGAGGCTACACAATACTTACTTTTTTTTTTTTCCAAACATCAAATTTACAGAAAGCCTTAATGAGATCTGTTTATGTTTAAGTGCATCTGACTTGTTTCAACTGTATACCTTTGAGTTCTGCAATTTGTTGACATGTAATTTGTCATGGGCTTGGGTGATATCCAAGGACAAATATGAGGCCTGAAACATAGAGACTGTGTCAGAACTTTGCCCTCTTGCAGAGAACGTGCATTTCAGATGCACAATACACCTTCTTTTGACTATACATCCACCTGTGCACATGCACAAATAGAGTTGTTACGGTCCTTTCTGCATCCCTGTGCCATCACAATGATGTCATGAGGCCCTTCTGCTAATTCTGCGGTTTTTGCCATTGTATTTATTGGTGTCTGTCTGATGCTTCACGAACATGGGGTTCCCAGCGTCTGAAGGGATGTAAGATTTACTTGTTATCTGTATTCCTCTTTTTATTCTGTCTTATCAAAACAGCTATTTTATTATGCCATTTGTTGTCAGGCCTTTCTTACTGAGACGTGGAAAGAACCCTGGACTGTCTCTCTCCCTATCATCCCTCGTCCCTCAGTGCAGAACTCGGCACTGGCCTTAGCCAAATCTGAGGCTAAGACTTTGGGAAAGTGGTTGGCTTTTTTCCTCCCTTCCATCTTCCTCACCAGGGTAAGAAATCTGTGGTTAGCATTCAACATTACCTCAAGTCAATTAGCCCTGAAAATATTGTTATGCTAAAAAGCTTTACTCTGCACGCAGCAATCCAAAACAGCTGCTGACATGCACATGGACAACTACTCTCATTTTCTTCTGTCTTAATCCACTGTTTTAAAGCTTCTGGGGTTTTACTTCAGAAGTTTCTGTGCAATACTTTAAAGCTCACTATTTACCAGATAATTTCCTCTGTTCTCAACACGAAGTCTTGAATTAGCGACAGCATAAAGCTTACTTCATAGCATTACGCTAATTAAGTTTCATAGCCTGGTCATCTAATAGGCTTGAAGTCTGTGACACAGTAGTTGCCTAAGTGCTTCATTAAAGTCCTCAAAAGGCTTTACAAAAGTTAGGTAACCATTAAATGATCCACTTTCATAACATTTTTCCAAGTAATTTAGAAACTTATTTACATCACAAGCATGGTACTGTATCTCAGGAAATCAACAATTTTGTAGGGCCCAAATGATATGATATTTGATATTTAGTAAGATTTATGATAATGGCATTCCAATATCTCTCAAATTAGGCAGCTACAAATCATTGGTCACTTTGAACATCTGAATTTAAGTGATTGTACTAAAGCTAGAATAAAAAGTGCCTGCCAAATTAATTTCCTTTTGGATGCCAAAATTGAATGGTTTAGGAATAATATTTTAAAATATAGATGATTATACTTAAAACAATTAAAATAATCTCATGGTTCATTCATTTTAAAGACCTTTAAATCATTTCAGTCTTGAATCTAATTTCAAACTTGCAAGCATTATTAAAGTGACTTGAAGTGTTTAATGCAATACATATGCGATGGTAATGTTGCTAACTCCCCCAGGGCTAAGCTGAAGACAGATGAGGTTTTGCAGTTTGTGCCAGTAAGAACACTACTGCCTCCTAATAACTGAAAAGCAGACAAGTTTCAGAGGACGGTTATTTTTGTTAAAGCGTTTCTGAAACTCATGCTGAGCTTCTAAAACAAATCTCTCTTATTCTCCTACCACATTTCCGTATCAGTATTTATTTAAAACACACCTACGTTCATCCAATGATCTTAAGAACCTTAAAAGAAACAGCATAAGATAAAGAACAAGGCTGGACCAGCCTTGAAGAGGTTGTGTCTGTGCACATCCATGTTCACTAAACCCAGGCTGTTGTTTTTTCATTCAGTTATATCAAAAACTATCCCACAGCTATAATATCAATAATACATTTTCAAATAAAAGACTGTTTATTTTCAATCGTCAATTTATCTTTACACTCTATAATTAGAAGGGATAAGTATTCGATAATAAGAAATTCTTCAGCCCCAAAACATGGCTAAGTTTAAGATTGACAACCACCTCCACTAAGTTTTTGTCCATGTTTTGTTTAGTTTTCTTGTTCAGTGGTCACAACGTATACATTTTGCGTATGTATCCTTTACCTTCCTGTCACTACTTCAAAGTGCCTGTGAACACAGCTGTAAATAAAATAGAAAATAACTGTTTGATATCTACCGATCTGCTGATCAATACTTCTAGACCATCACGGGGGTGGGATTCCTAGCAGAGTCAGGCAAGCCCTTCTTGCCACTCTACCGCAGGCACCATCCCAGAACGCCTGCTGCAACCCAGGCCCTGCTATAAGCAGCAAGGTGCACAGCTGCGGTAGCACCTGCGGCCACCCTTCCCTTCATCCCATGCAATAAATTCCTTCGATAGATGTTTACTCTTGCTACAGTTACAGATCAGGGATGCTTGCCAAATCATTCCTTGCTACCAGCAAGAAAGCAGGGAAAAGAGGCAGGAAAGAGCTTGAACTAGGCAAGAAGTGAACTTACACTTGTCCTGTTCTCAGCTACAGTAGTTACCTAGGCATATAAATGGGGATGGGGAGACACAACAGGCCTTCTGAGCACTTCCATCCATCTCATCATCACTGTTTCTTCTGGGAGATCACGAACTGGGAACAGCTCTATGTCAAACCTCATTTTCTGGCCTGCTTTTGCAACTACCTATATTATTGCAAAGACAGCAGATGACACACTGACATTGTAGCCATACCCCATTTCCATTCCATCCTGGTTTTAGCAGGGATAAAGTTAATTTTCTTCCTAGCAACTGGTATAGTGCTGTGGTTTGGATTTAGGATGAGAATAATGTTGATAACACACTGATGTTTTAGTTGCTGCCAAGCAGTCAAGGATTTTTCAGCTTCTCATTCTGCCCTGACAATGCTAAGGCAGGGAGCACCCCAGAAGCTGGGTGACTCAAAGTGGCCAAAAGGGCACTCCATACCATATGACATCATGCTCCATATATAACTAGGTGTTGGCCAGGAGGCAGCATGGCTCAGGAACTAGCTGGGCATCCACTTCGGGTGGTGAGAAATTGTGCTTTGCATCACCTGTTTTGTATATTCTTTACTATCATCATCACAATCTTCTTCCTTTTCTGTCCCATTAAATTGTTTTTATTTCAACCCAAGCATTTTACCTTTTTGTCTTCCTTTTTGATTCTCTCCCCCATCTCACTGAGAGTGTGTGTGTGTGTGTGTGTATGTGTGTGTGTGTGTGAGAAAGTGAACGAATAGCTGTGTGGTTGCATTAGCTGCTGGCTGGGTTAAAACATGACACATCCACACTTCTTCATGTCTTCAATAGTTCTTTGTAAAATAGAGCAGGTCTCCATCTCCTCTCTCAGTCTGTCCCTGCATTGGAATGTCACTCCACCGTCACTTTGCAACCTCCAGATTTTTAGCCTGAAAAGATGTAAGAAATGGAAAGAACTGCATTATCAAAAGAGCTGTAGACAAGCCTTCCAATAGTGCTAGCGTCCTTCCTTACTATTTCTCATATGCTTCTGCATAAAATGTCCAGGCTTAATTTTACATTTGCAATAGCACTATTTTATATAACTAAATTAACAAAATGTGATTTTTCCTCCCTAACCCCCAGATCATTATGACACACCTAGAATCTGAACATTTACCTGTAATTACAAAAATTACAGACTACACAGCATTGCAAAACAAATTGCTTCTAATCCTGATCCAATATGTAATATCGGCTTGTCTTCATGCTTGACATGTTTCATGTGGGTGTGAATTACTTCTCACTATTTCACTTGCAGCCTTCAATTTAATATAACAGTGACATCCAGGAAGAATCCCTAGTATTTATCTTACTGTGGACTGTAGATAATCTCCAGCAACTTTATTAGAAGGTATAGTATTTTAATTTTTCTGAAAACGAACTTCTTCTTGTCAGAATGCGGCTGAAAATTACTTTCTAATCTACCTTCTCTCCAGCAGCATGCCAGAGTTGGCTGAGACTTAAAACTTAACTCTTTTATTATTGTTTTAATATTTTTTTCCTTTTATTACAACTTTCAAGTGGGATTTGGATGATGCCAAAGCATTATAAAAACCTCTCTAGAAAAGTTGTAACTGAAAGAAAGCACTTTGAAACAAACCTGATGGAGTATAGTTTGCTGTTTAGTTTTGTATTTCCTAATGAGAAAAACAACTGCAATCCTACTATAAGCGGATAAGAGACAGGCTCTGCTGCCTCATCACTTCCCAACAACAAACAGAACCCAGGGGATGCAGAACTTGAGTAGGAGGCACATTATAACTGTTTTAAGTGCTCGTGAGACCATTAGTATCAGTGCTTTATCTGTTCTGCTTATTTTGCTTTCCAAGTTGATAACTCTGTGATGGCTAGGGTTTGAAAAGTGTATAGGATAAGTAGATTAATTGGTTAATTTATGTTTCTCAGCTAAAATGAGGACTATGTCTTTGTTAGCAAACAGACATTGGCTACCACATGATTACTATTACAAAAGAAATTGTGCAGATAACTGATGGTTTTCAGTTTCTTGAGAACTTCTTGAGGACTGGGTCTCTTGAGTATTGAGTCTACCAGATGCAAATACTAACCTGACAAAAGAGTTATATTCTGTCAAAGGCTCAAAGATCATTACTTTTTTCTCCTCTTTTCGTCTCTGAGTCACTTTTAGCTGTTCCTGGTCTTTGAAGGCTGCTTGTTTGCTTCAACACTTCTTTGCTCTGGGCTCCCCTCTGTGTGAGCTGCCCATTGCTGGGCCTCTGTGGAGGACGTCAGCAACTGAAGGTTCAGCCGCTCTCTTTTCCATGATTTTGCCATTCTGTAACAAAAACAATTGGAATTGAGGCAGAAGGTTTTCCCAGGACTCCTCATCTCTGTTATACAGTTTGGCCCTTAAAGATGCCTCCCAAGGTTTTCCTCAATAGCAAAACTATAATGCATAAACGATGATAAATTTAAGCACAGCCAACTCTATAATCCAGATTTATTTATTGTAGCTACTGTCCTAATCTAGGAAAACCTGCTTTCTCCTCCTGGGTTCTGTCTTGTTTTCAGAACATTTCTTTACATTTGCTTTTGGAAACACCTCTTTACAACATTACACCATCTTTTTGTACAAAGCATTTTCCATTTTCTGAAATATTTGTTCATGTTACTTTATAGCTTATAAAGTTATTTAATCAGTTTTGCCCTGCTCCGTATGCTTCTATCAGATCATTCATCTGCTTAACACATTTCACAAATTTGCCATGAAAATATTAACTTCCACTTTACTTTCAGCCAGTCTTCTATATTTTTTTTCTACAATATACCTCATCATTTATTATTAGAAAGCTGTTACATAATAATGGGAATTAAAAAGTTTGTTAACTTTTTGCTGTCTGAAAATGTGTAAAGTTACTTTTTTTGTTATAGACTTAAAAAACCTGAGTCACTAGTTAAATTGGCCCCAGTCTTTCAAGACAATTCGTTACTATTAGTAACATACTAATGGTGGATTAATAACTCCTTATGATGAAGTTCTCATGAAATGTGTAATCAAGCCCTGTTTCAGAGTGCTGTGGCTTCCTACTGAGGCAGATCCGTTACCTTTATTAACTCTGCAGAATCTGTTGCAACAAAACCCTCCTTCCTTGCCTTGTGTGCATCTTCAGCTCTGTAGAGAAGGAACATGTCAGCAGTCAGATGAAAACAGTCCACAGAAGTACATGTTTTTAACCACAGAAATGAAGAATTTGTGTTTGGAAAGCTGTATGCTCTTAAGAAAATCCATCCTGATGAACACTGACGGAAAAATGGTTTTCTGTAAGTTTGTTTTTAGTGAGCCGCAGCCTATATAAAGCACACTGGTTATGAATTATTAATGCAATAAGCCAGAAGGCTTAAGAAGAAAAGCCCTATGCTCCCCATCTAGGAGAAGGAAAAAGGTAGAGTGGGAAGACTTCATTTACATAAATTATTATTCAGCACCAGTGTATTTTTTCACTCAGCATTTTGCTGTAGTAAGTCTGTACTCTGAGTCTAGGAGTACTGTGTGATGCTTGTAAGCATGAAGAAGAGGGAAATGATTAAGGAAGACATAACCGATGGAAAGTGGTTGCCCCGAGCAAACTCTTAGGTAGAGAAATCAAAGCCAATAAGCAGATCATCTGATGGGCTCTTTGCACGGCTCTTTTTTGCTCAGAGATGTCAAACGCTCCACAAAGCAGATGTTGCAGGACAAGATCAGCGGTGGCAGCTTTGAATAGAATCTGGTAGCAGAGATTTGTCTGAACCTGAGCAGGGAGAGAAGAGCAAACCCAGCCCTGAGACTGCTTGAGCGTCTTGACTGCTTGAATTTGTGAAAGGGGATTTAAGAAAGTAAAGGTGAGAATCTCATGAATGAGGTGCTGTATTTCAGAAAGCCAAACAATTCGTAATCGGA
This sequence comes from Psophia crepitans, assembly GCA_013399095.1. NCBI lineage: Eukaryota > Metazoa > Chordata > Aves > Gruiformes > Psophiidae > Psophia > Psophia crepitans. The sequence goes on along the minus strand of VWZZ01007320.1, from coordinate 185,733 downwards.
GCAATGTAGCACCAACCATATCTCTGTCAAATTCTTTGAATTACAGTTATCTTCATTCAAATAAAAATAAGTCATTTTTCCACTAGCATAAAATTATTTGCAGCTACCCATTCCCAAGAACTACTGAGAGACTGCAAATGGTGGGGGAGAGGCTTGTAAGGGCAAGCAGAGGAATCAAAACCTAGATTCCAAAAAAAATCTTAACTTTTGTGCTTGAAAATGGAGTTGCAGTTGCCACTTTATCTCAGCCTGTGTCTTCTTGGCTCTGTTTTTGAACGCAATCCAGTATACTGACATCAACACCTATCAGTAGAAAAGACGCATGTTAACATGCATTTACTGATGCAGTCCTAGACATATTACAGTGAGAAGACATTATCAGAGTTCATTTTGCCAGGTGTTAGCTAAATATTGGTAGACCTTAACTTCTCTTACTTCTTGCCTAAAACAAAGCTCACAGCTGGAAAACAAGAGTTGCAGTTTTCAAAGAAAAGTAGTGGTTTGTAAAATAGTTTAGGCACAAGATAATTTGGACTCCTTTCTTGTTCTTACAGAAAGGAATGCAGATTCGGATCTGGAGGCTGGGGCAGCACCGCTCACTTTTGCAGCAAAGACCGTGGCTATGACTGGCCAGACAGTGAATGTAAGCTTCACTGGCCTAAACCTTACTTAGGTTTACCTAAGTAAGTCACTACACAACTACGTAGTGACTCAAACCAAAGTTATTTATCCTAATTTTCACTTTTTTTCAATGCCCTACAGTTTTTTGTGACTTCTGGCTGTTAATGATTTCTTCTTTACTAAGCCATTCCTGGGTGCTCCCAAAATTGTGCTTTGTGCTGATTGCATATTTTGTCAGACTCAGAAGTGACAGACTTTCAATCTGTGTATGAATCTCCATCTTTCCAAATGCTTAACGCAAACATGGCATTGTCAGCTCTGTGGCAAAGATTACTTTACAGTTTTTTAGGGTTTTTTTTTTTAGAAAGTCAACATTACTTTGCATGAAACACAGCATATGCATTTTAAAACTTTCCAGTTGTTTCTGTTTCCAGTATGTAAATCTAAGTATTAGCAGAATTCATTATACTTCCCTAAAGGTTCTGCAAATGTTAAAGTAGCATTATTCAATTATGTAAAGCAGCAGGAAAGCTTTTCTTCTTTGTGTCTTGATATGCATAATAGCATAAGTCAATATTCATGCTAATAATAATTGAAAAATTAATACCATTTTATTATCATTGTCAGAAATAATAAATAAAAATGCCTGATTAAGTGGATAGACAGCACTCCAGTTTTCCCACTTCATAAGATGATTTTGAGTATTTACTTACACTGCAACTAGTCACGGGTCAAAACCAACTGTACTAGGCAATCTGTATTTAAAGGTTGGGCTAAAAGCTTACCTTTGGTCTCCTCTTATCTCAGGAGGAAGTACAGTGGGCTCCTCTTCACATGCAGAACTGCACTTGTATTTTAAAGTACTTCTCCTTCTCATGCCCCAGTTTTTCTTAGGATAGACATCCTAACTGCCATTAAAATATATAGACTGTATCAAAGATATTTCCCAGAGGTTTGAGGTTTTGTCCTTTCTGATAACTGTATTTCAAATGAACATGCTCGTATCATTCAGACTCTTGCCCAATTTGGATTTAAAGTGAATATAAATACACACATAAATCTGAGAACACCAAGGGAACATCACTGATAAAATTTAGGCTCTTGAAGTCTAAGCTAACTAAACTCTAAGTCATTAAAATTAGTTTTAGCTATGTAAGTTTAGAGAAGCAGTAAATAATTAATACACATATCCACAGCTCTCTCCATACTGATTTGAAACACAAGGGTGTTCTATACAATCCTCAAATTATAAAATGTAAGCTAGGGATTGGTGACTTTTTGCAAGGGAGCTGAGGGCTTGCCTTGCCATTACCATGATAGATTTTCACTGACCTGTGTGATGTTCCTGATTTTCATATTAAAAGCAGAGCCAAGGATAAGGAATGAGGTGAAAGTTACACCTCGGAAGAGAGTGTTAAATGGTGACATCTTGCTCTTAGTATAGATCTTAATCTTTACCCTTCCATCTTTTTTTATAACAGAATTCATAAGGGCTATAAAAAACTATAAACTAGATAAAAGCAGGTTTGTATCATGTTGCTGCAATCTTGTGGTTACAACAAAAGATTATTCAGAAGTCAGTTCCTGCAAAAGAAAAAACCATGAAACACATCAGTGTGCATATGCAAACTCTCTCTTTCCTTCCCTTGATTTTTGCTGCACGTCTATAATGCTAATTTTGCCCAGTATCTTGCTAATTTCAAACTGCAGCATGACAGATATATCTTTAATACTTCTCTTAATAATAGCTAAAATACATGTGGATGAAGATTTTACAGAAAATGCATTTGTATATTCTAAGAACTTTTGTGCTAAATAAAACTGAACATAGTAACTGGCCAAGTAACAGCTGCTTGTGATGGGTAATACAGATTGAATAACAGAAGGAATGATATACTCAGTGGGCATGGTGAGATTTGGGAGATCTTCCTTCTCTTAAGATCTAATGCTGAGGTGCTGTGTGCTCTTGGAAGTGTCTTTTCAGTGCTGGTCTCTCTGCTTTGTTTCCCAACTTCTGATCACCCTTTCTGTATAAAGAATATTCTCCTGTTGGACAACCTTTCTGCATGCAATGGGAGAGCACTTGGTACTAATGTCTGATCACCAGGAACCTGAAGATAATACTTTAGTATCATGGATTTGGGTTTTGGTTTTGTTTTGGCTTTTTGTTTGTGTGGGTTTTTTTGTTTGGTGGTTTTTGGTTTTCTTTTTCCCCTGGGTGGGGGTGAGGGTAGTGGGTTTGTTTTGTAATTTTTTTTTTTTCCCCACAGTTATTGCACTGAAAATGACAAAAATCCTGCCAGGCACTAGAAATTGCTGTTGATTTCTAAGTGCTGTTACTTCCCCTCTGAAGGTCACTCACAGTATAAGCAGGATGCTATAGGCACAGCATGGTTAAAGAAGATGTCTTTCAGAAACGATTGAAATCCAGTGTTCCTAAAGGCATTAAATTTGAAGTTATTGCTGGATAAAGGAGGACTATCCAGTGACTGAAACGGAGTCATTCCCCCTGCCTGAATCCCTTCTCTGTTGTCATCTGGATAAGCAGGTAACAGTTTCTGCAGTAAACATGTTACACGGTGTCACGAGTCTTTAATCAGTTTGCGACTTCAGTGGAGCCGCCTTTCAGAATTATATCCCACTGCTAAAGTAGGTCTGCGATGCTAAAGGAACAAAACTGCAGCACATAAGTGTTGAATGATGTACAAGAAGGAGAAGGAAGACTTTGTCCTTTTCATCCCATCCCCATAACCCCAGTGAGGCCCCACTGTACACCCAGGTGGCCTGTGTGTCACACATGATCTCACTTCAGTGCTCTGCAGCCCACGGAAATGTCACACACGGCACGCATGTTGCGTCCTGGGACACCCCTCCACGGGTGCAGTGCGACAGGGCAGCATGCAGGCACTCTGCAGACGTCCCAGGGCTTGGGGAGTTCAAATGCAACCCAGCCAAGCCTTCTTCCCATCTGCCTACGTCATATCTATGCCCCTCATCGGTGTGAGTAGGAGGCCCCTGGCAGAAGAAATCCACAGACTTTCCTTTCTTTTCCTCAGTCAAGACTACAGGGACTGCACGTGTCCAGAGTTTGCAAAGGTCTGTAATAACAGACTCCTGTATTACTGTGAAGCTCTATGCTAAATAAACTAAGCATTATTCAGAACTCATCTTTGGATGTGGTTGCCTAGCTCCAGCTAAGTTCCAACAGCTAAAAATCACACAGGCCCTTTTAATTGAGATGCCAAGTGGACAATACATTTTAGTCCAAGGCAGCGAAGATTTAAATGCTTCACTACTGAGGTTGCATAAACTCCAGGAAGCTGTTATTCCTTAATGGGTATATGGAAACTCACCCTCTGTAATTAACATGCCTCAATGAAGACTATATTCTTCATCACCATGGACTGTGAGAGAACATTGCACAAAAGCGAATGTCATCCCTTCTGACTCAGAACTCATTAATATTTCCACAGCCTTGTATATATCACTGAATTAAAATAGGAATCTTACCTTTCTTGACAGTACCTTTGGAGGAAAGTAAACTAAACTGGTTGGATGGCCAGGCCCAGAGAGTGGTGGTGAATGGAGTGAAATCCAGCTGGCGACCGGTTGTGAGTGGTGTTCCCCAGGGGTCGGTGCTGGGGCCCATCCTCTTCAACATCTTTGTTGATGATTTGGATGAGGGAATTGAGTGCACCCTCAGTAAGTTTGCAGATGACACCAAGCTGGGGGGAAGTGTCGATCTGCCAGAGGGTAGGATGGCTCTGCAGAGGGACCTGGACAGGTTGGATCGCTGGGCAGAGGCCAACGGGATGAGGTTTAAATGTGGCAAAGTGCCGGGTCCTGCACTTTGGCCACAACAACCCCAGGCAGCGCTACAGGCTGGGGGCGGGGTGGCTGGAAAGCTGTGTGGAGGAAAAGGACCTGGAGGTGTTGGTTGACGCTCGCCTGGACATGAGCCGGCAGTGTGCCCAGGTGGCCAAGAAGGCCAACGGCATCCTGGCCTGTATCAGGAATAGTGTAGCCAGCAGGAGCAGGGAGGTGATTGTCCCCCTGTACTCAGCCCTGGTGAGGCCGCACCTCGAGTACTGTGTCCAGTTTTGGGCCCCTCACCACAAGAAAGACATCGAGGCCCTGGAGCGTGTCCAGAGAAGGGCAACGAAACTGGTGAAGGGGCTGGAGCACAGGTCTTATGAGGAGCGGCTGAAGGAACTGGGCTTGTTTAGTCTGGAGAAGAGGAGGCTCAGGGGAGACCTTGTTGCCCTCTACAACTACCTGAAAGGAAGTTGTGGTGAGCTGGGGGTCGGCCTCTTCTTGCAGATAACTAGTGACAGGACAAGGGGGAACGGCTGCAAGTTGCGCCAGGGGAGGTTCAGGTTGGAGATGAGGAGAAACTTCTTCTTGGAAAGGGTGGTCGGGCGTTGGAACGGGTTGCCCAGGGAGGTGGTGGAGTCACCATCTCTGGGGGTGTTTAAAGAAAGGTTGGATGTGGTACTTAGGGACATGGTTTAGTGGGTAATAGGTGGTGGTGGGAGTTGGACTAGATGATCCTTGAGGTCTCTTCCAACCTTAATGATTCTATGATTTCAACTAAGAAAACCACATTGCTCTATTCCATGTCAGTGAAAGTGTTAAAACCTTCTTTCACTGTATCTTTTCATTGCATCATAAAATGGCAGGACCTAAATCAGTTTATAGCAGTTGGGGATTTGCCTCTTTTTATTCACTTCTCTCAATAAAATTAAGAAAAACAGTCTCATGTAGATTTCCTTAATCTCATTTTATGTGCTCATTCTTTATGATGACTAAATTACAATGCTGTCAATTTTTATTTTTTTTTTATAATACGATTAATCCAACCCCAAATAATATTAACAATTATCAACTGCATTTGGGTTTGGGTCAGAGACTTAAACTGGGCAGGTTCACTTCAATCATCTTCCAAACTCAAATAAAGCTCAGCTTGGCTTCTCTGTGCAACTGCAGGGTCAAACAACTCAGCTCCTGGGTTCACTGCTGCATCCCACCCCCAGAACTTACACACAGGATATAAGTTCACTCCTTCCTTCTCTTTTGGTGCTAAACAGACCGATACCTCTAAAATAAAATTCGGGAATGTTGTCTGAGAATAGCTAAGAAGCTGAATGAGCAGGACAATTTTTAATGTGACAGCAAAAGAAAACAAAATTCCAGGTAAACTTCCGATGCGAGCAACAACCCCACACCTAGCTTCATGCCATGTCATGAGGCATGCAGTGCCTCTCCCTACCAAGCTATTAAGAATTGCTCTGCAAGAGTCTGATACAGCCTTCACATTAGTTCAGTCATTTTTTATTGAAAAAGCATGAAACAAAGTATTTTAGGATAGAAGGGCCTTGTAGAAGTCCCAGAAAAGCTTGGGATCAGGCACCCTGCAGGAGGAACACAGCTGCAGTTCACTGGGAAGCTCTAGCAGTGAGCAGCGTGAACACATAGCCACTGTACTACCTAACCTGGAGACAGAAGAGTTGGTAAGCATGAGATATAAATGGTTTTTATATAAATTGTGTATTTTTATATTATTATTATTTGTATTGCTTGCATTGATTTTATATATTTAAAGGTTTATTATTTATAAAAATATGTATTTATTATGTATATAATATATACATAAACTTATATTTACTGAATACATAAACTTATATATTACAAATGAATAAACTTATTCCTTTGATCCAGTGAGCAAACCTGTGGAGGTAGGTAAGCTCACTTTTTTCGTTGATAGCTGTTTTTCACCTGTCCCAGGATAACAACAGGATGTTGCTCTATAATAGTCCCATCCAAATCAGGGGCAACTTTCTGGAGTAAAACAATGCACTAAAAGAACCAAAAAGCCTGAATAACATTTCCAAGGGGAAGACTAATCCTTCACACACTTTTTTATTCAAGGGTACAGTGAATATTCGACTGATGTTTACAGGAAAGTTTAATGGACTGCAGTTTCCAGAAAAGGTTAACAGAATGCTAAGGAAGCATATTCTGGTATGAAAAGGGGACCTTAGCTTCATAGGAAAAATATGCATTTAAAAAAAAGTATGTTTTGAGCTTGGTGTCTGAACTTCCAGAAGCAGACAGAAAATGAAAACAGGTCAAAAGACAGCAAAAGGTGAAAGAACATACCTGTTGTGAGGACTGAGCGAGTAATCACCTCCCATAAGAGGTGGATAAACTTAAAAGTCAATAGAGATAAGCAAGAAATTCTTCTCGGAACCAAAAATGAGGTAACTTATGAATTGTGCACTTTAAACTGAATTAGGGACCAAAATAGTCTCCCTCTAGACTTTATCTAGAGTCAATCACTTACTAGTATGTGAGCCAAATGCTTACATATCAGCCCAAAGTTTGATTAAGTGAGAGTAAGCCTTCTTAACGCTTATGCCATGAGTATTACGAAGATAGGAATAAAGCTACAGAAGCCCCTGCAAAAATCTATTAAAATACATAAATTAAATAGGTCAAGCTCTACTCTGATCTTCCTTCATTTCTGGCACATCTCATCCACCAAGATATATTTGTTCACATTTCTTTTCCACAACGTACCTGGACATACTGGCCAATGCGGGAGCCCAAGACTCTGCACATCAGTCGCAGCCCTTCTCACACTGGCTGCAGGATCACCTGGGACATTGAGTGACCTGGCATGGTGAACAGAGTCCTTCCATGCCAGATGCAGCAAAGTCATTCCTGAAGAAGATGGGTCATCTCAGTGGTTGGCAAGTTTCAAGTTTCTCCTGCCTCATGCCTTTTCAGGAAGTTAACATGAGTTCAAGGAGGAGTCCTGGTTTACTGAAGAGTCTAACTGAAAGTGTAGAGGGAACAATTAGAGGGAAAAGTGTCTTAGCTGAACAGGTCTGAGGAGGATCAAGAGACTTGTGGAAAATGAAGCTCTGAGTAACATGGTGATGAATACATCAGGGGAAAGTTTGCATATTTTTATAGGAGGAAACTACTGGATTAAGGCAAAACCTGAACATAGATGTGTTGCAATTAGTGCTAGATTCAAAAAGAAGGAGAAACCACTAGTTTATTCATAGGTGTGTTTCCAAAAGTTGGACAGACTTGAACAATACTAATAAGGAAAACAGTATGAGATATCTGACAGAAAGTTATCAGAAACTTTGATAAGCTTGTCATTTTCTCCTACTTTCATCTAATGGCAGGCCTACACATAAAGTAGGAGCTGACACAGTACAGCCCAGAAGTTGAGTGAGACAATGCACTAAAGTGGGCAGAGGGGCAACAGTTTGGACATAAGAAGTTTAGTTTCAGTTCTCCTCTCTACTAGGCTTCCTACACGAAATCCAGTAAATCTTTCTGCCAGGTTTTATAAAAAACAACTTCCCTATTTCTGGTGTGAGCTTAGAGCATTCCACACAGTCAAACAGATGGCCTTTTGGCAAAACCACCACCACCTTGCTCAGGAAGAATTCAGAACAGGTTTTTCCTGCCACAAATAGAGCTCAAAAACATCATCTGCGTGTGCAGCTCAACCTGGATCTCAGGCTACTGGGACTGCTGAGAGAAGGAAGATGTTGAGGCCATTACTGGGAATGGGATAGCCTTCTTCAGAAAAAACCCTCCAGTCTTCAAATCCATACATAAGCAAAAAACAACCTTCAGGTTGCACCACCCTTTCCCCAGAAAATCCCAAACCCCAGCTTCAACTGCTCCTCCTGTTTAACATAACAGGGACATACTGAGGCTAGTTTTCCCAGTGACTAGTCCTATCACCATGAACTGGATAGTTGTGTAGACAGGGATGTCTGTTCAAAGAGTGGAGAAGAAGAAAGATGAACTCATGGGAAGGTTATGAAACCTGGGCCCAGGTACCAAACGTGGCCTGCTCTGTTAGACAGAAATGGCTTAATATAACATTTTCAAGAGACTTTCTCCAGCCAGTCTACTTTTTCTGGGTGGCAAGGATGAATTGTGAATTATTACCTCATCTTCTGTAATTAACCATATCAAACTTCTGCACTTTTCAATATTCATCCATTATTGCTTTCGCTACGACACTTGGTAATGGGCATACTAAATGGCAGGAAGCTGCTTCTGATTTCAGTGCATGGAATAATGTGTTCGCACTTCCACACACAGACAAGAAAATTAACAATCGGAAATGAGACGACTTATAATATGTATTTCTCATGAATCACTGACAAAATATTTTATGACCTCCTGTGAGATAAGAGGCAAGACAAAGGGGATATTAGTAGATTTGTTAAAATGGAGAATAGTTTTGCCTGAATAGAATTCTTTTCTGATTCAGAAGCCCCTATGGAGAAAAAGTTTCCCTAGAAAAGAGATGGTACAATTCACGGTAGACTTTTATCCGGTGTAAGGTCATTAATATGCTCATTTAAGGCCTCTGAATACAATTATGCTCTTCAGAATGGTACTTCAGTATCAGATCTGAGCATTTTATTGCACTATTAAGATACATGACTCTGACTTTCTCCAAATTCTTTCCTTTTGTTTATGTATTTAGCTTTCCAGAGTAACACTATTGCTTTATAGTAGCAGTAACAGAACAGCAAACAGAAATAAAACTATTGCTTTTGTATTGGAAGCATGACTTGGGGGAAAGGGGGGTGAGGGGGTGTTAGCCACGACAATGTATTTTTTTTATTTTTCTAGTTAGAAATTAATTTCACAAAAGCAGATTCTTTTCATGAATGCCATTGATTATTCCATTAATACAAAATTCTGAAACTGAAGACATTTGTTCTGCTTTATGAAAATAAGAAGGGTATTAAGCATATAGAGTATCTCATTTTTCCCTCCCTCCTGATTTCTTTGTGTTTATCACTAGATAAAATGGAAAGCCCTGCCCTGCCCTCCCCTCCCCTCCCCTTTTTCATATCTTTCTTCAGGTAAAGAAGTTTTGAGACTTGAGGTAAGAGTGAAAATAGCATTATCCAAAACTGAGTGAAATAGCATTGACCATGGGTTGATATGGATTGACAATGGTATAGACTTGGATATAATTGGCTTTTTGAACATGGAGATCATATTGATGATGATTGTGGTGATGATGTTGATGAGAAGAAACAAAAGGAGACTTTTTAAAGCAAATTGAACCTCTCAAAAAAAAATAATAAAAAATTGCCCTTTCCAAAATCTGCAATATGGAAGAAAATAACCCTTAGAAATCTCTTTTTCAATGAACTTTAAATTTCAAAGGGAAAAAATATGATCATAAATACTACATCTGGCAATATGTTAGCTGCCTTATATCACACTGAAAAAAAATCTGGTTTGAGATTTCTGTTGAGTTGGCTCAAAGTTTCTCTCCACACTGAACCTGTAAGGTATTGTTAAAACCCTTAGGCTCCAGGAAAAAAAACCCTTTTAAAGAGGTAGCCAGAAAATGCCAATATGACACGTGTCACGTCCCACTCGGTGGGTGTAAGGGAGAGGTAATTTTTAATTCTCTGTGTGGTAATCAGGAGTAATGACAATTACTCTAGAGGTTTAAAAAGACTACAAATTTACTAAAACTAATCAGAACTACAAAAGACAGAGGCTTGGCAAAAGTTATAACAACAGTTAAACTCAGTGGAATCATGAGAGACAACGGCTTAGCAAAACTTGTGACGAGATTACCTTGGTGTGCCGAAGATGAAGTTAGAGACAAAGAGAGAGAAAAGGAAAGCGAGAAAAGGAAAGAGAGAGAAAGAAAGATAAGATAAGAGATATCACCAATCCTGGGTCCAGCGGCGGTCTTCTCTGCTCGTAGTTGTGGTCCTCAGGTGGCGGGCGCACACCAAAAGCTCGTGTTTCCTCCTTTTTATAACCCAAAGTGCCCAGCCCATAGGCGGGGGTTTGTCATCACTGCGCAGTCGCAGTATGAGCTCAGGAATGTTCCAGAAATGAGTCGGTGGGTTATGGGGGTCTCAGGGGGTCCCACTGTCTCCCCCCACTTTGGGGCTGAGTGAGTTACGGTCCCTCACAAGCACGCATGCGCACAAGGTAGATGGGCTTTATCAGAGCGTTTCAGGGAGAGAAGGGGCTCGCAAGATGGTATCCTGCCTCCTGCAGGCTCTGTCATTGGTCAAGACAGATGTGTGCCACATCCTCTCATTATCAGTCCATCCCTGCTTGTGTCAAGAAAAATGTTTGGGACACTCATTTGCTATCGGAGCCTCACAACATGTCCTATAGCTATACCTTGGATTTAAGTATGCAAATCAAGACATTCACCAAAGCAGGGCAGTGGCCCAGTAGAGTATGACAAATACTATTTTGCCAAACTTCAGCTGGGTAATAGAAACATAAGAATTACTTTCTGGGAAGCAAAAATGACTTGTTGGCAGTAGATAATAGGGATTTTTTTTTTTTTTTTTTAATGTCAACTTTTGGTCAGTGCCTATTTAGGAAAGAATTTGCACTGGAATTAGGAAAAATATTACTTCTTTTTTGATTACCCATTTTATCAACAGTCTTTCTCAGCAGTGGCAGTGAATGCTGATGAGTCAATACATGGCCAAGCTCCAGGCAGTCATTTTCACATAATTAGGAATTTGAGGGCAAATAATCAGGCAAAGGAAGGCAATTTCTTTAGCAGAAGTGGGCACAAACAAGTGGTTACCCCCATCTCATGTTTACATCAAGAAAAATTATCCCTTGGCATCATGAGAAAACTCCTTGGAAAGCACACTTCAGCAAATCTTCCCACAGCACCAATGGCTTAAGTCTAGATTTGAAGCACATCTATTGCTCTGAATTCCTACTTGTGTGCCCTGCAAGAATGACTGTAGCAAAAACAACCCCAATGATGACACTTTATGGTTATTGTTTCAAAGTCAGCTTAGAGTCTTTAAAAATAAAAGGTCTTAACAGGTGCATGGTAAACAGGCATTTAAGTCTTATACAATGAAATTTGCATTGAGGAAGTGGCTGGCAGCAGAATTTAGAACAAAACTAATGTGCATTGTGCAATAAGTAAGAAATTTAGCGAACTTTACTGTGTTATTAGTTTTGGATTTAAGACAGGTAAGAGAAAAGATGATCCATATATTACAATACGTTAAAAATAATAAAATCTCTTTTCTGATGGAAGTAAAGGAAACTTGCTTAGTCATTTCTTTACTGCTTGTCACAATGACTGCCACTGTCACTAGTCCACCCTCCATCTAAGTGCAGCTGGCATTGTAAGGATGGTGTCCATACGGCTAATCTCTCTTCCACGTCCAAGATACGGTGTCTGCATTATCCACTGGGAAAATCATTGGTCTGTACTATCCTTAGATCTGGTTTGGGGGATTGTCTGAGAAACTGCAGAACTATGCCAGGTAAGAGTCAACAATAGGACAACGCAGTCATTGGTCACAGCCAACACAGGTTTCTGAGAGGAAGATCCTGTTTAACAAATCTAATTTCCTTTTATGACAAATTCACCCATCTAGTTGACAAAGGGAATCCAGTTGTTATTTTTTTTATTTCAGTAAAGCTTTCGATACTGTCTTTCACAGTATCCTTCTGGACAAAATGTCCAGCATACAGTTTGACAAAAACATAATGTGATGGGTGAGCAACTGGCTGATGGGTTGGGCCCAAAGAATTACAGTAAATGGGGTTACATCAGGTTACTGGACAGTCACTACTGGGGTTCCCCAGGGCTCCATTAGAGGGCCAGTACTTTTTAATGTTTTCATAAATGATGTGGAAGAAGGACTAGAAGGTGTCCTGAGCAGATATGCAGATGACACTAAACTGGGAGGAGCTGTTGATTCCGTTGAGGGTGGACACGCCTTGCAGAGAGATCTGGAAAGATTGGAGATGTGGGCAATCACCAACCGCATGAAGTTTTAACACGAGCATGGGCTGAATCCTGTGCCTGGGAAGAGACAGCCCTGGCTAGACACACAGACTGGGCGATGAGACGCTGGAGACCAGCCGTGCTGAAAGGCACTTGGGGATCCTGGTCAACAGCAAGTTGAACGTGAGCCAACAGTGTGCCCAGGCTGACAGGAAGGCCAACCCTGTCCCGGGGTGCATCAAGCACGGCATTGCCAGCTGCCCTAGGGATGTGGTTGTCCCACTCTACGC
>VWZZ01007320.1:142738-172959 GCA_013399095.1 Psophia crepitans | reverse complement strand
GCCTACAGCTTCCTCACGAGGGGGAGTGAAGGGCCAGGTGCTGATCTCCTCCCTTTGGTGACCAGCGATAGAACCCGAGGGAACGGCACAAAGCTGCCACAGGGGAGGGTTAGGTTGGATCTCAGGAAGAGATCTCTCAGTGCTTGCAACAGTGGAGCCTTCTTAAGGGAATCCTTATGTTTTTTTTGAAAGAACAGACTTCTTAAAAAGGTAAGATTTGGTGCAGCAAATCTATACCTTCTCCACTAACGATTTACTGAACATTATTTAAAGCAGCAGCCTGGTGATTCTAGTGAAAACAGGGTCACGTCATAAATAATACACATAATAGCACTACCCATTAAAGCTGCAATTTGATTTTCCTCTGAGTATCAAGCACACGTATTATTAGTCTACGCTGCAGTGTCAAGCAATAAGGAAAGCATGTCACATGGCAAAACTAGCTGTAAAGCAATCAGCTGCCTCCATTGGCATTCAGTTTCGCTGTATTTCAGGAGCATTGCTCTNTGGGCACTGGAACAGGTTCCCCAGGGAAGTGGCGACAGCACCGAGCTTGGCTGAGTTCAAGAAGTGCCCGGACAATGCTCTCAGTCATCTGCTCTGATTGGGCTGGTCCTGTGTGGAGCCAGGAGTTGGACTCGATGATCCTTATGGGTCCCTTCCAACTCAGGATATTCTGTGATTCTGTGAAAAGGTTCTTCACCGAGAGGGTGGTGGAGCACTGAGACAGGCTCCCCAGCGAAGTGGTCACAGCATCAAGTTTGGCTGAGTTCAAGAAGTGCCCGGACAACGTTCTCAGTCATCTGCTCTGACTGGGCTGGTCCTGTGTGGACCCAGGAGTTGAACTCAATGATCCTTATGGATCTCTTCCAACTTGGGATATTCTATGATTCTAACAGTTAAACAAAATGGGCAACCACAGGGCAGTGCTCAGGCAAATGCCCTGATCCTCTCCATTCACTAGCAGAGATGTAGTTAATGTGCCCAAAGCTACACCAGGCATAAGCTTTAAAAATCTTCAAGAACAGGTCCCACGTGAAATCTTACCGGTCTTGTAATAACTTGCAAGGTACTCAAATATTTACCTTATCCCTATCTCCAAGAAAAATCTAGCCTCCTTCACTTCCAAGTTGTGTTATGCACTAACCATGGCAATCTTCTGCAAACAACAGATTCAAATTACATGCAGAGAGTTCACAGTATAGTTTGGCAACTTCTTCCTTTACAATCTGCTGCTCAGGCCACATCTCCATGCTCAATGGAATCTCTCTGGCTGATGAACCTACCTTTTCTAAAAAGCTCGCTGTCTGTTATCCATAGCAACAATCCCCCTTTTGTGCTGACTTGACAGAACAGGTAAATAACACCCTCCAGATGAAGACAGGAAAGGAGGACTGAAAGAAGGGGTGCTTCTTGTGGGGGACAACTGGACAAAAGCCATTCCCTGAGGTGAGAGCTGGGCTGCTGGGAGGATAGGAAGGTGTTCCAAGTTGTCATAATCCATAACTCCCCAAAATATCCCATAATCTCCAAAAATTCACAGTTTATTCTTTCACACAGTGAAAGTCTGATGCAGCTGTCATTGCCCTGTCATTCCTCATTTTCCCACTTGCCCTTATACCCACTATGACACCATCAAAACAGACTTTCACCTGTTCTGTTTAACAACCTTTGCTCAACCCTGTCTTGAGCTGCCCTGTGACAGCTCACTTAAGTAACATCACAACACTTGGAGAAACCCAACACAAACATTACACAATGCAGTACTGACTTCTGACATGCCACCAATGCCTGGCTAAAGCAGCAACATGGTTTCTGCCAGAAGGAAAGCCATCTGTGACTCACTCGCCTCTGCCAGGTTGCAAGTTTCATAGATTATATCAGCTGCATTCGAGCTAGGGGAGTAAGAGTGCTTTCCAGATCTGGCTCTGGCTGCTTCCTGGCTCCACCTTGGATCATGAGCAATGATGACTCAGGAAGGAAACCTGGGCATGTGGTGCCATGAAAGACACCGTGATGTGATACAGTCAGGCCACTGGTGAGCATCTCAAGGACATCCACAGTGTGTTCTTGCTCCTCCGTCAACCAACTGCTGCAACAAACACACAAACTAAGAGGTGGAATACTAGCCCAGCTTGTGAAAACAAACTTGCCCCTGGTTTCTACTGTGGAACATTTAATGAGGTTGTAGACAATTCTAATAATACATATTTTTTTTTTAATCCGTGTTGAGCTGTACTCTATTGCTAATCAGCTGCTAAGGTGGAGCGTCCCACAATTACCTGCTACCCTGTAACTATTCAGTAAGAGAAAACAAACCAACAAAAAGGTATGTTGACATTTTTATTAAAGAGGTGGCAGCCTAGAGAGATGGGCATAAAGGAGACAAAATGTTCTGACTGCAGGTGGGTGACTTTCCCTGGGGCTGAAGTGAATGATCTCAGATGGCTCTTCCCAATGGTGAGAGATCTCCCCCCACCCACCAATGACTCCACAGTTGTCACCAGATCGTAATACCACCTCAGATGTCCACCAAACACCTAGTGACAGCAGTTTAACTCCATTTTGTTATCACACCTAAGACTATACAAGTGCAAAAGGTAGCATGGCTCCACAGCTGTTAGGCAATAAAACGAGGAAAGAGCAAAACCACAGCAAAAACAGAAACATTTTTAAGGACAGAGTCTCTTAAGGGATCAAAAAAAAAAATTCGCTGCTAAGTACAAGTTTTAAGATGCAAGCTGAAATTTACCTCCTCTTGCTGCCCATTGGTAGATAGTCCTTAGGATATTGCAATGCTCCACAGGGCAACAGCAATTTAGCTGTGTTATTAGCTGCTTCTTTTGTTCGAACTCGATACTAACATTCATTTTCAGTTCTGTTGTTCTCTTTTTCAGCTGAACTAATGCTGGAGGGTGGAAACTTCCTTATAATCATTTATGAAAGTAGGAAAGGATACGATTATTGGGATGTCTGCCCTGTATGTTTTTGGTTTGCAGCAATTATAAGATAAAACCAAGCACAAAGCAAAAGATAGCTGAAACTTAACAAGCCTTGTTCCAGTTAAGGAACAATGCTCAAACTTTAGCTCTGAATGTTTTACGTCATGAAGAAACAACAGACCAAATTTTGTTCAGAAAAGAAATAACATCCAGGAATGCAACAGAAAAAGGGTAAGTAAAACATGATCAGGCTTTCAAGAGTGATTTTTTTCAGGGAGAATCAGACTACAAAACAGGCATCTATAAGGGACGTTAATAAACTCAGGCTTGCTTGACTTACCATTCAGAAACAGCAAACTTTGTTAACACTAGTCTCAAGACTTCTCAACTTTGTTCTGACTGTTAAAATGAACAAAACTTCAGCTTAAGGAGGGAGGCTGTCTGACCCCACAGCTGCAGCTCTCAAAGGGAGGACCTGAAGATGCACTGGCTCAGTCACTTAAGTAGTATTAGTACCTAACACACTGCAGGTCTTCAGATATGTTTATTCCACAAGCAAAAGTGCAACTGGAGATTATGTACCCAGGCTAATTTTAAATTATCCAGTGCAGAGAGCTCAGTGCAGGTGGGACACTTGTGCATCCTCACAGCCCCTCAGGGGCAGACCGAGCAGCCTGCACTGAGCACTGCACGCTGGCAATTACTGCATAAGCAGTACTTGAGGTGTCTTGTTGAAGGCTAGCTCAGTTAGATCTACGCAGGCTGTATTCAAGGGACAGAACAGACATCCTCTTGGAGAATAACGCCTAAATTAAGTCTTAGACTGGGTAAAGGAAAAAGGAAAACATCATCCACACAGAGACACAAAGAAAAAAGTGGAAGGTGTAGTCAACCCTGTAGCTGTGTCAGACCCTTTCTGGCAGACACACAGATGAGCAAGGCTCTGTTTACGGAGTGGATTCTTAGCCTTGCGTATATAAATACTGCGGACAAGAGCAGTGTGAATCTTCTTTCTTTGATATCAGGAGATCAAAGCGTTCCCACAGACACATTGCTTTGTCATATTGATATTACGGGACAGCTAGCTTGTGCATGAAGTTTTGTGCATAATGAGACTTAATAAGCTTAAAGAGCTACCCCTGCATTTCTCTACTTGACCACATCTGCTTATTTAATTTTCCTGATGGCAGAAAGCTATGGCTGTCAGGCCGGGCAGCAGATTTGGATCTTTCAGCACTCTGATCCTTTCATCACATCATTACAATGGCATTGGGTGACACATGGGTCATGGGGGAAAACTACTGATGAAAGATTCACTGTTGTCTCATTTCTTTCTTGCTATATTATTGAGTCATCATCCTTTAAGCTGCTCACTATGTATGATGTGCACAAAATACATAATTAATTGTCCAATTCAACACCACTAGCACTGTGGCCTCTGACAGACTTTCATTTATCTAAATATGTTTTTCTTTCTCTGGATTTATGTTGTTGCTTAATAAAATTAATTTGGTCAAATTCCCCCAGAGGTTCACAGGGGCAAACCGCTCTTTCATTTTCACTAAAGTTATTGTTATTGGATTTGAAATTCTCTTTTTAACAAAGAATTAATTTGCATATATTAGAAGCTAGCCAGTTCTAAAATCAAGAAGCTGGGAAAATGCACTGATAAATATTCCAATGTATTTCTACATTTATCTGCATTTCAAACGAGGTCCAGATACCCACTGCCTAAACTTTGATGTGATTACCCTACCCTTTCCTGCAGTGGAGATGTAGAAAAGCATTATGATCCAGAGAGGCTAGGTGTTACTGCTTTACGGGAAGCAATATCTTCCTGCACAATAGAAGGAAGACTGTCTTACACTTTTGGCCCAGAGACAGGGCCTCTCTAGACCTGATCATCATATTCATTACTGATGAACAGGTTCGTGTGGTGCATGTGGGTTTGAAACTGATCCTTATTACTCATTTCATATAAATATCAATCAGAAGCTCCTTCCATAAGATCAGAAGTAAGATCAGGCCTCCTACTATGTCTGGAGAATGGCCCACTGGAAACCGGAGCAGCAATTTTCCTGGAAGAACCCCCATTTGAGATTGTTTTTTTCCTTGCAATTCACACACCCGTGCCTCTAGGATCTAGGTGAGTTTTCCATCCCGCTCCCTCATGTCTTCTCCATTATCACACAGGTAAAACCACAGGGTGCCTCACGGTGTGCACTCTCTGTATCCTCTCTGATGAGCAGAGGAACCCTTACTCTTCACATCTTGAGATACTGGTCCACAAGGGACTAGGACATACCCTCTCTGAGCTGCCTGACCTCCCGCGACAGTTGAACATGTTTTCAGATGTTTCAGTCTTTCCACAGCTCAGACACAGGCAGGTAGGGAGGAAGAGAGGTTTTATTTGTATTGCCAGAGCTGGCCAGCCACTTCATTCACTGTTGGTGCCTCTTTGTCTTTCCCCAGTCTGTTACTGCCAATGGTTTGGCATATGTCAGTGGTGCACTCTGTACAAACCTCTGCTGTGTGGGTCAGGTACACTGGACTTCATCTGGATTTGTGGGTAACTGCGTGTTGTCCAGGTCATAATAAACCATCTCCCACATGGCTGATTCCCTCAAGTACTGGATACCTCTCTCCATGGTGGTCCACTTGCCTGGGTGACATATGATGTCTTCTTTGAAGGGATTACCTTCCTTCATGCCTGACAAGAATCAGCTCCAGGGGCTGAGAGCTTGTGCCCCTTTTCCAATAGCTTTGTCAATGCCCCCTTCCCTGGACAGGGATCCCAGCTGCTTGACTTCCCTGCCCTCTAATTTCAGGCTGCTGGACCCACTATCCCAGCACTGGAGCAGCCAGGTGACAAGTGCTCACTCA
This sequence comes from Psophia crepitans, assembly GCA_013399095.1. NCBI lineage: Eukaryota > Metazoa > Chordata > Aves > Gruiformes > Psophiidae > Psophia > Psophia crepitans. The sequence continues at coordinate 167,134 of VWZZ01007320.1, read as the reverse complement.
ACTGATGACTGAAATCTTCTTGCGTATCTCGTAGCTCACTCAGGGCTAGGGATTGGGTGGTTATCATTGGTTCTGCCAGAGTGCGAGAAGCTGAAAAGTCCTTGACTTTTTGTAGTATAAACACTACAACTACAAACATCAGTGTGTTATCAACATTATTCTCATTCTAAATCCAAAACACAGCACTATACCAGCTACCAGGAAGAAAATTAACTCTATCTCACCTGAAACCAGGACACTATTGTACAAGGTTGTGTGGGTGTTGCATCTAAAAGGATTTTTTTCTGTACGTGGTCTTTCAGAAATGGCATGATTAGCTGCAGATACAACCGTGAATGCTTCATAAAAATTGAGGAATCAGTAGAGGAAGACGCACACAGATGACAGGATTATGTACTGATGTGCTCTGCCTGCAAGCTTGCAGCAAGATTACTGCTATCTGCTAAACCTACACATTTATCTTTGCAAAGTTATACATTCTTGACATAGCCGTAGCAAATGTTCAATAGTCAATATTAACCTTACATTAAACAAAGCCAAGTCCTCTCTTGTTAAATGTTGATGAAGTCTGTTGTTAAAAAAGAAAAATAGATTGTTCGTAAAAGTAGCAGAAAATATTACCCCAAATGGAATGGTTTAGGTAAACTGTTCCTGGAATATGACAGGCAGAACTAAGTCCTGCTCTTGATGAAGCTAACAACAAAATCAAGTGGATTAAATGGGGACATTGGAATGTATCCCTCAGTTTTCTGAGAACTACTTATGCCATCTGCTTGTTAATTCATACCCTCAGAACTTATTCTCAGGCTACAGCTTGTGAGCAGCTTCAAACAAGTGACACTTTATGGCAAAAAGTCAATGTAGTAGAGGATACGATTACTGTCATTCCCTCCAAAATCTGAGCCCAACATTCTCTTGAACTCCTCACAAGAAGTTAGAGCTTTTTTTTTATGAAACAGAAAAATGTAAATACACCATGTTTTTAAGTACCACTTTGTGTCATGTGATTCTAGCTTCATTCAACTTTGCTCGAGATCTAGTTCAAGTCCATCTGTAAAATGACAGTATCAGTGATGTGTGGTTACAACACAGCATCATTCAGATTTGATGGGGTTTATTTTGTATCAAGAAAGGATGGTGTCCAGAAACCAAGGTCCGAAGATGGTTTTCTCAGTGTTTTCAACACATTGGCGCTGCGAGGATAAAACCTGTAGAAGGGCACCTATGCAGAGGCTCAAGGTCCTTACAAGGTTTTATTTGCATTAGGACACTATAATAATGATGAATTTAAGATGGCTACAATCTATTTATCACAGCCACTGTCAAAGGAATGGAGAAATGAGATAGGACTCAACCACTGCCCATATAAAACATTACTCTGAAACATAGGGCACTTTGTTCCCATAATGATAGTGCTTGTCAGATAACATTGATGAAGCTTTAACATTATTGCGCCCTGAAGTACATTTCATTGTAGCTATGGAGTTTAAGATGAACAAAGGTCTTGTCTTGTTTTTAAAGAAATGCTTTCAGAATTGCCTGAAATACCAAACCTTTAGCAAATTATTACTATACCAAGTCAGGCGATGATGTCTAGTCAGACTAGTCATTACACACACCCTAAAACAACAGCTTCTTTGCTGGCTCCAGAATGCACTCTTTGGGCTTACTTCTGCTCCCCTTCGCTACCTACACCAGCTGAAACAGGCTGTTAGAAAAGGAAAGAGATGAAGCTGCAAATGGAAGTTCCTCCTTTATCTGTTTAGAGCATAGCTGGTCACTTTGCTAATGCAACATGAAAACATGGTAAAATGTGTGAAAGGAATGATTCCATGGTATGCAATCTCTCCTGGGGTAGGGCAGTTTCAAATAGTGGGCTTCTCAGCAGTGCACCTTAAGGCAGCACACTGCCATAAACAGTTATGACAAATGCTATGACTTACAAGGGGAAAAATGAGGAGAAAAAGCAAGCAAGCAAACAAAACATTAAACACAAAACTTTATCCTCTGACTTCTGTAGCACACAGTATTTTAATGCCAAATCAGTGCATCTTGCTGTTCTTCACCACAACAGCACTGAAAACTATGTGATCAACTATTGATCAGGACACCATAGACCATAGTTAATTTTTATTCCTATTCAGATTAACAGTAATTTGAAGACTGGTAAGCAGATAGATGGCAGAAAAGCAACGTCGTGATTTTTGCAAGGCACAAAAAGCCTCAGGCAACGATCCCCCAGGTATCCACCTTGCCTTCTTACAGTCATCAGTAAGAACTTACAGGAATGCAAGTGAAAGCTGGCAGAACCAAGAATTTGTGCCATGCACTTCAGGGTATTAACGTGTTCTAATATCTCATAAAGGAGCAAATACAGAACTGACTGACACAAATGAAAAAATCTACCCACAAATTCAGTAGGTTTTGGGTCAGACTCTAGGAAAAGCTTTTTCTTCTCAACATTTAAACAGAGGAAGAACATGTTAGCCCTGAATCCCCATCACATTTAGGATTCTAAAGAAACTTATTTTTTAATCACATCTTCAATACAGAAGTAACTGCCTGAGAATAATTGCCGATCTCCTTGTTGGTGCAAATACAAAAGATAATGGCTGACTCTCATGTCCAGCTGCTACAGAAATGGTAAAATTTTCAAAGATTTAAGCCTCATTTGCATTATTCAGAAGTTTCTCAATATATTCATATATCCACATTTGAAGGGACCACAGCTATTTATTGAAATGATCAAATAAATATTTGCTTTGAAATGCAGTCTTGCTCTTGATTTATTGTATTCATTAAATGCTGTCTACCTTACAGGGACAGCAGCAAAATCACCACATATCAGTATTAATTTTCTTTACGTGTGTGTGTGTGTACGCGTTGAATCTGACCACTGCCGATTTATCTGAAAGTAAATAAGCTAATTCATACTGTATGTGATCTTATTTATGCTTTTGATGTCGTCTACCTGCCTAGATAGAAGTGGATTTAATATTAATTTGTTATATTCTGCCTAAAGTATAAAATAAAATCTCACAAGACTGCTAAAACTGCTTCACACAAAACAGAAGAGTAAAATTTTCTTTGTCTTCTTTAACCTTGACTTGTCTGTATTGACTATATATGCATGCTCTAAAACACTAAGGCCTCTTCCCAGTACAATTGGTTCTTAAAGTAAAAAATACTGAATAAACTTACTGATATATGCAGGTTACCCTACCTTTTTACAGAAACATATACTCAATATTCTTAACTACTATGGCTGTTTGTTGATCCTATCCAAGTCCTAGGGTTAAAGGAGAATTCATTACAGCACATAAGTTTAAACACTGATAAGAAATCAGAGGCTTTCTGTCCTCAGGAAATAGAAGTTTTGAAATCAAATTTAGGGTGACTAATGAGAAATGTGTCTTCATGAGTAACTGCATTTATGCTGGTCTTGCACTGTTTTAAATGAGTCACAGCTGATTAATAAAACCCAAATCACTATGATGACTTCTTTCCTCATTATTTTTCACTTACACATCTACAGCTAGGTATTTCTGGAAAACAAGAATGTGGGCACAATTCAGGATTTCCTTACTCTTTGCCAGGAATTTTTAATCACTATTTTTAGATGCAAAAATTATCTGCAAAGCAAATACACATCTAGACAGAAAATTTGAATCCCTCTGTTCTCCATGTGAATGGTTGTTCACTGAAGCCAAGGTACAGACCTCTGCATTTGGCAGGCTCTAGTCCATTTGATGTCCACTGATTAATCCCAGACCGTATTCCTATTCCTTTCCTTTGCACGGTAAATTGAATATCTCTTTTGCTGAAGGCACCTGGGTTTTGCCACTGCTAACACACATGCTGCCTGTGTTTTATATGGCCATATGCTCATGGTAACAACAGAAACTCCTAGGACTGGCTTTATTACTCCTGCGGCACCGGACCAAAATGCATAATGAATGATCCTGAAGGAAGCTGGAGCCACAGAACTTGGGAGACTCCACAAGTTGGCTGCACGTATCAGTGAAGCACAGGGAAAAGCTCACCGCTAGCAAAAATGCTGAGCAAAGATCTTTGATACTGAAGAGAGTAGGTGTCAAGTTTAGAAAGGCTGCACCCAGTCAAAATAAAATGCTAGCTAAACTAAATACCTCATATGCGTGAAGGAAACCTAAACAGTAGGATATTATGGAAAAAAAAGATCAAGTGAAACATATCTGAGAGCAGATCTGTGATTCTTGTTTTTATAGGAAAGAAAAATCTCTTAAGTTTAACATACAAACTTTCTATGCAGGACTAAGTATGAGTAAGATACAATGCTTCTTTGGAGTTTATTATATATAGCAGCTATGCACCTTTTGCTTCTGAAGAAATTCAATTAAATCTTTTTGGCATCCTTAATCACCTCAATGCTCATTTCAATCTCTTCATATAGTAACTCTAAAAGTTTACAGAAAAAAATGTTCTCGGATAATGAAATAAAAACCAAATAAGGACACTGGGGTTTTAAAAGGGCAAAAGCCTGTCTGTAATTGATTGTAAACTGATAACAAAGTGAAAACTGGAAGATTTGTTTGAACCAGATGTTTGTTCTAGAACTGATCAACCAGCAAAGAAAGAATGTCTCCTGAATATTTACCCAGTGAGGATTGATGAGAGAGTGTTAAAGCTGCACTAAATCTTTTACCTCCTCTGCTAAATAAGAGTCCCAGAGCTTGCAAAAAGGGTTGCCATTGAAGCCAGATTCGTATTTTGATCACAGGCATGGGCGCACACATAGGGGAAGAGTAGTGCATAATCTGGAAAAATCATGCTTGGAAACTGTCAGAGAATTCATGGCTTTCATAGGGCAAAGGTCTATAAAGCAACTAAACTATAATTCATGTTTTGGAACAAAAACCGTGCATCAGAAACACAATCTGAACAGTGATCTTGTAGGTATGGCATTCAGGAAAGCATCAAAACCTCCAAAGTGTTATGAATTGTACGTTCCTTTTAACTCATTAAAACCAGCTGTCAGCTGTGTTTGAGTTTCATGCAAACAAAGGTTTAGAGGAGTGAAATGGGACTGTACTGCTTTCACGTTATGGTTAATGCAGAGAAAGGTTTGGGTGATGTGGAAGACAGCGTTTGAAGTAGAAAACAAAAGCAAACTGGGACATCGTTTTTAAGAAATCCCCTGATAGTCCTGATTCAAAAGCCAACTGCAACTAACAGACCATTCAGTGTCAAACTTAGAAACAGTCATACAAGAGGCTAAGGTTGGAAGTACATACTAGTAACTAAAGTAAATAGAAAAGAAATGAAAGCCCAAGGTATATAGTTTTGGGGACTATATATTCTTAACTTCTCTTTAACGTTGTGATGTATAACATGTCAGTAATAGAAATACCAAGGGCAGAAAACTTTCATTTTTAAAACCCCACTAACCTAATGTACCCTTAATCTATGCTATTGCTCAGAAAAGTAAGGATATATTTCCTTTTTCTGAGGAAATCTCCCAGTGGTATTAAAAAAACCCCTAAAACCAAAACTCAAAAAAACCTACAAACTTATGAGCCTGATAGTCTGATGACTTGAAACCCATCTGGAAAGATGAGGAGAACCCCATGGGTGACCATGAAGAGTTCAGTTCCTCACCTTCATACTGTTCTCAGCAGCTCTGCTGGAAGAATAGCACCACTACTAGTACTAGGTGCTTCCTCCTGCATCCTAATCTCTTCTGATAAATTAAGACACCCCAAAAAAATCCAGAAACAGGATTTTATTTAGAGAGCCACAGATAACTGCAATAAATGTTTCATGGCAGCTGCTCTGTCATATTGCACTGCCTATTTACCTGCTGTTTTAAATATTCATAGAATAAGACAAACTGTTAGGGTCCAGTAATAGTTGATGTTAAGCTTGAGAGAGAAACAAACATTTCTGAGAAGGCCAAAAGTCTGAAAGTGTTAGTGTTTTTTATAAAAATTTGAAAAAGTTTCTATGGTGAAACTGTTTCCTGGAGATTGTTCTTGAATGAGTGACTTCTGCAGTTTCTGAAATAAAGGCCATGCTTCCCACTTCTGGAAAGACTGCATGCCCACTTTCCAGTAACTTAAAGCAAAGACAGTCTTCACAATAACTGAAGTGTTCACTTGACATGGATGAAAGGCACAGTCCAGCCGCTGCAGCAGACAAGAGCCAAATTTCAGGGACTGAAATATACACACAGATGCATATTAAAATTCAGAACTTAGTCAGTATAACCTAAATGGGTTTCACTTTGAATGCAAATGCACTTTTGAATGCAATCTTAAAATGGTGTCTTGGGTATAGATTTGAAAGTCAAACATAGCCTAAGCACATTATTCATTAGCAATCAAATATTCTACTGCTTCACTGTCTTTTCTTTGTATTTAATTCTTTACCAAGTATAATGCATTATACTGTAAACTTTCAAATTTAACTGTCAGTAAGATTCTCCTGCCAGATTTCTATAGATGACTTATTACCAGAGACCATTTATTCATATAGTGGCACCCAAGGTAATTATATAAGGAAGCAACCATAAGCATTTGACATGGTAGTAAATGCAAGATGATAGAACTGAGTGTTATAAAGTCTCGATGTGTACTGAGAACATTTGTGATGACAGACAGTATTTGTATAGTTAGCATGATGGGCTTGTTTGCCACAGCGAACATACACGTGCCGGGTGATGTGCTGTAGTGGATAGGTCTAGGATTTTATCTTCATTTGTTTAGTAAAGGGCTCAATTCTGCAACTCCTGCTGGTGCTGGGTGACCTGTTGCTCCATAGCTCTTCCCAGTACACAGGGCATTGAAAGCACCCCTAGTGACAGCTGAGTTTTGATCATAACTTTAAGAGTTCTACTCAACAAGAAACATAGAGGCAAGCTTGTGAACAAGAAAGTAGAGGGTTTCCACTTTTTGGTGCTTTCAGCTTTTTATCACTAGCATTTTGTAACTTATATTTCCAATTTTCCTTATGACGAAGCATGCCAAGGGGACCCTTGTCAAGGTTTCGTTCAAGGTGAAGTCAGAACAGCTCTACTGCTAGAGGGTGGCAACTGGCCACTTGACTCAGTTTCTCACACCATTTGAAAACGCAGCTTCTAAGTTAACTTGCTCCTTTCTCTATTTAGGATGTGTACAGCAACCAGCAGTTCACATAAAAGTGATCTAGATGTCTCAATTCTTTGCTCTTTGACTGAATACAGTCAGGTTTCAGGAGTGTCCATACAAAGACTCACAGTGAACTGCTGTTCCTGGAAGGGAACACTGCAGCATCTGATCAAAGGACAATCTACCAAAGAGCTGTAACTATTCTCTTAGGATGGGTGTAACACTTCTGTTAGAAAAGTTAGACCTGCAGCAAAAAAAATGAGATATGTTTTGAGGGATCTACAATGGAGATAACACTGAAAGTCGCTACTGCACATCTTCGGTCAGTGAAAGGAGACTCGGAGGAATTTAGATACCAGCATAAAAACTGTAGAAGAAAAGATTCAAATGACCTTAGAAGCATCCTAAATGTCTTGTATCTTGCCTAGAAGTTTTCCATCTAAATTTTAACTACTTGGATTTCCACCACGCCCCCACCCCCCATTAAACAGCATATTTTATTTTGGTGTTTATATACAGAAGTGGAAAGGATGGGCAAGACAAGGACACAATCTCACTTTCTTTTTTCTTACATTAAGTACTCCCAGTCTCATAGTTTGCTTGATGACTCCCCTGGCAGGGGAGGTGGAACTAGATGATCTTTAAAGTCCGTTCCACCCCAAACCGTTCTGTGATTCATTCTATGATAAGACTCTGATGTATAAAAAAAGCAGTATAATTGAAGTTAAGGGCTTGCATAATCCTTTTTTCTGAAGATGTAAGATATAGCTATGAACATGCTGCTTACTTGTAATACCTGCTGTGATCCGCAGTCTAGCTGCAGCTTGTCAACAGGACAAACACAGGACAGACTTGTGTATATATTTGCACATGACAGATGTGAAAAGGTGATTGTAAAACCCCAAAAGCTTTAAATGATACAGAAAAGATAACACTGAAGAGATATTTTTATCACAAGGAAATAGTCTGCACCAACATCATACCTTTGTCTAATTTCTTATAAGAACGTATATTACCTCAAAATTTTCAAAGACTTGACATTTTAATGGTTTCAGGTTCACCGCCCAGGCAAGCCTAATCTCTCTCCATTATATATTTAAAGTGGGATTTGTGGCTTTGGCTCCATGACTCCTATTGGTTAATGGGAGTCAGGAGGCCAAATCCTTACATGCTATTTTGACAGGTTTCTCCCTGTGTGTTTAAGTCTTCTAAATAAATGAACCTGAACCTAATAAATAGTCAAATAAACAAAAGCCACTTTTCTATTTTGACTAATGAATTAGGCTTCCAACCACACCTGATCAGATTTACAAGACTGCTGCAATAAAATCAGTTAAAAACCCCCAACCTTCATTTTATGACTACAGGACTGCAGCGGCTCTCAAGGAATAATAAAGGAATTCCCCTGACCTACAAGCTCATTGCAGCTGGTTTGAATATGTAAAAGAGCTTGTCAGGAATGTTTTGCTTTTTCCTAAGAAATAGATACCTTTTTTTTAAACCTGCATTTTTCTTTTCTAAGCATATTTTAATTCTAACAAAAAAAAAATCATTAAATATTCAGAATGCAATTTCTACAGGAATAGGATGAAGTCTGAGAACCTCCATTTCCTCCAGAATACATAACAGAAAATGACTGGTGATTAGGTAAGGGACAAAATTTCTGATCTCATATTTAAAAAAAAAAGTATCAAGCACCCTAACAGAAATAACAAATGTCAAGGAAAAAAGACATAGTGGCAATCATGGTCTTCTGGAATTGTTTTGGTTGAAAACCTTTGTTGATTCTCAAATTTACAAGCAAATCACTGCTTACCATGTGTATCAACTTGACTTCATCCTCAGCCAAAATTCAGTGACTGTAGAGCCTTCTGGTAACATGTCACTGGAAGTCACAGGAAGCTTTCCTTCCTGGTTGCGCAAATAAACCAGATCACTGCAGGTGCTACTCCAGTTTACTGACTAGAATAATACCCACCAAGGGGGGAGGAAGGAAGGGAGGGGAGCAGTGCATTACATGTCCTAGTAAATCTAATCATCCAGTAACTCAGTTCTCTCCCACTATGACATAGCATTCAGACTCCTCAACAGAAAAAAGTTTTACTCTGTGGCAGAAATACTTAAGTAAAATATTAACTATTATAGACTCTCAATATCATGCCTCTCAGCAGCACATCATAAACAGTAATATCATTGCAAAGGAATGGCAGAAGTCCACTAGAACATGATCTGGACACTATTCGTAGGATTACAGAAAATCTTGCAACATACTGTAACAAGCTCTAAACATGTTCACTACGGAAATCAGGATTCTTTAATGAAGACGGCTCTCAGGGATGGATTTGCTTATCCTATTATGTCAGCCATTTTGGTAACAGAGAGACAGCTGGCATAGTCTGCAGATCCAGAGCTGCATATCGTCAGAAGTACACACTTGTACTGGGAGAAGCAATGGTAGATAGAATGGGCTACCTAAGGCAAATTGCACACTACAGCTCTCCAAGATTTATCTCCAAGTGAGGAGTGGAGGAACAGCTCACTGGAGTACGTGAAAATGACTGTCTTGGATAATAGATTCTGTTTTGTCCATCCACATTATGATAGTTTATTGTAATTTTATGTATGTTATGTATTTTCCATTATTCTTCTCAACATGATGCCCAGGCCATTATGAATGATTTTTGTTGACTTGATATTAATGCATACCGTATGTGATTGCCCCACTGCCTCTGGGAATAAAGGTGTAAAGTGCTGGTTAACATTCTTTCAAACATTTCCAATTGCTTCTTTACTGTGCATAATCTTTACTGACCTCCACACTAATTTCATTTTAGAATCTGCCTGAAGGGAATAGCTAGAGGTGTGAAATAGCTGGAGGAGGATAATATGACACCTTATTACGAAGTAGCAGTTTGAAAGTTGTCAGCTTGGTCCTCCGTTTAAAAAAAATACAGCACCATGCAATAGCTGTATTTTGAACAGATGGACCTAGTCATACAGCATGAAACCAAGAGGCAGCCCAGACAGATTTAATACATATGACCCCTCTCCAGATCTATGCATATTATTATTGTTACCATTGCCATTTTCATTCTATTACTGTGGTAGATAGCAGTCCCACCCATAAGCTAGATGTTCATCACACAGATCTGATCCCAAAACATCCACAATCTATGAATGAGATGAGAAAAACACTAGAGCTACAGCCAGACAAGCACAAAGAAACACAAAGAGAGTATTGATCAGCCTGACAAAGGAGCTGGTGGTTGATGTACCCACAGCCTGAGTGTGTGCTCAATTCCCCCTGGACAGCTAATAAACTGTTGTTAATCAATTGTAGCACAAAACCACATTAAAGGGCAATTCTCTTTAGTAGCTGACTATTTCTGAATGAATACCTTAAACTTCCACTATCAATACCTGGAGACCTGCAGATCGTCTAAATAAAGGATCTTTGCCACAGACAGTATAGCTATGTTACTTTTCCAGGTGAAGACGATTAATTCCACAAGGTACAGCAGAAATTAAGATCTCCTGCAAAATTCTGTTTGAGAGAAATGATGGTCAGCACATGTCCAAAGTTTGACTGGAAACCACTGTTCCATCTCCTTCTTTCCCTTATTCTCTCTGTCTCTTCCATGGTCTTCTCCCTATCCCTCCCCTCCCCCCTTTTTTTTTTCTTCTCTCTTCTTTTTTCCCTCTTAATTCTCTGGTTTGTTATTATTGTTTGTGTAGCACACAAGCATTTTTTAAACCATTTCCCCGTTGAGGGAGTCTACAGGGCCAGCTCTGCGTATGATCCACTTGAGGATCACACATAAAAAGCACTCATTTCCTCTGAATGAACCAGTTCACCAGTCTCCTAACTTTCCAGTCTCAATCCCTAACACTGTTTGAAAGAATTGTCTTTCACAATGCAGTAGTTAGACTAGAATTATAACCCCTGCCCTCCAAATGTGAGCCAACCCCTCATCCTTTACTCCACTTTTTGGAGCAGGGATGCAGTTTGCCAATGGCTGTGCTTATTGCTGCTGCATCCTGGTATACAAGACAGCAATTTGTATTTCTTTTCCAGAGAAATGACGTTTGACAAAACCTGAAAGTTAAAGAATAAAATCCTTAACTGGAAAAGATCCCTGGAGTCTTGTGGGAGAAAAAAAAAACAAACAACCCACAATCTGTAATACAAGCACAAATATGGAATAGTAAAAAGGCAATCCAGAGAGAAACTGATATATCTGATTAAGACTTCATGAAAACCAACACAGACAGTGAGCTGAATAATAAAGTATTCAGAAGAAAGGCGCTTAAGCAAATTATTTCTATTTATGGAAACAGAGAGATGTTATGAGATACAAAGTCAGAAAAATCCTTGCATATATAGGATGAAGCAATTAAGTGGCAACAGATTTATTCGTGGCATTATAAACAGAGTGGGCAAGTTACTTCTAAACCCAAGTCATCTGTGTAGCTTCTGCTCTTTTCTGAATGATAGATTATACATAAATCATGTTTTAAGGTACCCATCACTATAGTATATGACTTACATCATAGCAAATACCTCTTACCACTGAAGATGAAAAAGTGAAGAATCAATGAAAATTAACTAACCTTATACAGCTCTGGTGTGCAGCTGCTACGAAATAGATGCCTACTGACCTCACTAAAGCTGCACCAGAAGATGTGACCCCTTCATGTCCAGAGCTTCAGAGTACATTGCCTACAAAGACATTGCCATTTCGCATGACCTAAGCTTGATCCTCCTCTCAAATGCACAAAAGGCCTTTCCCATTACTTGAACTATAAAGTATTTCTTTCAAACACTGGGACAAAAGGAATATTTGAAACCAATGATGCACACACAATTTTAAAACTCAATCTGTTGAGTGGAAAAAGCCATTCATGTTGAATTCGAAAGATATTTATAGAACTGCAGCTGAACAGAAATGCTGTTTTTTAACAGAAAACCCCTCCTACTTCATAATTAACTTTGTGTGCAGGAAGTCACTGTTCAGATGTGTCAGCGATAGGTTCATGCTAATAATTAACCATGACAGTAAGGTATGCTGAGGCAGCCACATCCCTCTGCTACCTGAAAAGCTATGACTGGGAGACTGCCCAGAATCCTGGGCACTGAACCAACAAACCCAAAGCGCGAAAGCAGTGCAAGGTAGCTTCTGATGGCCTGTACTGGTTCCAGTATCAACCTGGCTCACTCTTGTCACCACTCAGCTACAGATCAGGGGACCTGCATGGCTTACCCAGAAGACAACAGAAAAACTCAACACTGCCAAGTCACAGCTGGGTTAAGGTGCGCTGAGCAAGTACAACAGTGCTGTCTTTCACAACAAAAACACTTCTATTTTTACAAAAATAAGGTCTCTAATGTGGAGAGGTAAAAAAAAAAAAAAAAACACCCAAAAAAACCCAAGCAAGCAAGCAAACAAACAAAAAAAAGCCCCACAGACTTTCCAGTTACAGAACAAAATCCTTAAACTACTGTTGCGGCATAGGAATGATTTATGCTTGTTACTTGGACTGCAGAGCCTGCAGATGTGGCCCGAGAACTACCACCCTATGCCATGTGCTCCCGTATGTCACAGAGGGCAAGCCAGAGCGTCAGACTCCGTGGAAACTTCAGCGATAGGACAGCCTCATAAATAAGAGGTTTAAAAACCTAGTGTGCAGTTCTGTATCTGTCATTAATCTGTGCCACAGTCAGAAAGGGTCGTCTTTGCTTCTCTTTTCAGTCAAACTGGGACAGGCAACATCCTTTTACCCATTGTTCACCTATCTCATTTATGCAGGCTGCAAGCACCTTGGAGTCGTGATTTTATTTTAATTAGCACAGTAGGCTCTGGTCTAGGAAGCACCTACTACTGGAATATCAATTAGCTTTTAACACTGCCATTCAGAAGGCCTCAGCGCTGCAAATCGGGGAGCTCTGGGGTAATTTTTCTCAGAGCCCTGAATGCACAAGTAACCCTTACCTGCCTAGACCAGTTTCACCCGAGGACTCCACTCGCACACAACCAGCACGAGAGCCATGCTTCGGCACAGGTCCTTGCCCAAGCTGGGCTGCAGCTAAGCCTACCCTGAGTCTTTACCTTTGGCTACCACTGACAACTGTCCAGCTCAACTGCAGCCAAGCCTTGGCAGGAGGAACATGCCCAGTCATGCCAGGCCAGATGGCACCTAACCCTGGCTGCTGCCAGCAGACCTGCTCTGCCCTGGGTCCCACACAGGCACACGCATAGCCCACTTTCTACCTTTGGCTTGTCTTCCTTTATGGAGCCCCTGCCCTCACTACTTCCCCACAGTCAGCCCAGGCAACGGCAATGACCCAAGCCCAGATGGAGCCAGGCCCACGGGTGGAAGGGTGGGGCTGGGACCCCAGGTGGGGCTGGTCTGGGCAAGTAGTGCCTACAGATAGATGTCCTCAGGGCCCTGACAATACTTAATGCTGACCAGCCTCTTCTTCCTACTGCGGCCTTCATGTTATCATTTTAGTCCCAGAGTAGGGAGTGCATTTCACTTATTAAGATCTCTAAGGAAACGATATGTGCAAACTGTTCTTATAATTTAGTACATCCATCATCTGGTTACATTTCAGCTCGTTCTTAACTTTACCTTGCAAACCCAACCTAAACCACATGCAGGATTCAGAAAGGTGAAGATAGGAGGTCATGCAAAACAGTCTTCTATGCTGCTTTAAGTACTACCAATTCCAAATGTTTTCCAAAAGCAAACCCTCCAGAATCGTAAATTGGCTGAAAATCAAGTGTGGGGTGGGTTTTTTTGGTGGGTTTTTTTTTTTTTTTTTTGTTATGTTTTTATAGCAATATCTTTGAGTTTTATTTCTGCTTCTTTAATTCCAGCTGTGCTGGGGAAGAAAGGAGCTTGGTCCATTTGGAGATTTATGCAAAACACTAAACAATGTCTGATAGCAGAGACGATCCTTTTAAAGCTGATTACTTGATATTAGGAAAATAAATAATATTAGAGAAAGATTCAAAGTCAATTCAAATAAAGAAAATCAACATTTATATGTTGTGCTATTAGAGAATGAATTATTTTTAAAGCATGGAATGAGATACTGTTTAAATACTGCACTGAACTCACCCCCAAAATCCATAACACACTAATTTTCCTTCCTTGCCTAAATGGGCAAGCAGCCTGAAGCAAGATTTTTTGTTTTCCTTTACTTCTTGTTTCCTATCTGAATTTATTCATGACTAGTTATACTAATTTTTTAAGTTGTGCTCACATTTTTCTTTCAAATTAAATAGCTTTTCTGTCTTCTTTACTTTTTTGGTATATCTGCAGAAAGAAAGCTTTCGTCTCTTCATTATGCTATGCTAAACAAGCCAGATTCAGATATTCTAATGCAACCTTCTTCTTTCCTCAAATCTCTTGTCATCTTCCTCTTTAGCAGTAACACTTTCTTACATACAACTTGCCACAATGTACTCAAAGTTGGAGCAAATTCATACATGTAAATAATGAGTATTAGTAAAATTAATTGATTTCTCTCTGTCTCCTACCTTATTTCTATCAATTCCAGTGAACCCTCAGTTAGGCAGAATATCTTCTAGGACTCTATTTTTTTTATAACTTATATTAGTCTTCATTTATTTCCAAAATACTGAAAAAATATTTTGGCACTACCAACACAATTTCTTTATCAGAAATACCGAATACTTCTGTGACTTGAACTTGCTTAATGCCATTACTTTGACAGCTGAAGGCAAAGCAGGCTCTACTATCCCCAACAGAGACAGAAAAATGTTATAGTACCACAAATGGTCTTCCATGACAGCCAAACTTCAGGCTACCAGTAGATTTGTCATTAATACTTAGGATGACTGAGGAAGGAAAATTCTTCCCAGTTGCAAGCACAGGCATTTAAGGATAAATGCTCAGATCACAGATTCTGGCAGAACTCATGGATGTCTCTGAGGGAGTCATTCAGGTTTTTGGGGGTCTTTTTTGTTGTTTGGTGGGGTGGTTTGGTTTTGGATTGGTTTTAGGTTTTTTTTTGGTGTGTCTTTTTACCAAATAAAACTGCTTTTCTGCCATCTTGTGCTTTTTTTAATTACATGATAAGCCTTTGGAGATACTGATCTTCTGTCAGTAGGGATTATTGTAATACAAAAATATTAAGGAGCACATAAAAGGACAACAATGGCAAAAAGGTTCAGTTGGGCATTAAATTTTGTCAGCAGGGAAAGATTTTACTAGTTACCATAGCAGCATGGTACAGGTACAAACCCTCTGTGACAATTCTCTTAGCCCAATATCTTCTTTTAAATTAGAACCAAACAGATATGTATTTTTAAAAACTTTTAAAAGGGGTTTTACTGACATAACTGTATTGACCCACCATTATACTTAAAGTCATAAAAAAATAAATTCCATTGTAGACCTACCTTTGCAAATTTGAAATCCAGTCACGGAAAAGTAGTGGAAAGATGCAAGTAATGCATTGAAATATTGTCTTTTTCTCTCTGCTATCCCTCTGTAATAGTTACTCTTTTTACTTATTACCTATATATTTCTAAATTTTGATATTTCACATGTGCAGACATTGATGTGCTCTCATGAATCATGAGACAGGTTCCCTTCAACAGTTATGTTTCCTCTTTCTGAGACTACTAATAGAAGAGGCACTTTCTCAACTATTGCTACCTTTATGAGCTATATTGCTAATGATATCTCAGACATCAAAAAATCAATAACATTAAGTTATTAGAAGAATTGACACCGTAGTTAAGAACAGGATGGAAAACATCTAACCAGGAAGACTTATCCTGAAGAAGAAGTGATACTTGGCACAGCTGAAGAAAGAAATATTCTGAAAGTAGTGATGTATTAGAAAGGGAAATACAGCATGCTGCTTCTCTCTATCAGGTGCAACATCTTAAGTGATACCCATGCTGCAAATACTTGTGTCTTAATCTACACATAAAATGTGAGTGCTTGCTTTGTTTTTCCTCAAAGCTTTTATGCTCTTTATTTCAGCTTAAAGAAAAACAAAAGAACAAAGAATGTAATCAAACATAAGCCTACTATTTATATTATTTACTCATCAAAATTTCATTTTCAGGCATCTTAGGGGCAGGAAAGTTCACTTGAACATCCAATTTGATCTTCCATTTACAAAGAGCATGTCATTAAAGCGTAATGTGTCCCTGACTAATGCATTTTCCAGGAAGGCACTCACCCCTGAAGAAATCCAGTGACGTTGCTTTTCAGTATAAAGCTATTTACTCCTTCCAGAAGATTCCTTTATAACTTTTCTCTGCACCATCTTCAACTGTCCAACAGACTTCTAAAAATAGGCACAAATTTCATTTGTGCTTCCAGACAGCATTTTGCCATGACCCAGCTGAGGGCTTTGCACACTGTTAGTCCCTCAGGGCTGTATGGATGTTCCCTTTGAGCCCACTCTTGGGTGGAGGGAGATCCTACCACACCCCCCATTACAGTGCTCAGGAAGGCTCCTACATAATGCTGTCTCTGCTCAAGCCATGGCTGATGCCAGGGCTGTCACCCTGGCCACACTGACATCTAGCTGTGCTTCTTCCCACCCAAGGCCAGATGCTGTTAGTAAAGTCAGGGGCAAAAATCTAATTGACCCTTGTGTTCATTTTGCTCTCAGCTTTGAGACTGGCTATAGCTGATGCAAATCAAAGAGATGCTCCACGTGTCCAGAGCCTTACGGACACTGCACCCAGCAGGAGGCACCTTCAGCTCCCTTAGCACTGTGGGAAGCCAGTTGTCCGCAACAGCAGCAGGTTGACACCACACTTCCTCCTGTCAGAGACATCTAGGTATCACCCTCTTGGGTGAGGACAGCATTGTCCCCCTCCAGACACCTCACACACTGAAACTGGACAGGGTGTTCCAACATTTGCTTTACCTATGACAAACATGAAGAGAGAAAAGTTATCCGCCCACCCTCCTGCATAAATCTCCAACACGTTAGTCCTTTTCTGTCATTTTAATGTTTTTTATTCACTGTTATATTAATGTAATTCTTAGTGAGCTGCTGCTTTCTAGAATGCTGCGCACTCCCTTTGCATTGCAGCCTATACTCCTTTTTCCTGAATGCATGCATCTTGGTGACTGGCTATATTAAGAGAATATTTCACATGACTGCAACTATCTTACCAAGTGATCTATACAGCTCTGTAAGACTTCTGCCGCATCTCTCATTTTGATAAAGCTTCTGTATTGTCAAGCACTTTAAGATCAGCCAATTAGCCAGTTCTTTAGAAATTATTTTTATTCCCAATGTGCAATCTAAGTAAAAAAACCATAGCAAGTTATTCTTCTTAGCCAGACTCATAATCTAATCAACAAATAAAATTACGTTTGTCTTGCAAGACCCATTTTCACAAAGCCGTGTGAACTACCATTGGGTGAAAATATGCTAACGGGGAATATTATCATTCAGTGGCAATTAAATGCAGGCTGCAGGTAGAGAAGCACTACAGTTTGGTCTCCTTTGCTTGACCAAGCTGATGACAAATTAGCGTGTGTATCTGGAGAACAACTAGCTGTATTGTCACAATACTTACCAAAGTATGAGCATGACTGCATGGATTTAAAGTGAGCTACAGACCTGGTCATTTAGAGAAGCATACTGGAAGACCAGAGGAGGAACTACGTCAGTGCATTCAATAGTGATGCCCACACACACAAATGTACATTAAAATGGTTCAATGTAAAAGTGACCACTACTGCACATGGTATTCACATTTGAAGTCAGAACGTGAATACACTAAAAATTGACAGAAGTGCATAATGGTTGGGATTAATTAAACTCAGGACTCAGTGTGTATTGCCTGACATATTAGAAGCTTTGTTGCAAATATTCGAAGAATAATAATTTGTGTGAGGATTCTCATAAAGATTTTATAGAATAGGCTTTACAGGGTCTTTGACACAATGGTTTGGCGAAGCAAACTGCACAGAGAATTAGCATAATCTTTTTTCATTTGAACAAAATCCCTTCCTCAGTGGAGAGCTGTATTTTTTTCGATGATTTTTGACAAAGCAGCGTATTTATCAGACTATTACATAGTATTAACAATCACTTTTAAAACACTTTTGAAGTAGATAGTACACTGAAAATATATCAATTAAAGCTTTTGAAGAAATTATGTCCAGGGCCATTTATTCTCCTTTGAGTCACTGAATTTCTATGTAATTTTCTTCAGTGGAGTTAAACAGACAACATACTGCAGAGGAAAGCCTGGCGCTGCCTATGTTGTTTGCTGGTGTGAAACATCATCTTTTGTGTGCAATCTATAAATTAAAACCCCTTATGTCACCACTTGCCACATTCATTCCTAATTTGGATGCTAGATTCTTATGTAGTCTATGCTAAATGTTTAGAGTTAAACTCCAGTGGGTGGCCTTACAACTGTTTGAGTATTAAAAGGACGTGATAGGGACAGCAGAGAACAGCAAATCGGTTTTGTTAAGAATTGCAACCATTTAAAATTCCCTATAATTCAGCAAAAGAACAAATTACACAACTTTTGAAAAATAAGTTTTGTCTCTATCCAGTCTTTATGGAGAATCTTGGAGGGGATGTTGAGGAAGGAGCTCGAAGAGACTGGGAAATTAGAAAAGAAAGAAGTCACGAGCCTGAAATCTACACTGGGCCACAACCCACCAGGCGTCTGCCAAGGAGCTGGGAGGGCGAGGTGCCTGAAATCTGCTCCGAAGACAAATGCCTCAGCTGCAAATGAACAATCAGATAATTGTCATCAAATTCCACACTGTCCCATGAATTGTTTAGATTTTGATGGACCGGTAAATTTTAAGTAAAAAAATACTTCTTTGCATATATTTATTTACTGTTTAGGTATCTTTCTCAACTGCAATTTAGAAGTACTTTTTCTGTCCATTTTTTTAACAACTGGGCATCAAACAGTAATGTAAAAGCAAGTAAGTGCTATGATTTTGCACTGAGTTTACAGTGTAAAGGTTACCTAGTAAAAATATTTACAGATAAGCCTTTCAAAGTTAAAATTCTGTCTTTGGCCATTAACTGCTTTAGCAGTCATTAAATAAGCAAAGTACAAAAATATATTTTAAAAAGTTTTCCTTCTGACAGATCCATTTGTAAGCTATCTTTACTGAAGAATAACTTCAAACAATTCTGAAAGCTACTAATGGTTGTTCCATCTTGAGGATGATTGTCACATTTATTAATACTCTGTAAGCTGCTTTTCACACTTCATTATAGCTGTGTTGGTTAACAGAACATACTTTGGTTGCATCCTAGACATCATTTTCATCAGCGACTTTACTTGTGGGCTTCCACTGAATCTTAAATCAAGAAATACCTACATTTTATATATATACATAATGAGATAATAAAAAATGCAGACAGCAATTATTTATTGTTAATATGAATCCAGTTCAAATACAGCAGCTACACTAACAATATTATACTAAAATTATCAGAACAGAATTCTATCCTAGTATATTGAAAATGAGCCTGTCTTTCCTCCTTCCTCCCTCTGTGGCTCAAGTTCTTGTATCTCAGTCTTCAATGGGGAAAATTATTTATGCAATTTATAGAATTTAACAACCTTTTAAATCTTGTCAACAAATACAAATAAAGATCAGGTAGACGTAGAAAATAATATTCCTTAGTATTATTAGCTTACACTAGTATGAGGTTCAATTTTTACATTACACAAGCATGCATATCTAAGTACATAAAATTAAGGCTGATTTTAGTGCTGATTTATGTTAATTACAGTGCAATGTGTACCCAACCCAACCCTGTTGAAATGAAGTACAGCACTGATTTCAGTGATTCTTCTGAGAATGAGATAAACAACACATGAACTGAGAAAGGGCCAGGGAGGGGATTTGGGAGAAGGAAAAAACCTATTTAGTAGATTTGCAGTGTCAGCAACTGTTCACCTCTGTATCGCTATGGTAGACAAGTTTTTAACTTTTGCTACATAAAATACAACAGATTCCATTCATATGAGTATTGAATTAATTTTATGAGGCATTACGATTCAGATGGAGAGTCTGAATTAAAACTCAACTTCTCCTGTAGTAGTGGAAAATGGACTCTAAAGTTGGCCAAGAATCTGGCTGCCAGACTTGCCCCTGCACACATTTGTAAGTACTCTTTTCCATCTTGCACCAACAAATGGAATTTGCATTGTATTGCAAGGACAACTGGGCTTTACTTTTATTTTGAAGAAATGATGCGGCAACTGTGAAAGAGGACACTTCTTTTAGATTTTTTATGAATCATTTAATACTACAAGATTAAAAAAAAATAGTAATTATGTGATGCTACCAGTTATGCTTAAACTGGAAGGCAGGATGGAAGGAAAATCTCAAGGCATGAAAGCAGAGGGGTAGAGAGGAAAAGGCCTGTGATGTAAAGCAGATATAAGCACTGCTTAATTGATCAGTACTGTCTCATCCCTTTGTTCTCCTCCAGAACTGTATTAGAAACAGAACATTTCAGTACACCCGTATGTAAAAAATTGAAAAGGAGAGGGGGAAAGAAAACTATCATATATTCTTAGATCACTAGAAATGTGTAACAACATGTTTTACTTTAAGCTTACTGATTAAGTTTAAATTAAAGGACACCAAAACATGAGAACTGACTATAGTTATACTGGTAGTGAGAGAAAGACCATGCAATTATTGTTCAGTTACTATAAGGAGAAAGGAAGTCATTGGCTTACGATACCAGAAGGGCAAGCAGCTTTTGCCTGAATTCACAGCACTCATTGGAAGCCATCGGGCTGATGGTGGCTGTGCAAAGTGAACAAGGCAGTGACAACGGCAGCAAGAAAGAACAGATCACAGAGGATATAGGTTAGGATTGTAGTCTCAAGGCTTGCTGCCACTGAAAGAGGGGATCTTCCTCTTCAAGGCCCCTCTGAAAGCCCTCTCCCTCCACTATGCCCAGCCACGAAGTTCTGGGGAGGCTCTCTCCCCCTCCCTCCCAAAGTACCTTCTTCAGGCACCTTGGGCTGGGCACAAAGAGCCACTAGAAGCAGGACGCACACAACTTGGAAGCATAAAGCCATGATTTATTGCTAAACACACAGAGGATATCTAGGACATAACAAGCATTAACTACCCATCCTGACAAAACACTGGAATAGCCATGGTTACTGAGGCAGGCATCATGCCGGGGGAAAGGCCGATGTGTAGTGCTCACTGGGAAAAATCTGTAACACTGCTGAGTTGCCATCTCCCACCATATCTGCACCACCAACCACAATGACACCCTGGGTTGGTTTTTGTTTTTTCCTATAAGATTTTACACTTCTCCAGGTTAGTGTTTTGCTTTCTGAATCCCCCAATAATCTTTCTTCTGTTCAGCTGAAGCCTCAGGGGAGCAGGAGAAGATTACAGAGAAAGTTACAGACAGCTGTTCCTGGTATTTGTTGGACCTTTTTGAGGTTTGATTTAAATCACTGATATGGTAAAAGGGAATGCAGGGCTTTTCTATCTTTTCCTTTCTTCTTTTGCCCCCCTCCCTGAGTTTGCTTTCTGGCAAAGTAGTGAGTGAAGGCAGTTTACAACAGGTCTCAGAAGCACTCTCCTAGTGAAAGGTTAGTAGGGGAGAAAGGGGAATAGGTAGTGGGAACTCCACTTTTTGATGGCAGTAAACTACAGAGTCAGCTCACTATATGTTATGAAGCCATATTTGCATTAAAATGTTTTCAAACCTCCATTCATGTTTAGGGAACTGTGTGAAGGAAATTAAAGGCATATCAGTTATCTTGATAACCTTTGTAGGCAAGTAAAGTTCTGGAAGATCAAAAAAGGCAAAAATACTACCTGTGTTTTAGGGAAGAGAGTAAGGGTAAACGGTGAAATTATAGATGAGTTAGTTTTAGTTCCTGCAAAAATACTGGAATACATCACACAAGTGATTCATAAGCACCTTGAAGAAAATACGATTACTAACAGCTAACATGGATTTGTCAAGAATAAACAGTGTCAAACCACTTTAATTTCCTTCCCTGAAAGAGTTGATAGAGAACTATTAGAGCTCTCTCATGTATCTTCTCTTACTCACACAACATTCTCACAATCTAAATGCATGCCAGATAAAATCTACAGCAAGACTGAAAACATCGTTAGAAATTGTCCTTCAGTGTCAAAATGAAAGAATGTGTTATGTAGTCATCTTCACCTAGTATTAGACAGTATTTTTATTGATGGCCCAGCTGAGAGTATGCTTATTGAAGTCACACAGAAACTAGCCAGTACAGACCGCAAATGTGTTACATCCAGTAAATGAGGTGATGATCTTGAAAAACTGGAAAAATGCTCTGTGAAATATTGAAATAAATAAACATTATGTTCTACACTTAAGCAGAAAAAATAAGCTTATGTATTCTGAATGAGTAATCCCTGACTAGGCAGCAGTTTTGCAGGAAAGATCTGAAGGTTTTAAAGGATCATAAACTGAACATGAGCCAACAGTGTTAGCCATTATGAAAAAGTATACCAGGGGGTAAAATACAGCCTGCAAAACATGAAGCACAATCCTTTCCACTCAGCACTGGTAAGACCACACTGTATGAAAGATGTGAGCCAACCGGACACTGCTAGAGCCACAACAAGAGAAAATGTGATCTGACAGAGATGTTTTGTTTAGCAAAGAGAGGACAGTGCTGAGAAATAGCAGCTTTCAAGCAGTAAAAAGCTGCTGCAAAATTCTCCGTGTCCATGGCAATAGGACAAACAGTAATGAGCTTAAGCCGCATTAGAAGAGATTCAGGTGAGACATGATGGTAAATTTTCTAATGTTGAGGTAATGAAGCCCACTGGAATAGATTGCCTAGGGAGGCAATGGAATCTCTAGCATTAGAGAATTTTTAAGAATACATTAGACAGATATCCATCAGAAATTAGACAGGTGTTGGGCAAGGGAAGGGATTAGATGTCCTCTTGATGTCCTTTCATCCCTGTTGTTTGAGACTGTGTTACCAAATTTCAAAATGACTGTATTACGAACTAAATATGGTTGTAAATACATTAGACTACCGGTGGTCTTAACTGTTCACTGCAAGAGTATAATGCATTCTGGTTTCTGATTAAGTAACCTTCAAACTTCTGAGATTCAATAGGAGGAAGGGGGGATTAAAGCCTTTGTGTAGTATATTTCATCTGTCAGTGAGAGGTACTATCAATTTTAACTTCATCATAATGCAAATGGAATGAAAGCACTAGGATTTTAACTAAAAAATGTTTGTTCAAGACGTATCACTGCACCATGACGACCATGCTATGTGTTTATTCAGTGGAATGTATGTTCAGAAAAGTGAATAATGTTTGGAGGAAAGAAAAGGAACACAACCAGAGAAGTCATTAAAAGCTCTTTTGCTGTGAGGAATCATTAACAATGTTTGTTCAGTGTTTCATGATTTCAGCCATGAAAGTTGCTGTTGAAAAAAAATACTCCACACTAGGAAATATGGATATGTCACTGACTCAGAGGCTGACAACAGCAGTAAAAACATACGCTTTAAAATGCGTTTTTTGCTTTGGGTCTGAGAATTCTGCAAGGCTGAACCTGATGCTACAAACTGATATGATTTGTTAATTTGGGACTAAAATAGTAATATCACCCCTACAAAAATGGTGAGTAACTATTTAAGGTAAAACCTAAGAATTGAATGTGCTGGGCAAATCAAAAGCTTTATAGTGTGTCAAGTCCCTATCTTTCCACGAGAAAAGGGCCACAGCAGCTAAGCTGGGTAGTCGTTTGCCACCTCCAGTGGAAGGATGAAGTCGGGTGAATGTCCTGGTTTCGACAGGAGTAGTTAGTTTTCTTCTTAGCAGCTGGTACGGTCCTGTGGTTTGGATTTGAGATGAGAATAATGCTGGTAACACAGGAATGTTTTAGTTGGTACCAAACAGTCAAGGACTTTTCAGCTTCTTCTACTGCCCTGCCAATGAGGAGGTGGGGGGTACCCAAGAAGCTGGGAGGGGACTCTGCCAGGACAGCTGACCCAAACTGGCCAAAGGCGTATTTCATACTGTAAGATGTCATGCTCCATATGTAACTGGGGCATTGGGTGGGAGGCTGGGCAGCTTGGGAATTAGCTGAGCATTGGCTTCAGGTGGTGAGAAATTATGCTGTTCATCACCTGTTTTGTAGTATGATTATGATTATTTTCCTTTCCTGTCACATTAAACGGTCCTTGTCTCCACCCATAAGTTTTACCTTTTTTTCCTTTTCAGTTCTCTC
>VWZZ01007320.1:131277-142658 GCA_013399095.1 Psophia crepitans | reverse complement strand
GCTGGGAGCTGGGTTAAACCACAACAGTGAATAATGAAGAAAAGACAGAGAATAATGAAGAATAGTCAGATTGTAAATGTTGTTGTGGAGACATTTAAGATAGCATAACACTTTTGTTATGAACTAGCTTTGGCAGACCGGGAAAAGCATACATTTATTCACAGATACTAGATATGTAATAGAATCATCTTCCTACTGGGCAAATGGGTATCCAGCTCTCTGAACTCTGAGACACAAACTACAGGTTATGTCCAGGTAAAGTAGCAGACTGTGGGCCAGGCTGCTTTCTTCATTAACTTTATATTTGGCAAACAAGACAGGGAGAGGCAGCCAGAAAACCTGTGAGGGCTTCCTCATCTGCTACCCAAGCCTTCAAATTGGCACAGGACAAAGACGGTTCCCCCTGGGCAACCACCCAGTGGGTAAGCCGCGCTGGAGCAAAGCTAGATGTGGCCATTCTGGGATCTGTCCCTTCCCATCACTACTGCAGGAGCTCAGGGAAATTGCATATGGTCTACCTGTGCCAGCTCTCCACCTCCTGGGAAATGCTGGGAAATGCCCTACATCTTCTGACTTATTATTCTCACGGAAGAAAAAAAGTTACTCTTGAACACAGATCACTAGTTGCAGATCTGACCAGTTGCAACAGAAGGAGATCTTTGGAAGAAAGAATAAAATCATTACAGACAGTAGGATAGTTAGTCCATGTTTTTGAAACTCTTTTCTGTCTGATGGACACTGGAAGAAATCCACTGTTTTGTAGCGTAAAAGGGATTTTTTTTTTAATGATTTAAACTCTACAGAGTCTTGCTAACTATGGTTATACGTCTACAAATGTATGGCATTAAATCTCTGACCACATACAGTGAATTACACAAGAATACTGTAAGTAGGCACACATGTAAAATGACTAATGGGGAAAAAAGAGAAGTTAATGATTTTGAAATACATTTGCAATTGATATTACCTAGAATGTCCTGAACTCTAGTTTTTATTGAATTGCTTTTTTTAAAGAATGTAATTATTTAAAAACTATCATATGCTCATTAGATATTTCGGATAGTAAAACACAGTAATGCTCTTTTAGCACTTCACTAGCTATTACTGCAATTTAATTTAGCATTTAGTCTCATTAGAGAAAGAACAATCTTGCCTTGTAAACAAATGTGTTTCTGAATTTGACCTTTGACTATATTTTGCAAAATGCTTCAATCTGTGATTGCCTGCAAACTATTTACTGAAGCTGAATATTTGAAATTTACTGGTTGAGCTATTTGACTAGTCACCTAATCCACCTTGCTGTTTTTCTTGTGTGAGTTTCTATTCTACAAAGACAAAATTTTTAGACAGAGGAGGATGAAAGAGAATCACAGGGTCTTCAGTTTTCTCAGTAATGCAGTTTAGAGAAGCATTGTTTCAGATGAAGCAGACCTAATTTTCTTTGTGATAGGAGAAATGTCCTCATGAATTTGGGTATGTGTATTGTTCCCAAACTTAAAGTATTTTGGCTAACATGTCTGCAAGTATCAGATTGATAATATGTCGCTTGGTGACAAAATACCAGAACTGCAGTCAAACCTACAAGTTCAATGCAAAATGAGTGAGGTCTTTTCTCTTCTTTATTCTCTTCTCTATTAGTTGAATTCCAAGGGTTGGGGAATTGCTTTAAAAACCCCAGTTCAAGAAGCTGTCTTGAGTAAAGACATACTGGTGTCTGTGTTAGCACACTACATCCAGGAATCAACTCCTGTCATTTGCTTTGGGAGATACCTGTGCATATGCCCCAAAAAGTAGTGAGGCAACTTGCAGAGACAGAAAAGCGCCTTGAGAAGATAATTTAGACAGGTGTCCAGGTTTGGCCTCTGGAGACCACCTTCTTTTTTCAGTGATTTTACTATTGGCTAGCTGTACTTCATCTGTAAACCTCTATGACACTTCCCATCAAGACACCTGTTAGTTGGTTGGCTAATTAAAAATGTCATATTCCCAGGGAAACACACATTTACTTCTTTCATCTTTCCTTTTGACCACTTCTCTCAAAAACATCCCACTTTCCTCCCCTTTGTTGTGGTTTTTGGTACCAGATTCAATACAATAGACTGTTCATATTCAGTGAGGTGCTTCCTAACTTTGGTTGAAAGTGACTATGAAAGGAGACATTACTGGACAGGAGTGGCCTTCTGCTCTTTTGGGCAAAAAGCCCAAAATATAAAGGTGTTCTATTAAAAGCTGTAAAATAAATGTTTCAATGACCTAATTTATCACTGAACTTCACTGATCACTTCAGGTTCCTGTTCTGCCTCATGGGTTGGATACGTGATATCAACAACTTCCAGAAAGCATCTATGTTGGGGATTTCAATGGTATAACACCTTTGCCACTTGCAAGCTGACACACGCAGGAGTATAGTCTCATCTGCTCGCCTGCGTTTGTGGGAGAGTGAGACACAGGGGAGATATGAAACATAGCCTCCAAAGAACACCACAGCAGCATTTCCAAACAAAAGTACTTGGGACAATTAACTTTTCTTTTTCTTTAATTAAAAGAAAAAAAAAAAGAGAAAAAAAATAGTCCAAAGTCTTTTCCCGAAACCTTTCAATTCAGGTCCTTTATGCTGTCATGCAAATGTCAATGTAATGTGTAAATAGAGTAGGGAAAATAATACCCATAAATGCTATCATTTGAAATGAAAAGGCACTGCAGGTTATGAAGTGCTGAGCATGTACTGCATCAGAGACAATTCATTGTAACTGTATATCCAGACCAACACGGCTTTGTAGCTTTTAACCCCTTAACTCATCTTTGGGGTGAAACTTGCAAATTAAACCCTGAACAGTCAAATCAGAAGTAAACACGGATGAGCTTTTACATTCAATTAGTCCCTAACATAAGCTGTCCCAGTTGACATTTTCAAAGGACAAAATGTGGGTTTACGTTCTTTCTGTACCTGGTTTTGCAGGGAGAAGCACAACACTTAGGCTGAGATTATTCAGAAACAACAGGTGCACACTTACTTCAGAAAATGGAAGAATCAGAGATGACCATCATCTTACGTTTGCCTTGGTTCTAGATGCTAAATCCTGGACTTTGGAGATTTTTTTAAAAATAAGTTCATCAAAAGAACTTAAAGGGTAAATTCAGTCTGTAAATGAGGGCAAATTTTCCAACAACAGAGAGAATAAAAAAGTTTCTTTAATGAATTTTTCAGGCTGGGATTAGACGAGAATATAAGAAGTGTTTTATAGCTCTTGGATGCAATGGAGGAAAAGCTACATCAACCAAATTAAAAGATCCCTGTTGCTTCAGTCATTGATTGTATACATGATCGACCTGAATTTATGCCTATCTTGGATATTGTCATGCATACATCTATCTTGCTTGTTCACCACAGAAACAGAAATCTCAGATACTTAGTGGCTTTTTCTCCTAATTATTTATTGCCTTGTAACAAACAGAAGAGAAACAGAGTGAGGATTTTTGATATTAAAAGATGTCAAACATGAGGTCTTACTGAGAGATTCATGGTAACAGATCAAAGATGAGAAAAAGAAACACATATGGAACAAGAAATCTCAATAGAAGTATATAATTGATACGGGAAAAGATAAATTGCTAACCTGTAGATAAATACTAAGAAAAGCATAAGTGTGAGTAAAATATAAGTTAAAACTGCTATACTGTTAAAACAGTCCCTGAATATTTTTATTTTTTTTTAAAAGAATAGACCCTCAGAAATTACACATGGAAATACACAAGGAAACATCAGAGTACCAGAACCCAGCTGGCACATTTGTTTCCCAAAAGAAGTCCTGCTGAGATTTTTCAGACTTCTTTGCTTATGGCATTGGTCATATGTTATGGCATGACGCTTACGGCACTGAAACAGAACAGGCTGCAGCCGATTCAGCGTGCGAGACAACAACACCAAATGGAATGTTAAATGGGATTTACGAGCCAGAAGAGACCTGCTGGTAACTGTCAGAAAGAAATGTGTTGTAAGTACCATCCGCTTTTGGTCTTTTAAATCCTGTGCTGAAACATAGCACATCTCTGGAAGATGCAGCTTGCACCACCTTACCGTTAATGTAACCAGAAGACTGACTTTTTTTCTCAAATTTATTCTTTGATGTTTGCTGTACTTCTACTGATATGTTCATGACCCACTATAGTTATAAGGGCCCTAACTGACTTCTCAATAATCATCATGCAGTGACACCACAAGGGTAAACTTCATCTACTATAAATACTACTGTGACGGCAAACATACTGACAGATTTCAACAGAGGGTAAAAGCTTAGAACTATGGACAGTATTCTGATTGTCTCACTTTAATGTTTATGTCACTAAGTTATCCAGATTATTAACATGGGGGAAGAGCACTGATTTGTTTAATTATGCCAGTATTAGATTAACTGAGAACACTACCATCAGTGATGAGTAAGAATGTGTGGTTGTATAGCCTTGTGATTTCTTTAGAATGACACAAACTGCTGGATGAATGCCTTCCAGTAAGAATATTGTCTCTTGTCATTTTACTTGAATTTTAAATCCTAATGCAATAAAGGAATGTCAGTAATAACAACTAAAACCCTTAAAGAAAAAGCTAATGTTGAAATTTTACCTGAGTCAAGCCTAGATGAGACTTAAGGATCAACTTTCTCCCCGTCAATGGGACTGGACTGATCTTGTGCCTTAAGGCTCTTAAATGAGGATGTAGGAGAGCTGTGTCACTGCCCACAGTTCTGATATTCTGCATGATGATTTCCAAATTTCGATTTTCTCACTGTTGTTTTTCCTTTTCATTAACTTGTGTTTTTAAAATATCCCACTGTATCAGTACTTCTACTTCTGTAGCAGGTTTTTCTGGCTTTTTTCTTCCTGTAGGCAGATATGCAAAATGCCTAGAAGAGATTAACCAATATCTGCCTAGAGGCAGGAGAGGATTTATTGAAACAGAAAATTCCCCCTTGTAACACCCACCCAATCTGCAGCTGTATCAGACCCATGAAATGAACTTGTACGTTAAATTTTCTTATTTTTCCAGTGTAAAACTGGTCTGTGTATTTAACAGATGTGACCAACACAAGTATTTTGCACAAGTACTTCTCTAGCTGCTCTTACTCTTTCTCTTCCCGTTTTCACTAAACTGACAGAGAAAGCTTTTATCGTCTTTTGAATACCCACCCCCAAGTCTGGGAAAATGTGAAAAAGCAAGCACCAGAGTAGAATGAGTGGGGAAGTGGAAACATTCCTTGAAAAAATGAAAGGAAGAAGAAGAAAGATGTCCTATAGACGTGTACACACTGAGTGTATTTTTTGTAGCTCTGAGAAATGTGGAAGCTTGCTTGCTTGTTTGGGGAAAACTAAGTTTACTTCAGTTTGTGCCTGACTGCAAGGTACTAGCCTCCAAAACAACTACCATGAATTTTTTAAACTGCAAGCCAACTAGAGCTGAACTTTGAAGGCAGTAAGTATGTTTTAATATGCCAATGAATCCAGACTCTTGAACTGGGAAAGAAAAAGAAAAACAAACAAACAAGACCCAACACCCTGCACATTTTAATGCCAACTGCAATAACGCATATGGGAACAACTAACCAAACCCACTTGCTTAGTGGATTTTCTGTTACCTAAGGTGTCTAAGTCAAGATTAGTGTCACATAAAAACCTGCGTCTGTAGCTTTAAATGCAAGCTGTGGTCTTGCAGCATAAATTAATTGGATGAGGTACTTAGTGTAGCTAATGCAGGAAGTCAGACTCAATAATCAGCATGCTCCCGCCTGCCCTTAGAATCTATGAAATGCCAAATAAATACTTTAACGGGAGATCTACTGCAGACAATATTCCCAGGAGAAAAATCTGGCCTTTGATTTTATGTATCTATCAATACCTTAAAGAGGTAAGTCTTTAATATACGGTTGCGGTCAAACTAAAGCAAATCTCAGATGTACGGAATGTAAAGGTCAAATGACACTTAATAAAAATTCCAACACTGGCAAGTAGCAAAATTAACTTTGTTTTATAACTGGCTTGCTCCTATCCGAAAGAATAGTTGGATTCTGTGTGCTAAATCCGTGTCTTTGCCTTAGGAGTTATGACAGACCACAAACTCTCGATTTCATTGGGTTGGACATCCCAATGAGGTAAAGTCATTAAAGACACAGAATGGCTTGTGTTCTGCAATGAAAAATAATTTTATTTCCAACGTACCAAACTCTACAGTTCAGGAATCATAGAATAGTTTGGGTCGGAAGGGACCTCAAAGATCTTCTAGGTCCAACCCCCCTGCCACAGGCAGGGACACCCTCCACTAGACCAGGCTGCCCAAAGCCCCATCCAACCTGGCCTTGAACACTTCCAGGGATGGGACATCCACAGCTTCTCTGGGCAACCTGTTCCAGTGCCTCACCACCCTCACAGAAAAGAATTTCTTCCTAACACCTAATCTAAATCTCCCCTCCTTTAGTTTAAACCCATTACTCCTTGTTCTGTCACTCCCTGCCCCTGTAAACAGCCCCTCTCCATCTTTCCTGTAGGCCCCTTCAGGTACTGGAAGGCCGCAATTAGGTCTCCCTGGAGCCTTCTCTTCTCCAGGTTGAAAAACCCCACTTTTTAAGATTGAGCACAATTAACCATACTGTAGCATTTAATCTAGGAAGATGTAATGGATTTGTAATATGTCTTTCTAGTGCAAAGATGCTGGAATAACATCAACTGTGTACTCCTTGACTCAAAAATAGGTGACCTACCAAACATCATCTCTCTTGTTAATGTAGCACTTGGTTTTTCTGACCCAGTAACAGGACTGGGAGACACCTTTTCCTATCTAGAGATAACAGCAGTGGGATTTTCATTTACATGGAAAGGTGAAAATAACCAAATAAAAATGGTTTTTATAAGTATATTTTTTGGGGGAGGAAGGCAGGGAGGCCGTAGAAGAGGGAGCAATTCCTAACAAAAACCTGTTGGTTGACAACTAAACTAAACTCCACATTCTTTATTGCACTTTGGGCAAGAAACTCAAAGAAAAAGGCCACAGTATTATAGTTTTCTTCACAGAGCAAAGAGGAGAAAAATTTAAAGGACTAAAAGACTGTAAAGGCTTAAAGGTTTGTTTTGTATGTCACTGAGAGCCATGTATGTGAAAGCAGAGTTACATGCAGAATGAAGAAAAGTATGTACTTGAACTGGTGTACAAATCCAAATGAATTAACTGTGCCTGAGGTGAGCGGATGCTTTAGCCCAAGCAGGTAAGACTTCACCATTAGAAAGGCTACAGTCGGGAGCACAAAGTAAAGCTTTGCACATGCATGTCTCGTGCGCCAGACAGAATGAGCTGCTTAAGATGCTCCTATGAGCAAAGATGGGAGAACTGTCAGGAAACCTCTGTCAGTTAACTGGTATGGCCAAGGCATGAGGAGCAGCACAACGCAGGCCTAGCAAAGATGGCAGAGGAAGGGCTGAACATGGACAGGCTGACCGAACAAGCATGGGATGGAAAAATAAATGTCTGCTAGAGCAAGGACCCTGCAAGGTGTGGCCAGCAGAGACAGAGGCAGGTAATGGAAGCAGCCACTAAAGTGAGGTTAACCGAAACAAGCCATACTAACAGATCAGATGGGTTTAAGTCAGTCAGACCTTGGTACCCAGAAAGTCTTAAGAGAACTGTAAGTAAGATATTGCAGATGTCTGACAAAAAATAGCTGGTCTCACCAAAGGAAACACCATAAAACCATTTTACTTAATCTTTAGAAATAGTAATTGTTACTTGCCTTGCACAATATTTTTTTCCCTCCCTTTATGAAAATATTGTTAGTCATTTGGCTCATGATTCCAAGTAGGGAAAATTAAATCCTAAGCACTAGAAAAGTTTAGTGTAATTTTTCCTGGTTTCCCACTGATAAAGTGAATCAGCCTTTTGGGTATTAAACTCTTTAAACCTTAATCAAGCTCTGACAGAAGGGTCAGAGCAGTAACATGTACAAGACAGAGAAAAGACCCCTGTATGACATTCTCCTCTCTGAATGCAGTAAATCTCTACTGCGTAGGCAGAACCTGCTTACCTGCAAGAGCAATGAGAAAGGAAACGGAGCAATGAGAAAGAAAATGAATTTTCAGCTTTCTTTTCAGCCAACCCAGGTGAACAGATTTAGGGAAAATAACAAATATTTTTCCTTACTGAATGAAGTTTGGTTTTGAGTAATTGAAAAAACCCAACCTTTTTTCATCATGGTAATAAGGCCATCTCCCCTTCAGGAAGGTTTCAGAAGAGGGCAGTTAGCAAACAACCCATGATGTAACAGTTTAGGAATTAATTACCCTTCTCATGGCTTTAGCCAGTAAAGGAGCAGAAGAAAGTAAGTGATAGTTTTTCTGTGCTACCAGCAAGAGAACATGACAACCATGATATCTTAAAAATGCCAGCCCCAGCTTTCTCTCTGCCACTGATAACATTAAATGTGGGCTAATGTCACACTTGGTGGACTATTGCCTGCTTGGAGAATAACAATGCTGCATAATTTGTGCTGATATACTACACATATACACATATAACTTTTAAAAAAATATGATCACATAATGTATTGCATGTTTGAAATAATGTAAAGAAACATTTTTTAAAAACTAAGAATATTTACAACTGTTAATTGTGAAAAGGGGGAAAATCACGACTGCTTTGACTTGAGGTTTGTGGATGTTTACTAGACTTTCTACTCCTTGTCTGAAAGACAAATCTAATGGATATCAAGGCACGCAGAGAGCTTCTCTGAAGTTCCAAACTTTCATCGTGCTTCTGGAGCAGCACAGAAATTGCCATTTGCATGGGGTGATAGCTGTTTAATGTTACTTTGAGGAAGAAAAGAAGTTTGTATAGAATTGACCTTTAAAATATTACATGATTTTAACATGTGGCTTTCTGAGTTCGAAGAAAATGTGACCTTACCAGACTTTTAATTTCACCAAAGGAATGTGGCTGGCCATAATCTGGTATCTTTGTGCTGTATTTAGCACAAGCCATGAAAACAGATGAGGTAATATTACTGTCCTGCAATACTGACTGGTACAATGAAAGTGTAGCTGCCCCCAAAGAAGTTATTGTTAATTTCAAAATTTAAGGGACAGTATCATTGCAGGTAATAACAGGTTGTAAATGTTTTGTTAGACTGCATGAATGGATAAATTACTCAAAATTTTCTAGAAAAAACTTAAAAGAGATGGAAAAAATAACTTTTTGAGGACATTTTCAAAGAGTAAAAGACAGGGGAGGGGAGCCAATTAGAGCTGCTGTAGATTTTGAAAACTCATTTTGCGATTAGGAACATCACCTGCAAGATAAAAAAACTCCCAACACCTATAAACATGATCAGATCAAAGATAATGTTTCTGAACTGAATTCTAATGTGAAAACATACTAAGAAAAGTTCTTGTTTAAACAATGGAACGTTACAGTTTTTCAGCCTTCTAATGCCGCCTGCATCTTTTCGCATTCCCACATCTTTATCTAAATTCAGGAGGTGGTTGCATCTCCGTAGGAACCATCAGGAGCACATTGACTCTGTGCAGTTCAGACATCCTGTTCTACCATTCCAGCACTTGTACTCAGTTCAGGTGAAGGAGCTGAATAGATTGAATAAACTCAGAGATACTAACAACTCCTGGCCACTCTTTCCTTTCAAAACAAAGTTCCTACCTCTTTGCCTGTCAGCAATGACATTAAAAACAGAGTGAAAGATCATACTTATAACCCCAAATTCAGAAAATGTTTAAGAATATAATTACCTTCCTGTCAGCCAGAAAAGAATTTGAGCATATTTGTAAAGTCCAGCTTGGAGGCAGTTCCAGTACAGTGAGAGCAGCTAAATATAGTTTCAAGTAATTCCTATGCCTAAAGCAAACATTATGCTATACCAATCCTGGAGGAAAACCACTTCCCCTTTGTCATGCAGGTCTGTTACTCTCAGTATTTCTTTCCCTTTGTTTTGTTCTAAGGCAGTGGGAGAAGCAAATGGGAACCCATCTGCCTCCACTTTTGAAGAGACTGGTCAGTTCTGTATATTTTACACCCATTTCTGACTATATGAGCAAAAGGATGTAGTCAAAGCCAGTGACTTATTCCTTTCTACCATCACTCCTAAAATGGGCAGCTAACAATATACATTATTCAGACAGTTTGCATTAATTTATGAAACAGAAGGAAGCAGTTTGTTTTCATATATTACTTTAAGCATGAAGTGCTGATTGTTGGGAAGAAAGGTTTCTGACATGACTTTGATATGGAATCAGGGATAGCAAATAACCAGTGAACAGAAAGATGTTATTTTTCAGCATGGCTTGAGTAAAGTTTTGCAAGACTGATCCTACTTTCATCATATCAAGATTGAATCAGATAAGATATACCAGTCCCTACATAGATGAATAGAATAGAATAGAATAGAATAGAATAGAATAGAATAGAATAGAATAGAATAGAATAGAACTAGACTGAAGGTAGTAACATGCTGTTTACCTGCATCTAAGGATTGTCAATAAAGACATGGATTTCATTGTGTGCAGCAGTGGCTTTCAGGCTATCCAGCTTTGTTTTAAGAGCAAAGACTTCATTTGTGTGTCCTGACAGCATCATCGCTGATAATACGCCCATACCTCCATAGATTACAGTATCAGGTTCTTGCTCACTGTCTTAGAAACTATTACAACAAACTTGAGGGTGTCATGGTGTCCTGGTTTCAGCTGGGAGAGAGCTAATTTTCTTCAAGGAAGTCAGTATAGGGCTGTGTTTTGGATTTGTGCTGGAAGCAGCGCTGATAGTGGAGATGTTTTGCTGTTGTTGGGCGATGCTCACGCAGAGCCAAGGTCTTTGCTGCTTCTCGCACCGCCCCGCCGGCGGGATGGCTGGGGGTGCACAAGCGAGCAGCAAAAGCAAAAAGCAGCAACTAACGAGCACTAAACTCTACTATACAGTGAGGCAAGCAGCCCCATGGCAAGCACAGGAGCCTGATAATTAATAGCTAAACAGCAATCACAGCTATAAATTCAATCTAGCACATTCCAATCAAATCAGTTGTTATCTCAAACCCGTCGTGCCCCATGTTGGGCACCAAAACTGGCGTGGTTTTACCCCAGCCTTTGGCTGGGCACCACATAAACACGCGCTCAGTCCCCCTCATTGGAAAAGGGGGAAAGAATCGGAAGAGCGAAAGTGAGAAAACTCGTGGGTTCAGATACAAGAGTTTAATAAGTGAAGCAAAAGCCACATGCACAAGCAAAGCAACACAAGGAATTCATTCCCCACTGCCCACGGCAGGCAGGGGTTCAGCCATCCCCAGGACAGCAGGGCTCCGTCACGCGTAATGGTGACTTGGGAAGACAAACGCCATCACTCC